>JBBDGP010003459.1:0-500000 GCA_037952835.1 Lithobates septentrionalis | reverse complement strand
CTTCCTTCATACTGTTCTTCCTTCCTATGGAACTACTGCCTGTCTATCTTCCTCTCTTTGTCTTTCCATCGTCCCCTTTCACACTACGGCGACTTCAAAGTCGTGCGATTTTGCCGTGATTTCAGGGACTGCCTGTGTAACTCACATCAAAGTCGGACCCAAGTAGTGCAGGGACTACTTTGAAGTTGTGGCGACTAGAAGTCACACAGATATGAACGGTACTCATTGGAAATCATGGGGGTACGACTTGCTATGTGACTTTGCAGTCCCAAGTCGCAGGACAAGTCGCACAAGTGTGAAAGAGGCCTTAACAGAATCTGTCAGAGGAATCCCAGAAGTGTGGAAATACAGTAGATCCTCGCCCAACCCCCCTCCTCCCCCCCTGGGATCTCCTCCTAATCGCCTGATTCAAAATTGGAAAACATGAAGGATTTCACACCCACTGTAGGTCCCTGTGGGACTGGAGTGGTTGGAGGAGGCAGAGGTCTAGAAGGCGGTCAGGACCATATCTTACACAGATGATTTTATTTATTTATAAAGAGCTGACATATTCTGCGGCACTCCACACGGCACACTAAAGAGATGACATCAGTGCATGGACCAGTGCCATGTGCTAAAGTGTATGTACATCCCAAAAATCCACGTTACTTACTGATTCCCTATTGGTCTGTTACATATACCATTGAAGGGGTTTTCCTATATCTCTTTGATAGAAACAAAAAATAAATAAAAAAGATTCCCATTGGTCCTGCCATAAATATTCCCAACTTCCTTCAATTTCTGCCTGTGCTGTACTGTTATTAGTTACATTTCTTCCAGCTATCTCCGAAGACTACAGAACCCCTCCTCCCCCCCATGTTCTGGTAAAAAGAGGCGAGGGGGATGTTTTGGTAGTCCTAACACACATCCCGTCCTGAGGTGACAACGCTGTTCCCAAATGAATCAGCTTTAGAAAAAAAAAAAAATTCCTTTAACCATTTTTTTTTCGCTAATCAGCACTGCACTATATTAAATGGCGATTGCGCGATCATGCAACACTGTACTCAAATTAAATTTATATCATTTTATTCACACAAATGGAGCTTTCTTTTTGGTGGTATATGATCACCACTGTGTTTTTTAATTTTTTATTTTTTTTTTCATTTTTTTACGCTATAAACAAAAAAAAGACCAATATTTTTTTTTTACTTTGTTATAAAATATAGCCAATAAAAAAATTAGAATTTGTTCATTGTTTGGGTGTATATATATAAATATATATAAGTAATATATATATATATATATATATATATATATATATATATATATATATATATATATATATATATATATATATATATATATATAATTGTGTAGTTAGATTATTGGTAATTACATAACAAAGAACCAAGACATGGGATTTTTCAGGTGCCAAAACACAACACATATTTAAAAATATATCAAAATTTTATTTAGAAACATCTAAAAATCAACATATTGTTGTCAAAAATAACCATACAATACATGGAACAGATGCAACTGATTATAATCTCTACATGTTTCGCCAAACGATGGCTTCTTCAGGAGAACTTTTATCAGGCACTGCGTGTGTGATCACTGAGTGCTGATAAGTATTTTGCCGCGTACACACGATCGGAAATGCCGCCAGCAAAAGTCCGACGTGAGCTTTTGGTCGGAAAATTGCGACCGTGTGTATGCTCCATCGGACTTTTGCCGGCGGAATTCCAGCCAGCAAAAGATTGAGGGCATGATCTCTATTTTTCGGTCGGAAAGTTCCTATCCGAAAATGCGTTTGTCTGTTTGCAATTCAGACGCGCAAAAAAAAACAGGCATGCTCGGAAAAAATTTGATGCATGCCCGGAAGCATTGAACTTAATTTTCTCGGCTCATCGTAGTGTTGTATGTGACCGCGTTGTTGATGGTCGAAAGTTCAGCGAACTTTTGTGTGACCGTGTGTATGCAAGGCAAGCTTGAGCGGAATTCCGTCGGAAAAACCATCCAAGTTTTTTTCTGACGGAATTTCTGATCATGTGTACGGCGCATCTTGCTTTAAAATCCAATAAATATTTGGCTCCAGAGCCACAGGGGAAGACAGAGATGAATAATTGGTGAAATCACAGGGAGAGGCACAATGACGCCCCCTATTGGCCCTTCTGTAAAAACAGTGGGCAACAATGAATCCTAATCATAATGATCCCCTACCTCCTCCTCTATGCTGAGCCATATATTTTTATTATTAATATTATTTTTATTTATTATTAATTTGTTTCGTTATAATTAATTCATAATAATAATTAACAATAATAAAGAATAAAAACTTTTTTTATTATGATTATTATTTATTATTAATTTGTTTTGTTCTATTTAAATAATAAAAACAGTTAACAATATCAAAAAATAAAGACTTTTTCATTATTATTTAATATTTATTTGTTTCGTTCTAATTCATTAATAATAATAATTAACAATAATAAAAAAAATAACTTTTGGTATTATTAATTATTAATTTTTTTGTTCTAATTCATTAATAATAATAATTAACAATAATAAAAAATAAAAACTTTTTTAAAAATGATTATTATTAATTTGTTTCGTTCTATTTAAATAATACTAATAGTTAACAAAAATAAAAAATAAAGTCTTTTTTATTATTATTATTTATTATTCATTTGTTTTGTTCTAATTAATTAATAATAATAATTAACAATAATAAAGAATAAAACTTTTTTTATTATGATTATTATTTATTATTCATTTGTTTTGTTCTATTTAAATAATAAAAATAGTTAACAATATAAAAAAATAAAGACTTTTTTTATTATTATTATTTAATATTCATTTGTTTCGTTCTAATTCATTAATAATAATAATTAACAATAATAAAAAAAATAACTTTTGTTATTATTATTATTAATTATTAATTTGTTTTGTTCTAATTCATTAATAATAATAGTTAACAATAATAAAACATAAAAACTTTTTAAAATATGATTATTAATCATTATTAATTAATAATTAATTAATTTGTTTCGTTCTATTTAAATAATACTAATAGTTAACAATAAAAAAAATAAAGTCTTTTTTTATTATTATTATTTATTATTCATTTGTTTTGTTCTAATTAATTAATAATACTAATTAACGATAATAAAAAAATAAAAACTTTATTTGATTATTATTAATTTAATATTAATTTGTTTTGTTCTATTTAATTAATAATAATAATAGTTAACAATAAAAAAAACTAAAAACTTTTGTTATTATTATTATTATTATTATTATTTATCATTAATTTGTTACGTTCCATTAGTTTAGATGCGGCATTTGTTTTTTTTCCAATAACTTCGGATAAATTCGTATTCATTACGTTCACTAACAGGCAAATTTGAAAGGAAATTCCAATAGCTATCATTTAATAGTTATCTATTCTTTTGAATTTTTTTTTCTTATTTTCGTGAATTTCGGATTTCTGAATTTTCAAATTTATGAAATGCAATCATACCGAATGACCCGAAAAACAAACTAATTTTTTTGGGCAGTGCACACGTCTAAAGCAGGAAAAAGATCAGGGCAGGGCTGTGCTCTGTGGCGGAGCAGTGTGAATCTCGGATTTGGCGGGGATATGTAGATCATCTGTGTTTTTAGCCGATTGCCTGGAGATCAGATTTTAGATAAAAACACATTTCAGAGGGCGGCATTTCCGGTCCCGGACTCTGATTGGTTGGTAGGTTCATTTCTGGCGGGATGTTCCTCGGTGGTCACAGACACTCCTCTACTTTTCTTTCATGGAAGGCGATATATTATTGTTTTTTTGGCCACCTCGGGGACTTGCGACCGTTCCCCCCCCCCCCCCCCCCAGGACGGTTGGGTTTAGACAAACACAGGATTAACCCCGGCCACGCCAAGCAGAACCGAGGCCAGCGAATGCCCGATCTGCATTCATGCCAAGCCTTTCCTTTTATGTTGCCAGGGTTACCATAAAGAAAGTCCTTGCGTTCCCTTGGGTCTCTGGGCTCCGTGCTCGACATAAAACACGCCGCTCAGACAAAACCGCCATTAACCTTCGCTGCCTTTAGAGAGGCGTCGCTAATGAGAAGCGGTGGGAAAAAAAAAAAAAGTGTCTGGGCTGTAGCAGCCAATCAAATCAAAGCTGCTGTTTTTCTAGGGCAGTTTAGAGAATTTAAGGAGGAACATGATTGGTCGCTAAGGTCACTTTTCTGTCCGTCCTTCCTGAGAAGCAGGTGGCTGAGACCTACCCGGCAAATAAACCGCAGAACAATATCCTTTATGATAATGATATCTGACATACACTATATTACCAAAAGTATTGGGACGACTGCCTTTACACGCACATGAACTTTAATGGCATCCCAGTCTTAGTCCGTAGGGTTCAATATTGAGTTGGCTCACTCTTTGCAGCTATAACAGCTTCAACTCTTCTGGGAAGGCTGTCCACAAGGTTTAGGAGTGTGTCTATGGGAATGTTTGACCATTCTTCCAGAAGCACATTTGTGAGGTCAGGCACTGATGTTGGACGAGAAGGTCTGGCTCGTAGTCTCCGCTCTAATTCATCCCAAAGGAGTTCTATCAGGTTGAGGTCAGGACAGTCAAGTTCCTCCATCCCAAACTCGCTCATCCATGTCTTTATGGACCTTGCTTTGTGCACTTGTCCAAACCATTTGGTGGAGGGGGGATTATGGGATCAGGCAGTGGCGAGCACATCAGGCAGTCGTGGGGATCGGGCAGCGGCGAGCACGTCGGGCAGTGGCGGGGATCAGGCAGTGGTAAGCACATCGGGCAGCGGCGAGGATCAGGCAGCGGCGAGCACATCGGGCAGCAGTGGGGATCAGGCAGTGGCGAGCACTTTGGGCAGTCGCGGGGATCGGGCAGCGGCGAGCACATCGGGCAGTGGCGGGGATCAGGCAGTGGCAAGCACATCAGGCGGTCGCAGGGATCGGGCAGCGGCGAGCACATCGGGCAGTGGCGGGGATCAGGCAGTAGTGAGCACTTTGGGCAGTCGCGGGGATCGGGCAGCGGCGAGCACATCGGGCATTGGCGGGGATCAGGCAGTGGCAAGCACATCAGGCAGTCGCAGGGATCGGGCAGCGGCGAGCACATCGGGCAGTGGCGGGGATCAGGCAGTAGTGAGCACTTTGGGCAGTCGCGGGGATCGGGCAGCAGCGAGCACATTGGGCAGTGGTGGGGATCAGGCAGTGGCGAGCACATCAGGCAGTCGCGGGGATCGGGCAGCGGCGAGCACATCTGGAAGTGGCGGGGATCAGGCAGTGGCGAGCACATCGGGGCAGCGGCGGGGATCAGGCAGTGGCGAGCACATCTGGCAGTGGCGGAGATCAGGCAGCGGCGAGCACATCGGGCAGTGGCGGGGATCAGGCAGCGGCGAGCACATCGGGCAGTGGCGGGGATCAGGCAGCGGCGAGCACATCGGGCAGTGGCGGGGATCAGGCAGCGGCGAGCACATCGGGCAGTGGCGGGGATCAGGCAGCGGCGAGCACATCGGGCAGTGGCGGGGATCAGGCAGTGGCGAGCACATCGGGCAGTGGCGGGCACATCGGGCAGTGGCGGGGATCAGGCAGCGGCGAGCACATCGGGCAGTGGCGGGGATCAGGCAGCGGCGAGCACATCGGGCAGCGGCGAGCACATCGGGCAGCGGCGGGGATCAGGCAGTGGCGAGCACATCGGGCAGTGGCGGGGATCGGGCAGCGGCGAGCACATCGGGCAGCAGCGGGGATCAGGCAGCGGCGAGCACATCGGGCAGTGGCGGGGATCAGGCAGCGGCGAGCACATCGGGAAGTGGCGGGGATCAGGCAGCGGTGAGCACATCTGGCAGTGGCGGGGATCAGGCAGTGGCGAGCACATCGGGCAGTGGCGGAGATCAGGCAGCGGCGAGCACATCGGGCAGTGGCGGGGATCACGCAACGGCGAGCACATCGGGCAGCGGCGAGCACATCGGGCAGCGGCAGGGATCAGGCAGTGGCGAGCACATCGGGCAGTGGCGGGGATCGGGCAGCGGCGAGCACATCGGGCAGTGGTGGGGATCGGGCATCGGCGGACATCAGGCCGCGGCGGGCATCGGGCAGCGGCTCCTGTGTCTTCTCTTCCTCGCTTCCGCCATGCGCCTCCTCCCCTCCTCCTAGGCATCCAAAAGGATCGCCTGTCCCTTCAGCCAATCGGGTAACGGGTATCAGACCCGCTTCCTGATTGGCCAGGAGGAGGATCAGTGTTGCAACAGCGAATATTCATTCTCTGTTGCAACACACCTGGGTGGGCTCCAGACGCAGTGCTCTGCGTCCTGAGCCCACCCTATTTTGAAGCCTATTAGAGCCTATGAATCTAATCGGGTGCTTGAAAAAAACCACCCCCGCCATTGTAACCCATACGCCCGGCGCCCTGAAAGGGGCCGGACGCATGAACAGGAGGTAGCGGGCAGGGTTCATAGAGCATTAATTAGGATGTGGAGGCCGGGATAGAGGGGGCAGCGCCCCGGGCGCCCCTAATGGACGGGCCGCCACTGGGTGCGGCCGGAGGCTAGGCAGGAAGTTGAGCGTGCGCAAGATAGCCCCCACTCGGCTCTATGCCCTTGGAGGACCGGAGCGACATCTGACATCACTTCCTGTTCTCGGGCACAACAGAAAGGCTTTTTTTTTTTTCTCGCTTCCTTTTTGATCCCAGATCTCTCCAACAGGAGGTCCTGTCATGCTTATTTATATCACAAGGGATGTTTACATTCTTTGTAATAGGAATAAAAGTGATAAAAAAAAAATTAAAAAGGGACAGTGTCAATATAAAGATAAAACGTAAAATAAATAAGAAAAAAAAAAAATGTAAAAGCGCCCGCACCTCCGAGCTCGGGCGCAGAAGTGAACGCATACTTAAGTCGCGCCCGCATATGTAAACGGTGTTCAAACCACACATGTGAGGTATCGCCGCGATCATTGGAGTGAGAGCAATAATTCTAGCACTAGACCTCCTCTGTAACTCTTAACAGGTAACATGTAAAAAATTTTTAAAGCGTCGCCTATAGAGATTTTTGAATACCGTAGTTTGTCACCATTCCACAAGCGTGCGCAATTTGAAAGCGTTACATGTCAGGTATCTATTTACTCGGCATAACATCATGTTTCACGGTATAACAAAACAAAGGATTTGGGGTAACTATTGTGTTTTTTTTTTTATTATTCATTCCAGAGTATTTTTTCCAAATAAATTGCGTTTTAAAGACCGCTGCGCAATACAGTGTGACATAAGATTTTGCAACGGCTGCCATTTTTTTCTCCAGGGTCTCTGCTAAAAAAAAATATATATATATATATATATATGTTTGGGGGTTCTAAGCAGTTTTCTAGCAAAATATACAGATTTTTACTTGTAAACAACAAATGTCAGAGGCAAGGTCAGGTCTTAAAGTGGCCAGAGTTCTGCCCCTCCTTTGTAGCCCACCCAGTCCCCCTAGCCGCCATGTTCTTCTGATGTCATCAAGGTGTGCTGTCTGTCTTTTCTGGGTCGTGCATGCAGCGTGTCAGCAGGTAGGTGGCTGCAAAATCCATGAAGGGACAGCCGGCCTCCCCTGGTGACATGGCGTGGCCCAGGCTCTGTAGAGTATTCTAGGCATGTGCGGTTCGTTTCGCTTTGAATTAAAATTCGGACGAATTTTTGTTTTTCGGAAATTCGGATGTATCCGAACTTCCGAATTACAATAGTACCGAATTTAAACGAATCCGAAATAAGGGGGAAAAAAATTCAGACGAAATCCGAATTCGATTCGTTTTTCGAATACTTTTGGAATTCGAATAGTTTTCAAATTCGAATAGAACAAAATAGAACAGAAAAAAAAAAAAAAGAATAGACTAGAATATAATCGAAACAAATAGAATAGAATAGAATTACATAGCAGGAATGTAACCATCTTCTGAAATTTGAATTTGAATACATAAGTAAAGAATAGAAAAGAATAGAATAGAAAAAGAAAGAATAAAATAGAATAAACTATAATAGAATAGAAAAGAATAGAATTAAAAAAAGAATAGAATGACAATTTCACAAAATTCAAATATAATCAATTTGAATTTGAATAGAATAGAAAAGAATAGATTAGAATAGAATAGAAAATAACAGAATAGTATAGAAAAAAAACAACAGAGTAGAATAGAGTAGAATAGAAAGAATATAACCATCTTCTGAAATTTGAATTTCAAATAGAATAAATTAGAATTTGAATATAAAAGAATAGAATAGAATAGAATAGAATAGAACATTATATAATATTAATAGAAATAGAATAGAATAAACAAATAAAAAAATAGTATAATTAAAAAAAATAGAATAGAATCGATTAGAATAGAAAGAAAATAACCATTTCCCAAAATTCAAATAGAATCAATTCAAATTTAAATAGAATAGAAAAGAATAGATTAGAATAGGAAGATGGTTATATTCATTCTATTCTTTTGTTTTTTCTATACTATTGTGTTATTTTCTATTCTGTTCTACTGTATTCTTTTCTATTCTATTCAAATTCGAATTGTTTCTATTTGCATTTTGGAAAATGGTTATATTATTTCTATTCTATTGGTTTTTTTTTTAGTCTATTCTTTTCTATTCTATTCGAATTTCAGAAGATTGTTATAATCTTTCTATCTTATTCTATTCTTTTTTTTAAATTCTATTCTATTCCTTTCTATTCTATTATAGTCCATTCTATTCTGTTCTTTTATATTCTATCCTAATTTGTTAATTTTTACTCCTCTATTATATTATATTCTTTTATTTTCTGCTATATTCTTTTCCTTTTTTTTTTTTTATTCTATGCCCTTATTTTCTATTCTATTGTACTCTCTTTGGAAATTGGAAAACTATAAAAAAAAATTCAAATTCGAAAATGAATTGAAATTGTTTCGAAAAAAGTGTTCGAATCAATCCAAATTTGAAAAATTTGAATCGATTCCAAATTGAATAAACTAAATTAATTCCGAAAGCAAATTAAACAAATGAAACTTATTTAACTAAACAAATTTATGTGAATACCGAATGGAAATGAAACACATTTTTTCATTCTGCACATGTTTAGAGTATTCCATGAATTTTTCAGTAATTCTTGCCTAGGACGAGAAACCAGAAGGAGGAGTCCCCGAAAAAAATACTCCCTCTTAAAAAAAAAAATGGAATTACACTGAATAGTAGAAAACCAGCTGACAACTGGAAGACACTTGTGTGACACGAGCTTTATGAGTCCACATACATTGTGACCAGTAATGCTCCTCATGTGCCATGGAACCATTCCCAGGAGCCTTTGTATCTTCAAGCTTTTTTCTATTTTTCATCTGAGCCCTGATGAAGGAGTGTTTGGTCCCCGAAACACGTTGGATAGCTTATATCTTCCTTTTAGAACCCTGACAGGGGTTGTAGCTCTTCACTACCACATCCAAAGATGACAACTTTCCCAAATTTGCCTGGACAGTGCCACATCTTGGTCCTCAGTCCTGATGATGCTGTGTCCCGGCATCATAGCGTCCCCCTTATCGGAGTTCCCCTGCGCATGTACAGTAAGACATTCGTTATGGTGAGTTCAGGCTGTGAGTGGGTGGTGCCTGCATAAATGGAGGTTGGGTTTGGGTGGGCCACTCCTGTAAGCTGGTGGGTTCTGGGCGTGACTGCCTAGTCCCCGGTCGGGTCTGAGGTGCACAGTAACTAACTGTTTCTGGGAGCCCAGGGCTACTACCAGCCATGGTTTGCCTGCTTTGCTACGAAATAAGGTGTATAATGAAAATGGAAAGATTTTATTTGCACGTTTCATTAGCATGTTGTGTGTGTGTGTGTATGGGGGGGGGGGGGGGGTAATTAGGGAAGGCAAAATGTAATAGGATTAAACTTCAGCCTTAACCCTTCCCTGACCTCTCTGAAACAAAAAAGAAAAGTTTGGTGTGTGGATCGCCTTTCATGAGATGTGAAGTATCGGTGTTGGGCGGAGGACGGAGCACGGAACTAATAATGACACGCGGCCCGTGTGCTCTATGGAGCTGCATATTAAGTTGTTATTGTACAATCCGGAGATTAAGCTGCATAAACTCTATTTAATGCCCCAGCCTGGAACTCATTAAAGCACTGGAGAGGGATTGTGGAAAGCTCATAATTGGACGCCTTATGTTTCTGTTTGCATTGCTTTCTAAATGTTTTTCTGTGGAGAACGCAGACAATCAATTTCTATATTATCGTGCTGAGCCCAGGGGCCCATCCAACCCTCCGCTGACTACCGCACAGCCTGATAATGTGCTAATGGGTACATGGGGGGGACCAAACATACCACACACACACACATACATACCCCGCACATACACATACACCACACACACACATACATACCCCGCATATACATACCCCGCACATACACACATACATACCCCGCACATACACACATACATACCCCGCACATACACATACACCACACACACACATACATACCCCGCATATACATACCCCGCACATACACACATACATACCCCGCACATACATACCCCGCACATACACACATACATACCCCGCACATACACATACACCACACACACACATACATACCCCGCATATACATACCCCGCACATACACACATACATACCCCGCACATACACATACACCACACACACACACACACATACATACCCCGCACATACATACCCCGCACATACACATACACCACACACATACATACCCCGCACATACATACCCCGCACATACACATACACCACACACACACACATACATACATACATACCCCGTACATACACCACACACACACACACATACATACCCCGCACATACATACCCCGCACATACACACATACATACCCCGCACATACACATACACCACACACACACATACATACCCCGCACATACATACCCCGCACATACACACATACATACCCCGCACATACACACATACATACCCCGCACATACACATACACCACACACACACACACATACATACCCCGCACATACATACCCCGCACATACACATACACCACACACATACATACCCCGCACATACATACCCCGCACATACACATACACCACACACACACACATACATACATACATACCCCGTACATACACCACACACACACACACATACATACCCCGCACATACATACCCCGCACATACACACATACATACCCCGCACATACACATACACCACACACACACATACATACCCCGCACATACATACCCCGCACATACACACATACATACCCCGCACATACACACATACATACCCCGCACATACACATACACCACACACACACACACATACATACCCCGCACATACATACCCCGCACATACACATACACCACACACATACATACCCCGCACATACATACCCCGCACATACACATACACCACACACACACACATACATACATACATACCCCGCACATACACATACACCACACACACACACATGCATACATACATACCCCGTACATACACCACACACACACACACATACATACCCCGCACATACACATACACCACACACACACATACATACCCCGCACATACACCACACACACATACATACCCCGCACATACACCACACACACATACATACCCCACACATACACATACACCACACACACACACACATACATACCCCGCACATACACATACACCACACACACACACACACACACACACATACATACATACATACAGACACCACACACACACATACATACACACACACCACACACACACCACACACACATACATACCCCGCACATACACCACACACACACATACATACCCCGCACATACATACACACACCACACACACACACACATACATACCCCGCACATACACATACACCACACACACATACATACCCCGCACATACACATACACCACACACACATACATACAGACACCACACACATACATACACACACACACCACACACATACATACCCCGCACATACACCACACACACACATACATACATACATACAGACACCACACACACATACATACCCCGCACATACATACCCCGCACATACACATACACATACACCACACACATACATACCCCGCACATACATACCCCGCACATACATACCCCGCACATATACATACACCACACACACATACATACCCCGCACATACACATACACCACACACACATACATACCCCCCACATACATACCCCGCACATACATACCCCACACATACACATACACCACACACATACATACCCCGCACATACACATACACCACACACACACATACATACCCCCCACATACATACCCCGCACATACATACCCCGCACATACACATATACCACACACATACCCCGCACATACACATACACCACACACACACATACATACCCCCCACATACATATCCCGCACATACACATACACCACACACACACACATACATACCCCGCACATACACATACACCACACACACACACACACACATACATACATACATACAGACATCACACACACACACACATACATACAAACACACCACACACACACCACACACACATACATACCCCGCACATACACCACACACACACACATACATACCCCGCACATACACCACACACACACACATACATACCCCGCACATACACCACACACACACACATACATACCCCGCACATACACCACACACACACACATACATACCCCGCACATACATACATACACCACACACACACACACACACATACATACCCCGCACATACACATACACCACACACACATACATACCCCGCACATACACATACACCACACACACACACACACACATGGGGTAAGGACCGGCAGACCGCCCGTGGGGGGCACCAGCCGCCACTGATGGAAGTCCATGTGACAGGGTGACAACACAGGAGCATAGTTAGGAGAAAGGGCGTCGTCAGCCTTTACAAACACAGGTCTGAACATGGACAATCATGGCAGGATCACCAAGTCATATTTGAATTAAAACTGAATTAAAAAAAAAAAAAAATGGAATATGAGGTTTGGAATGACGTTAACATGTTAATAGCAGGGAAGAGCCGGGTGCAGTCAGACCTCGGAGTGAACTCTGCTCATCCTGAAATAACACTTCTGTATGTGTGTGTCGTGTCATTTAAGTGGTTGGATTTAATTTACACAAATAAAAAAAGAAGAAAATCCGTCTCAGGCTAATGAATGGCACAGAGGTGGAAAGTTGCAGACGGTGTCCCTGCGATTCCCAGATGTTGTGTTGCAGGAGAAGAGGGATCTATTTCTGGCCGAGGTTGGACCAGAGGGAAGCCGATCATTGAAGTGGAATAGATCCGAGCAGAACATTAGACTCCAGTCACAGAAGAAGAAGAAAACCCGGACTGACAATAGAGCGGTCACATCCTGGCATGTGTCTTATTAAAGGAACAAGTCATTATATTACTTACCAGACTTTTAACGCTGAACCCCGGGTATTGGCTTTTATTGCATCGTTACATTGGTCCAGCTTGGACCAATGTAAGTTATACGTATTCCACTTCTGGCCAATCCCTGTGGAAGCTGAGAATCCCTGTAGTAGGCACTGCACTGCTACTACATTGATCTTCATGATCTGCCCTGCTGCATAGTGACCACAAGAGGTCACTCCCTTAGCAACTTTCACATAACGACTTGCATTTTCCTCAGTGGATGCAAGGCGTTCTCTGATTGGATGAGGCGGAGAGGCAGGGCAGTGACATCACAATTTCCACCTTTGTCCAATCAGAGCACAGGACCCAGAAGACGGCGGCGATCGCTGTAGTAGCTGCGACTACTACAGTGATCCTACGTTTTCACAGGCATGGCTTACTTACAGTACATTGGTCCGAGCTGGACCCATGTAACCATGAAATAAAATCTATACCTGGTGCCAAAAGAACTCCCACTCTGCCGCCATTGCATAGAGAAGCACCGAGACCCAGTGATGACATCATCAGATCTGATAGGTCGCTGAATGTTTCCGGGTTTAGGGCGCACCTGCCGTGTTCATACACAGTGGGAGTCTGTCAGCAGGTCCCGGCCAATGATTCATGGCTGGGACCTGTTGATTGTCCAATAGCAGCCCAGAGCCCTGTGTTGACAACACAGAACTTTGTACAGAGGGAACGATCTCTGTTTCTTATCCCTGCAAAGCAGGGATAAGAAACAAAGAGATTATTGGTAAAAAGCAGCACACTTTACACATTGTTAGACACACAGTTAACTCCTTGATCGATCTAGATGTTAACCCCTTCCCAGCCAGTGTCATTAGTACAGTGAAAGTGTATAGAATTATCACTGTATTAGTGTCATGGGTGATGTCAGTGGCAGTTACTCAGTTCCCACTCAGTGTCATATCACAGCCCTATTACAGTAACACTATAAGTCGCTGATCGCCGCCATTAGTATCTCACAAAAGTGAGTACACCCCTATATATATATATATATATTCACACCTGAGACCTTGTAACACTAACGAGTCACATGACACCGGGAGGGAAAATGGCTAATTGGGCCCAATTTGGACATTTTCACTTTTGTTGCCAGCGGTTTAGACATTAATGGCTGTGTGTTGAGTTATTTTGAGGGGACAGCAAATTTACACTGTTATACAAGCTGTACACTCACTACTTTACATTGTAGCAAAGTGTCATTTCTTCAGTGTTGTCACATGAAAAGATAGAATAAAATATTTACAAAAATGTGAGGGGTGTACTCACTTTTATATATATATATATATATATATATATATATATATATATAAAATATAAATATGTATAAATATAAATACAAATTCCAGTATACAGGTATATCCCATAGTTTGTAGATACTATAACTTTCCCGCAAATCAATCAATCTACACTTATTGGGATTCTTTTTTTTACCAAAGACATGTAGAATAATTAATATTGGCCTAAAAGAAATTAGCTTTTTTTTAATTTATTGGACATGTTTTATAGCAGAAAGTAAAAAATATAGTTTTGTTTTCAAACTTTTCAGTCTTTCTTTGTTTTATATAATAAATAAAAAAAA
Organism: Lithobates septentrionalis; assembly: GCA_037952835.1. Taxonomy (NCBI): domain Eukaryota; kingdom Metazoa; phylum Chordata; class Amphibia; order Anura; family Ranidae; genus Lithobates; species Lithobates septentrionalis. Next base: position 484,941 of record JBBDGP010003459.1, on the reverse strand, counting down.
CAAAAAAAAACAGTGGTGATCAAATGCCACCAAAAGAAAGCTCTATTTGTGTGAAAAAAAATGATATAAATTAGACATGTGCACTGCCGAAAAATTTGTTAGTTTTCATTTAATTCGGGTTTTTTTTTTTTTTCGTTTTTCGGGTCATTCGTTGTGATCGAAATTTGAAATATCAGAAATTCGAAAATCCGAAAATTCAAAATAATAACTAAACTAACTAATAATACAGTAACTAACTATTAAATTATAGGTATTGGAATTTCCTTTCAAATGTGGCTGTCAGTCAACATAACGAATACAAATTTATCTGCAGTTACGAATTATCCAAAACAACAAATGCCGCATCTAAGCAAATGGAACAGAATGAATTATTAATAAAAATAATAATAAAAACAAAGTTTTTGTTATTATTGATCTTTTTTTTTTATTATCAATTCGTTACGTTACATTTGTTTATATGCGACATTCGTTATTTTGGATCATTTGTAACTTCGGATAAATTTGTATTCGTTACGTTCACTAACAGCCACATTTGAAAGGAAATTCCAATACCTATAATTTAATAGTTAGTAACAGTTAAGTTATCGTTAGTTATATTTTCGAATTTATGAATATTCGGAAAAAATTCGTTAAACGGGTTATTTCTGAATTAACGAATTTGTCGAAATTTGTTAAAAGACGAATTCAGAACTAAATGAATTGCACATGTCTAATATAAATTTAGTTTGGGTACAGCGTTGCAAGACCGAGAAATTACCAGTTAAAGTAATGCAGTTCTAAATAGCGGAAAATTGCCTGGTCATGAAGGGGGTAAAATCTTCCGTAGCTGAGGTAGTTAAGGTAGTGCCAAGAGTGGTCACCTCTGTGCAACTCAGACTGGATAATAGTAGTGGTGCCACCCTCCTCAGACCAGGGAGTCTTGTGCTGCACAAACAACAGAAAAACAGGGTGCAAACAAAATCCAGAAGTCTGAGAAGTCGAGCCTCATGGGATCAACCAGCTGACGTGTTTCGGGGGACTGACCCCCTTCCTCCAAGCAATATCAGAGAGAGATTATTGCTCTGAGAAAGGGGGACAGTCCCCCAAAACTCGTCAGCTGGTTCTGCCATTCGGATGAGCCCATGAGGCTTGATGGCGATCGTCTGGATTTTGTATCATGACACGCTATGATTCCATGTTTGGCTTTTTGAGTATAATTTGGATCTTTTATCTTTCACTAAATTGCTTGAGATATAATGCTCTAGGCGTTTGCTCCCTTCTGTTTTTTGTTGTTTGTAATGAAAACAGGTTTCAATTAATTGTTAATTGTTTTAAATGTTGATGAATGGGGAACGGAGAGACCAAGCAAGGCAAAATATAAGCAGATTAGACTTCAGCTTTAATTATGCAACTGTCCTTATACCATGTCTGTTTTTGCCATCTGGTACAACTAATAAAAAATTATTGAAAAAAAAAAAATCAACATTGAGGTCTACGAGAGAGAGAGGAAATGATTGGCTAATCTTTTCACATTGTGGTATTGTCTGTCGATCGCTCAAAACCCACAACTGCAAAATCTCTTGTGTAGCAAATCTCATTTAAAGTAATGTGATGACAAGAAAGTAATTGATTGCAGGGGACGGCGGCCATGCCGTGAAATGACTGAAGATCTCCCTCATGACTCTAGAACATCCAGAGTAGGGGTGAGTGGAGTGGGGGTGAGAAGAGTTTTCATTTGCACAAAATTGCAACAAAAATCTTGGGGGCTTTAGCAAAAAATCACCGTTTTTGTGAAACAGAGGAGTCAATGCAGAAAGTGAATTTAACCCTTTCGTGACAGTTTTTTTGGGGTTTATTTTGCACACATGTTTAACCACTTCAGCCCCAGAAGGATTTGCCCCCTTCTTGACCGAGCCATTTTTTTTGCGATTCGGCACTGTGTCACTTTAACTGACAATTGCGCGGTCGTGCAACGTTGTACCCAAACAAAATGTATTTCCTTTTTTCCCCACAAATAGAGCTTTCTATTGGTGGTATTTAATATTTTTATTTTTTGCACTATAAACAAAAAAAGAGCGACAATTTTGAAAAAAAAAAAAAAAAAACACAATATTTTGGACTTTTTGCTATAATAAATATCCCCCCAAAAAATGAAAAAACAACTAATTTCTTCATCAGTTTAGGCCGATATGTATTCTTCTACATATTTTTGGTAAAAAAAAATTGCAATAAGCATATATTGATTGATTTGCGCAAAAGTTATAGTGTCTACAAGATAGGGGATAGATTAATTTAATAAAATATTTCTATTTTTTTTACTAGTAATGGCGGCAAACTGATATATATATATATATATATATATATATATATATATATATATATATATATATATATTTTTTTTTTTAATCTGGACTGAGACATTGCAGCAGACAAATCAGACACTTTTTACACTATTTTGGGACCAGTGACATTTTATACAGCGATCAGAGCTAAAAATAGCCAATGATTACTGTATAAATGTCACTGGCAGGGAAGGGGTTAAAACTAGGGGGCGATCAAGGGGTTAAATGTGTTCTAACTGTGGGGGGAATGTGGCTGACTAGAGAAGGAGAGAGATTGTTGTTCCTACTTATTAGGGATCACACAATCTCTCTCTCCTCTCCCCTGACAGAACCGGGATTTGTGTGTTTACACACACAGATCCCGGTTCTCGCTCTGTCACGAGCGATCGCGGGGGTCCGGCGGTCATCGTACCTGCCGGGCACACGCATCGGCTCTGGGGTCACGCTGCGAGCGCGCGCGCCTGCTACAGCGTCTTAAAAAGCCGACGTACAGCTACGACGGCTCACTCGGCAGTGCCAACCTGCCGCAGTATAACTGCGGCGGCTGGTCGGGAAGGGGTTAAAAAAAGTCATTTTAAGCTTGAAAAGTAGTTAAAACAGGATATATTTTCTGAAAGCAGATACCCTCGAGAATAAAATAGTGGCCATTCCAATTTTTAGCGCCACATGGTATTTGCGCAATTTATCAAGCACAGAGCTGGAGGCGTGCCTCTGTGTGTCTGTGTAAATCCAGGAAGTGAACAGGCAGCAGCTTCAGCTGCCCACAGTTAAAATGGCTGCAGCCAGACTCAGTGGAGGGAGATTTCTGCAGCCTATTTGGCAAGTACAGAATCACAGTATATATAAAATAACATGCAAAGTGGTTGGAGGGAAGCTTCAGAATGGCAAAGATGTTTTTATTACAAATTTTGTAAGCAGACTGCAGTTCCTCTTTAACAACCGATAATTAACAGCTTTTTTTATTTACGTTTCAGCTGTCAGTGGAGGAATCCCGCTGTCAGCTGAAAGAACGGAGCCTGAAAGTATCGGTTTCAGGTATCAGAGCATTTGCACGAGTAGCGATATTCGAGAAAATGCTTAGTAACGGCACCGATGCCGGTATTGGTGCAACCCTAGAATTTACCCAATTCACACTATTCTTCTCAATGAAGAACATCTGACCTGGAGAGAAAACGGCCCAATAACATCCAATTTTGCACCCACAGTTTTTAATTTCTTGTCTTCTCTGCCATTTCCCTTTTAAACTGGAATTTGGATATCTTTTGGCTCGGAGCGGAGCGATCTGCATTCTCTGTTATTTTGTTTCCTAGGCAACCCGGAGGAAGAAAGAACACCTCTTATCCTTATTATATAACTACTGATTTATATTTTGTTTTCCCTGGTTGTTCTTTCTCCCCTCCGCTCCTTCCCCCTCATCAAAATCAAATGAAATTGTTACATTAAACCTTCCCTTTTTCTTGACGTATCTTCAGAGGCATAATTAGAATCTTCAGGGCCCGGTGCAAGAAACCATGAAGGGCCCCCACCAGGGGCATTGCTGTGTCTTCAAAAAATATTAGCATAATATATAGCAGCAAAGTATAGAAAGTAAAGAAAGGCTTGACTTCATACGCTTGGGTGGGCATACACGTGTATATAATATACATATGTGTGTCTGTGTGTATGTATGTGTATATATATATAAAATATCGTTACATAGTGTGGATCCCCCCTTACATCAGGGTCCCCAGAGAGCTCCCCCCTCTTGCATCAGGGTCCCCAGAGAGCCATTTCCTTACATCAGGGTCCCCAGAGAGCCCCTTCTTTACACCAGGGTCCCCAGAGAGCCTCCCCTTTACATCAGGGTCCCCAGAGAGCCTCCCCCTTACAACAGGGTCCCCAGAGAGCCTCCCCCTTACAACAGGGTCCCCAGAGAGCCCCTTCCTTACATCAGGGTCCCCAGAGAGCCCCCCCCCTTACATCAGGGTCCCCAGAGAGCCTGCCTTTGCATCAGGGTCCTCAGAGAGCCCCCCCTCTTACATCAGGGTCCCCAGAGAGCCCCTTTCTTACATCAGGGTCCCCAGAGAGCCCCTTTCTTACATCAGGGTCCCCAGAGAGCCCCTTTCTTACATCAGGGTCCCCAGAGAAGCCCCCCTTACATTAGGGTCCCCAGAGAGCCCCCCCTTACATCAGGGTCCCCAGAGAGCCCCCCCTTACATCAGGGTCCCCAGAGTGCTGTCCTTATATCAGTGTCCCCAGAGAACCCCCCTTACATCAGGGTCCCCAGAGAGCCTTCCTTACATCAGTGTCCCCAGAGAGCCCCCCCTTACATCAGGGTCCCCAGAGAGCCTTCCTTACATCAGTGTCCCCAGAGAGCCCCCCCTTACATCAGGGTCCCCAGAGAGCCCCTCTTACATCAGGGTCCCCAGAGAGCCCCCCTTACATCAGGGTCCCCAGAGAGCCCCCCCCTTACATCAGGGTCCCCAGTGAGCCTTCCCCTTACAACAGGGTCCCCAGAGAGCCTCCCCCTTACATCAGGGTCCCCAGAGAGCCTCCCCCTTACAACAGGGTCCCCAGAGAGCTCCTTCCTTACATCAGGGTCCCCAGAGAGCCCCCCCTTACATCAGGGTCCCCGGAGAGCCCCCCTTACATTAGGGTTCCCTGAGGGCCCCCCTTACATCAGGGTTCCCAGAGGGCCCCCCTTACATCAGGGTTCCCAGAGGGCCCCCCCTTCAGGGTTCCCAGAGGCCTCCCCTTACTTCAGGGTGCCCAGACAGTCACCCCCCTTACAGAGGTCCCCCTGTACCTGGCTGGTCTCCGCCGTGCACCTTGGACCCCCAGCACATCTCTGTATCCCCCCCACACCTGGGGGGAGGTGGGAGGTGGCGATCGGCAGCTCTATGGTGCCAGCGAGCCGTGGGATCTCCCTGGGGCTTGTAGTTCTCTCTCCGACTGTATCCACTGGAGAGGGGAGGGGCCTCTGACCCGGGCATGTATCATCAAGAGTGTAGAAGCAGAGCCCATACATGCCCGGGTTAGAGGCCCCTCCCCTCTCCACTGTATACATTCGGAGAGAGAACTACAAGCCCCAGGGAGATCCCGCGGCTTGCAGGGTTCCTGCCGATCGCCTCCTCCCACCCCCCCACCCCCCCCCGTGCATGTTAAACAGACAGACAGGGGTGCAGGGGAGATGCCAGGTCTTGAGGGCCCCCCACAGCGGCAGAACAACAGAGCCCAGTCACAAGTGCGACTGCAGCGACCCCTATAGTTCCGCCACTGCATATCTTATTTTAGACCCAGTGATGTCATACCAGGTCTCAGTGCTTCTCTATGCAATGCAGGCAGATTATGGCTGGTGGGAGGAGCCAGGAAGGTGCCGTATAGCTTCATGAAGACATCACAGCACCCTGCCTCAATCTTCTCAGCCAGGGCGGGGACAAGGGATGGGCAGGAGGGGCACTGTGGTATCATGTGAGGTGGGGGTTGGGCACTGCAAGGAGAATGGTGGGGAGGGGGGATTTGTGCTGGGAGGAGGAATTTAGAGGGTGGCAGAGTTCCACCCAAAAATGGAAATGGCACTTTAAGTACTGGTGACCCCCTTCATGCCACATTTGGCGTGTCATTTTTTTTGGGGGGTGGGAGCAGGTACCCAGTTTTGACAGGCTCCCACTTTCTCCCCTGGCTGCACGGTGCCAGAAGGAAGATTACCTCTCCCCCCCCTCCCTGCAATCTTCTGGGACACGTCACAGGTCCCAGAAGATTGCCCGGCCATTCACAACGCGCAGCGCGGCTCGCGCATGTGCAGTCCACAGCCGGGCGCCCACAGTTACAATTCCGGCGCCATGGAGAGGAGGAGGGGGGGGAGGAGCGAGGCTTTGTGCTCCCGCATTACTGCACCGTGGGACAAGTGAGTGCTGATAAAAGTCAGCAGCTACACTTTTTTGCAGCTGCTGACTTTTAAATGGGTGGAACTCCACTTTAGGAAGTGTTCTAGGAGGGGAATTTAGGGGGGGGGGGTGTGTGCTAGGAGTGGTGATTTAGGGAGATTTGTGCTTGGAGGGAGGATGGGTGATTTGTGCTAGGAGGGGGGATTTGTGTTGGGAAGGGGGAGGAGGATTTGTGCTAGGAGGGGGAATTTGGGAGGTTTGTTGTAGAAGAGGTGATATGGTAGAGGGGGGAGGGGAATTGTGCGAAGAGGGAAACTTTTTTTGGATAGGATGTGTACTCAGGGGGAAAGTTGAGGGGTAGAGGATTTGTGCTAGAGGAGGACACAGGAGCAGAGAGGAGAGCAGATAGCAGGCTGCTGATGACAGAGGCACGTAAACTGACCACGGTGTCAGGGCTCAGCAGCCATGATACACCGTGGTCAGTTTACAGAAGGGTGGTGAGTAGGGATGAGCTTCGTGTTCGAGTCGAACCCATGTTCGACTCGAACATCGGCTGTTCGACCGTCCGTCGAATTGCGAACGATATGGGCCGTTCGCGCCAAATTCGTGTGGCGCGTCACGGCCCATAATTCACTGCGGCATCGCAGTGCATTGCTGGCTGATGATTGGCCAAGCATGCACTATGACCCGCATGCTTGGCCAATCACAGCGCCGTCAGTAGAGAGAGCTGTAATTGGCCAAAGCCAGGGTGGCTTTGGCCAATTATGGCTCAGGGGATTTAGTACACACCCCACACTATATAAGGCCGCCTGCACGGCGGCCCTGTGTAGTGTGTGTTCCGGTGTGCTGAGAGATAGAGAGAGAGAGAGACAGTGTCATTTGATTTGAGTTAGATAGATTAGGCAGAACAGTCAGTCAGTTAGCTGCACTTACAGTGTATTGTGTATATATATGCATCCCAGGTGTTGCATATATATATATACACTGTATTCAGTTTAGCTAGATCCGTTCCTGTTATCTTCTATCTAGACTATTTAGTGCAGTGTGTCCTGCTCACAGTGTTCAGCTAGATCCGTTCCTGCTATTTACATTCAGTGCAGTGCGTCCTGCTCACAGTGTTCAGCTAGATCCGTTCCTGCTATTTACATTCAGTGCAGTGCGTCCTGCTCACAGTGTTCAGCTAGATCCGTTCCTGCTATTTACATTCAGTGCAGTGCGTCCTGCTCACAGTGTTCAGCTAGATCCGTTCCTGCTATTTACATTCAGTGCAGTGCGTCCTGCTCACAGTGTTCAGCTAGATCCGTTCCTGCTATTTACATTCAGTGCAGTGCGTCCTGCTCACAGTGTTCAGCTAGATCCGTTCCTGCTATTTACATTCAGTGCAGTGCGTCCTGCTCACAGTGTTCAGCTAGATCCGTTCCTGCTATTTACATTCAGTGCAGTGCGTCCTGCTCACAGTGTTCAGCTAGATCCGTTCCTGCTATTTACATTCAGTGCAGTGCGTCCTGCTCACAGTGTTCAGCTAGATCCGTTCCTGTTATCTTCCTACTGACAGGCAGGCTTGTCTGGTTACAGTATATAAAGCTACCTGAAGAAAATTACAGGTGTTCTTTTTGATCCTATTAGTACCACGGTCAGGCAGCTAGACTATTTACATTTAGTACAGTGTGTCCTGCTCACAGTGTTCAGCTAGATCCGTTCCTGTTATCTTCCTACTGACAGGCAGGCTTGTCTGGTTACAGTATATAAAGCTACCTGAAGAAAATTACAGGTGTTCTATCCCAGCTTAGTGCAGCTACAGGCCATTAGTATGTCTGGAAGGCCAAGAAGGAGAGGCAGACAGTCACAAGCCAATAAGAGAGGGCAAGCAGGCTCTGTGTCTAGTGCTGGTCGTGGAGACGGTGCATCCTCATCAGCACGTGGCCATGGGACACGCTTGGCCTTTTTTTCGGCAGCTGGCCGTGTTGAGCCGCAACATGCGGAAGACTTGGTCGAGTGGATGACCAAGCCGTCCTCATCCTCCTCATCCTCTCTCACCCATGCCCAGGGTGCTTTGTCTGGCAAAGCAGCGGCCTCTTCCCTCAGCTCAATGTCATCAGTGACTCCTTCCCTAGCTCCACCATGTCCTCATGAGGATTCCCTCGAACTGTTTGACCACAGTGTTGGGTACATGCTCCAGGAGGATGCCCAGCGTTTGGAAGGCTCTGATGATGATACTGAGCTCGATGAAGGCAGTAACATGAGCACGGACAGAGGGGGTGCCCAAGAAGGACAGCAATCTGGCAGTCATGCTCCCCCTGCTGCAGCATACTGCCAGGTTTGCTCCAGTGATGAGGAGGGAGGGGATGATGAGGTCACTGACTCAACGTGGGTGCCTGATAGGAGAGAGGAGGAGGAGGAGGAGGAGGAGGCGGCACATCACCAACGAGGCAGGATGCCCTCCAGGGGCCAGCCTAAGGGCAGCACATTGACTGCATCACACCCCAAAGCTCCACATGTGCAGGGCGCTGCAGTCTCTGCGCGTTATTCAAAAAGTTCTTTGGTGTGGGCCTTTTTTGAGACGAGTGCATCAGATCGCACCGCTGCTATTTGCAACATATGTCTCAAGCGTATCTCGCGTGGCCAAAACATCTCCCGCTTGGGTACCACATGCTTGACCAGACATATGTTGACCTGCCATGCAGTTCGTTGGCAAGCGTATCTGAAAGACCCACACCAAAGAACAAAGAGGATCTCTCCTTGCTCCTCATCAGCTGAGATTTCCAACCCCACTAGACCTTCAGTCCTCTCTGAGACCTGCAGTGAGAGGAATGAAGGTGTAGAATTAGGTGTGTCACAGCCAAGTACTTGTGGGCAATCTGCTTTTGGTACACCGACGTCAGATTGTACCAGGCAAATTTCCCTGCCCCAGCTGCTGCACCGCCGAAAGAAGTTTGCTCCCAGCCATCCACATGCCCAGCGGTTGAATGCTAGCTTGGCAAAATTGCTAGCACTTCAACTGCTGCCTTTTCAGTTGGTAGACTCTGCCCCCTTCCGTGAGTTTGTGGAATGTGCGGTTCCTCAGTGGCAGGTACCCAAACGCCACTTTTTCTCACGGAAGGCGATTCCGGCTCTCTACCGGCATGTGGAAGGCAATGTCCATGCCTCGCTGGACAGGGCGGTCAGCGGTAAGGTGCATATTACCGCTGACTCATGGTCCAGCAGGCATGGACAGGGACGTTACTTAAGTTTCACGGCGCATTGGGTGACTCTGCTGGCAGCTGGGAAGGATGCAGGACAAGGTGCAGTAGTGTTGGAGGTTGTTCCGCCACCACGCCTCCAAAATGCTGATTGTGACACACCTCTCTCCTCCACCCCCTCCTCTTCTTCTTCCTCCATGGCCTCTTCCTCGGAACCAGCGGTGCTCCGTAGGCGTTCAAGGGGCTACGCAAGTACGCAGGCCAAAAGATGCCATGCGGTGCTTGAGCTGGTGTGCTTGGGGGACAGGAGCCACACTGGGGCAGAGGTTCTGTCAGCTCTGCAGGGGCAGGTTCAGAGGTGGTTGACGCCACGCCAACTTAAGGCAGGAATGGTGGTTTGCGACAATGGCACCAACCTCCTCTCTGCCCTCCGACAGGGACAACTGACCCATGTGCCCTGTTTGGCTCACGTCCTTAACTTGGTGGTGCAGCGGTTCTTGGGCAGGTACCCGGGCTTACAGGATGTCCTGAGGCAGGCCAGGAAAGTCTGTGTGCATTTCCGCCGGTCATATAATGCCAGTGCTCGGCTGACGGACCTCCAAAAGGAGTTTAACCTGCCCAAGAACCGCCTAATCTGTGACATGCCCACCAGGTGGAACTCGACGTTGGCCATGCTGCAGCGGCTGCACACGCAGCAGAGGGCCATCAATGAGTACCTGTGCGACTATGGCACCAGGACAGGGTCAGGGGACCTTGGTTTTTTTTCCCCACGCCAGTGGGCCATGATCAGGGATGCATGCACTGTCCTGTCACCATTCGAGGAGGCCACGAGGATGGTGAGCACTGACAGTGCATGCATCAGTGACACTGTCCCCCTTGTCCACCTGTTGGAGCACACGCTGCGTGGAATAATGGACAGGGCACTTGAGGCAGAACAGAGGCAGGAAGAGGAGGACTTCCTTAGCTCTCAAGGCCCCCTTTATCCAGACAGTGTTCCTGCGTGCCCGCCGATCACACAGGAAGAGGACGAGGAGGAGGAGGAGGAGGAGGAGGAAGATTGTGTCAGTATGGAGGTGGAGCCTGGCACTCAGCATCAGCAGTCTTTAAGGGATCAGTCCCAAGGAACACATGGACTTGTACGTGGCTGGGAGGAGGTGGCTGCGGACGTTGTTGTCCTTAGTGACCCAGAGGACTCCGGACCGAATGCCTCAGCAAACCTACGCTGCATGGCCTCCCTGATCCTGCAAAGCCTGCGTAAGGATCCTCGTATTCGTGGTATCAAGGAGAAGGACCAATACTGGCTGGCAACCCTCCTTGATCCACGTTACAAGGGTAAGGTTGCGGACCTTATCTTGCCATCGCAGAGGGAGCAGAGGATGAAACATCTTCGGGAGGCCTTGCAGAAAGGTCTGTGCAACGCGTTCCCAGAGACTGGGAGGTTACAAACTCCTGTTTCTGGACAACGTGTTGCTGAGGCTTCGGTCAGTCAAAGAAGGAGCGGTGGAGAAGGTGGCCGTCTGACCGATGCGTTCAGACAATTTTTTGGTCCGCAGCCCCAAGGTATGATCGGTTCCAGCAACCATCGCCAGCGTCTGTTTTACATGGTGCAGGAATACCTAGGGGCAAGATCAGACTTGGACACCTTTCCCACCGAAAATCCTCTGGGTTACTGGGTCTTGAGGATGGATCACTGGCCAGAGCTTGCACAGTATGCAATTGAGCTACTGGCCTGTCCTGCATCCAGCGTTCTTTCGGAACGTACATTCAGTGCTGCTGGAGGCGTGGTAACCGATCACAGGGTGCGTCTGTCCACTGACTCGGTCGATCGGCTGACCTTCATAAAAATGAATCAGTCTTGGATCACCACCAGCTACCAAGCACCTGATGCTGATGTAACTGAATAATTTTTTTCAGATCCCTTCAAAGACTGCCTATGTTGATGCTGAGTGATTATCCCTGAGTAATTATCCTCTTCCTCCTCAATCATCACGCTGATAGCTTGTAAGAACATTTTTGGTTCTGGGCGCCACCACCAGTGCCTAAGGCACAATTTTTCAGCCCCTGTATAACAGGGGCGTGTAATTACAATTTTTGATGTAATACTTTGCAGCACGGCTCGTTCCTGCATTCCAACTAGAGTGTCTGTGAGGGGTTGCAGTGTTGTGGCACCAGCACCAGTGCCTAAGGCCCAATTTTTCTGCCCCTGTCTAACAGGGGCGTGTAATTACAATTTTTGATGCAATACTTTGCAGCAGTGCTCGTTCCTGCGTTCCAACTAGAGTGTCTGTGAGGGGTTGCAGTGTTGTGGCACCAGCACCAGTGCCTAAGGCCCAATTTTTCTGCCCCTGTCTAACAGGGGCGTGTAATTACAATTTTTGATGCAATACTTTGCAGCAGTGCTCGTTCCTGCGTTCCAACTAGAGTGTCTGTGAGGGGTTGCAGTGTTGTGGCACCAGCACCAGTGCCTAAGGCCCAATTTTTCTGCCCCTGTCTAACAGGGGCGTGTAATTACAATTTTTGATGCAATACTTTGCAGCAGTGCTCGTTCCTGCGTTCCAACTAGAGTGTCTGTGAGGGGTTGCAGTGTTGTGGCACCAGCACCAGTGCCTAAGGCCCAATTTTTCTGCCCCTGTCTAACAGGGGCGTGTAATTACAATTTTTGATGCAATACTTTGCAGCAGTGCTCGTTCCTGCGTTCCAACTAGAGTGTCTGTGAGGGGTTGCAGTGTTGTGGCACCAGCACCAGTGCCTAAGGCCTAATTTTTCAGCTCCTGTTCAACAGGGGCATGTAATTACAATTCTTGATCTAATATTTCACAGCAGGGCCCTGTGAGGGCTTACAGTGTTTTGGCCACAGCAACACCTAAGGCCCAAATTTCTGCTGAGTATATAGGGCAGGACCCTACTTTCAAACATCTAACTTACAAACGACTCCTACTTGCAAACGGAAGGAGACAACAGGAAGTGAGATGAAATCTACCCATAGGAAGGGAAATTCTCTCATGTAAGAGTTAATATGGGAAAACAATTTCTCCTTTCCACTGATGCTTTCCAATCCTTGTTCCACAAAAAAACCCAAATTTTCAAAAAACATTTTTCATTGGGACAAAAAAGTGAGGTGAAATCTTCTGAAGAGGAGGAAAGACGCAAAACAAATGTCACAGGGGTGATAACCCTTCCCTATGTTTTCCAAAAAGCTTAGAAAAGATTTTTTGGCTGGAGCTAAACACATTAAAAATGTTCAAAATTACAAACAGATTCTACTTAACAACAAACCTACAGTCCCTGTCTTGTTTGCACCGCCTGTATACTGCTGTTCAGAGTATATAGGGACCTTTCCTTATTTTAATTTGGGTGCGGGGTTCCCCTTAATATCCATACAAGACCCAAAGGGCCTGGTAATGGACTGGGGGGTACCCATGCCGTTTGTCTCACTGATTTTCATCCATATTGCCAGGACCCGACATGACATTAAACCCGCAAGCAGTTTTAAATGAGATTTTTTCCTTTAAAAATGACATTTGGTGCAGGGACTGTTCTAAACATGGGAAACACGCGTCACTTTACAGGCATACTATAGACACCCCCCAGGTACGATATTTAAAGGAATATTTCACTTTTTTTTTTTTACTTTAAGCATCATTAAAATCACTGCTCCCGAAAAAACGGCCGTTTTTAAAAGTTTTTTTTGCATTGATACATGTCCCCTGGGGTAGGACCCGGGTCCCCAAACCCTTTTTAGGACAATACCATGCAAATTAGCCTTTAAAATGAGCACTTTTGATTTCGAACGTTCGAGTCCCATAGACGTCAATGGGGTTCTAACGTTCGTGCGAACTTGCGGTCCGTTCGCGGGTTCTGGTGCGAACCGAACCGGGGGGTGTTCGGCTCATCCCTAGTGGTGAGAAACTGTCAGCATAAGCCAAGTGTTTTAGGTGTTACAGGGGGCCAAATGACACAGGACAAGCACTGTGTCATATAACATGCTTTAAAGGAGCAGGATCCATTTTTTTTTTTTCGGGTTAACAAACACTTTAAGCACTTGATAAAATCCCCCTTTGGATCAATCATAGTTCCTCCAAGGGCTCTTTTTGTCTTGAATAGTAGAGGCAATTTTTAAGGAAAGGTTAGGAGCTTACTTAAAATTAAAGCGATGTGTCTCTGGCAGTATAGGACCTAATAACGTTTTCCCCTTTCAGACCAGAACAGTGATTTCTTATTATGTGTTTTATTTTATGAACCTGAGAGCTAAAGTTCATAAGGATAGACAAATCTTTAATATCTGCTGTTGACCTTTTTGGTTTCAAATGTTCTGCCCAATCTATATGTAGTATTTCAGTTGCATTGCCTTCTAATAGATTGTCTGTCTGAACATCCTCTTCATATTGTTCTGTCAAGCGCTCGGCTTCCTTTTTGTAGTCCTCCAATCGGCTGCGCTTTCTTCTCAGGCATCTAAATTGACTTTTGGGGGAACATTATAAAGCAATTTCTTCATATGGCAACTGTCTGATAAAATAAAATTGTTTGTATCTACTGATTTACAATAGGTCTTAGTCTTAGTCCTGCTCTATAAAAATGGTCAGGGCTAGGTAATTGATGGATTGTGTACTGCTAGTAGGTTTAAATTTGATACTAAAATGGTTGTAGTTTATATCAGAAACAAATTCTCTTGGGTGCTTTTCAATATAAAGATTATGTCCCTTATATATATAATGTTTCCAGGGGATGAGGTTCACATTTCACCATATACAGGGGGTCCCCTAGTTACAAACATCCGACTTACAAACGACTCCTATTTACAAACGGAGGGAGACAACAGGAAGTGAGAGGAAATCTACCCCTAGCAAGGGAAATTCACTCATGTAAGAGCTAATATGGGGAAAAGGTACCTCCACAGATGCTTTATCACCAAGGCTTGTTTCCACATCAACCCAAATTTTTCAAAATCCAATTGTCATTGGGACAGAAAGTGAGGTGAAATCTTCTGAACAGGGGTACAGACAGCAAAATAAATGTTACAGGGGTGTTAACCCTTCCCTATGCTATCCAAAAAGCTTAAAAATTGTTTTTTTGGCTGGAGCTACACTTAAAAAATGTACCTGTTCCGACTTACAAACAGATTCAACTTAAGAACAAACCTACAGTCCCTATCTTGTTTGTAACCCGGGGACCCCCTGTATTATCCTAAATAAATTGGGCATCCCAATAGGCATACCTCACAACTTTTTTGAGATGGGAACAAGGAACACCTGTTAGCTGTTGTGCAGAGTATATCGCTTCTTGACATGCATGTACTCTGCTTGTAGTATCCTCTCCAATGCCTGGACCCATAACCTGTTGTGCAGAGTATTGAAATAATGCGCTGGAAGCTTCTTGTATACAGCAATATGGCTTTACCTTCATGGAGGATATCTTTATCATGGAACAGGAAGAGAACACAAACAAAGAGCACTGAACATAGACAGAACGTACATCCTGTGATTACATTACCATACACACTATAATACTGCAGTGCCACCTTCTGGAATAGACAGGTATAATGCATATAGTATTGTCAATTTATAAGCAACCAAGCTGTTGTTCTTTACAACATTAGCAAATGTATACAGGCATAGGACCCACCCCCTGCCACGCCCCCTTAAAGGAGAATTATCCCAGAAATATATATTCATAAAACCCACAAGTGTATTTTTTTTTACCACTACTATTCCTTTATATTGGCTTTTGAAATTTACAAATGCAGCAATTTAGAAATTGGATGAAAGGTTTAACACTGGGGACCACTTTTTGAAAGCTAAAAAGTGCATTTTATATACAACTTCATAGATCACACCAAAATGAGGGACAAATGAGGAGGAAAGAGGGACAGATGGACTTTGTTTGAAAATCAGGGACAGTCCCTTGAAATCAGGGACAGTTGGGAGCTATGCAATAGGCCATAAGGAGATTGGTGTCACCAGGTGCGAAACTTGTCCCCATAGCTGTTCCTATAATTTGTAAGTAAAAAGTTTCATTAAAGTGTAAATTTAGCTTTACAAAACAAACCCAAAACAATATACTGTCCCAATCAGAGGTATAACTAACCTTCAGGGCCCCCATGCAAAAAATCATGAAGGGCCTCCATGACCACCAAGGCCCTTTCCTCTGAGCTGTGGGCCCTTCCCTCCAGACCCAGGGCCCTTCCTACTGATCCTTGGGCCCTTAACTCCTGTCATGGGACCCCTTTATAAGCCTCTGGATCACACTGCTGCAACTTATTGTGCGATTTGCGACACAGAGAGTTGCATGACAAGTCAAAACACAATGCAACTCAAGACACAGCGACCAAAAAAGGTTCCTGCATTACTTTTCTGCCACTTTGGTGCCTTTTGAGTACCATAGACTGCAATGTTAAAGCGGAGTTCTACCCAAAAGTGGAACTTCCACTTATCTGATTCTTCCCTCCCTCCGGTGCCACATTTGGCACCTCTTGGTGGGTAGGGGGGAAGCGAGTACCGTTTTTTGACAGGTACCCTGTCCCAACTTCCGGGAAACCAGGCCGCAGTGAAGTACATGAGCAGCTTGGCTCCCTTCTTCCTCCCCTTCTGCCGGGCCAGTGAGAAAGCGTAGAGCCCTTTGCCAATGCGCAGTAGGGACCCAGCTGTGAAGCCGCAAGGCTACACTGCCGTGTTTCCTTACCGGCAATGGCGGCGGCAGCACCCGACAGCCGATGTAAACATCAGCTGTGGTGCCGACATTGCTGGACTCCAGGACAGGTAAGTGTCCTAATGTTAAAAGTCAGCAGCTATAGTATGTGTAGCTGCTGACTTTTAATTTTTAAAGGGGTGGGCGGAACTCTTTAAATCACAAAAGTTACAAGCAAGCCTGGAATTTTCTAGGAAATTGCAAGCAAGTCGCATGACTTTGGGGTTGCAATAGTGTGAACCTAGCCTTATGGTCTATCAGTACCCATCAGTGCTGCCTATCAGTGCCGGTCAGTGCCGCCTATCAGTGCAGCCTCATCAGTACCTCCCCATCAATGGCCATCAGTGCCGCTTCATCAGTGCAGCCTCATCAGCGAACATCTGTGAAGGAGAAAAATTACCTGTTTGCAAAATTTTACATCAAACTATAAAGACATTTTTGTTTTTTTTTCAAAATGTTCAGCCTTTATTCGTTTATTTAGCAAAAAAATAAAAAAAAACCCAGTGGTGATTAAATACCACCAAAAGAAAGTTTTATTTATGTGAAAAAAATTTCATTTGGGTACAGTGTTGTATGACCACGCAATTGTCATTCAAAGTGCGATAGCGATGGAAGCTGAAAATAGGCCTGGACAGGAAGGGGGTGAAAGTGCCCAGTAGGTAAGTGGTTAAAAAAGACCTGGATTCTTTCCTTAACCACTTCAGCCCCGGAAGGATTTACCCCCTTCCTGACCAGAGCACTTTTTACAATTCGGCACTGCGTCGCTTTAACTGCTAATTGCGCGGTCATGCAATGGTGTACCCAAACGGAATTTGCGTCCTTTTCTTCCCACAAATAGAGCTTTCTTTTGATGGTATTTGATCACCTCTGCCGTTTTTATTTTTTGCGCTATACACGGAAAAAGACCGAAAATTTTGAAAAAAAATGATATTTTCTACTTTTTGTTCTAAAAAAAATCCAATAAACTCAATTTTAGTCATACATTTAGGCCAAAATGTATTCGGCCACATGTCTTTGGTAAAAAAAATGTCAATAAGCGTATATTTATTGGTTTGCGCAAAAGTTATAGCGTCTACAAACTAGGGTACATTTTCTGGAATTTACACAGCTTTTAGTTTATGACTGCCTATGTCATTTCTTGAGGTGCTAAAATGGCAGGGCAGTACAAAACCCCCCCAAATGACCCCATTTTGGAAAGTAGACACCCCAAGGAATTTGCTGAGAGGCATGTTGAGCCCATTGAATATTCATTTTTTTTGTCCCAAGTGATTGAATAATGACAAAAAAAAAAAAAAAAAAAAAAAATTACAAAAAGTTGTCACTAAATGATATATTGCTCACACAGGCCATGGGCATATGTGGAATTGCACCCCAAAATACATTTAGCTGCTTCTCCTGAGTACGGGGATACCACATGTGTGGGACTTTTTGGGAGCCTAGCCGCGTACGGGGCCCCGAAAACCAATCACTGCCTTCAGGATTTCTAAGGGCGTACATTTTTGATTTTACTCCTCACTACCTATCACAGTTTTGAAGGCCATAAAATGCCCAGATGACATAAAACCCCCCCAAATGACCCCATTTTGGAAAGTAGACACCCCAAGCTATTTGCTTTGAGGCATGTTGAGTCCATGGAATGTTTTATATTTTGACACAAGTTGCGGGAAAGTGACAAATTTTTTTTTTTTTTTTTTTTTGCACAAAGTTGTCACTAAATGATATATTGCTCACACAGGCCATGGGCATATGTGGAATTGCACCCCAAAATACATTTAGCTGCTTCTCCTGAGTATGGGGATACCACATGTGTGGGACTTTTTGGGAGCCTAGCCGCGTACGGGACCCCGAAAACCAATCACTGCCTTCAGGAATTCTAAGGGCGTACGTTTTTGATTTTACTCCTCACTGCCTATCACAGTTTCGGAGGCCATGGAATGCCCAGGTGGCACAAACCCCCCCCCAAATGACCCCATTTTGGAAAGTAGACACCCCAAGCTATTTGCTGAGAGGCATGGTGAGTATTTTGCAGCTCTCATTTGTTTTTGAAAATAAAGAAAGACGAGAAAAAAAAATTTTTTTTTTCTTTTTTCAATTTTCAAAACTTTGTGACAAAAAGTGAGGTCTGCAAAATACTCACTATACCTCTCATCAAATAGCTTGGGGTGTCTACTTTCCAAAATGGGGTCATTTGGGGTTTTTTTTTGCCACCTGGGCATTCCATGGCCTCCGAAACTGTGATAGGCAGTGAAGAGTGAAATCAAAAATTTACGGCCTTAGAAAGCCTGAAGGCGGTGCTTGGTTTTCGGGGTCCCGTACGCGGCTAGGCTCCCAAAAAGTCTCACACATGTGGTATCCCCGTACTCAGGAGAAGCAACAGAATGTATTTTGGGGTGTAATTTCACATATTCCCATGGCATGTTTGAGCAATATATCATTTAGTGACAACTTTGCGCAAAAAAAAATAAAAAAAATAAAAAATTGTCTCTTTCCCGCAACTTGTGTCACAATATAAATTATTCCATGGACTCAACATGACTCTCAGCAAATAGCTTGGGGTGTCTACTTTCCAAAATGGGGTCATTTGGGGGGGTTTTGAACTGTCCTGGCATTTTATGCACAACATCTAGAAGCTTATGTCACACATCACCCACTCTTCTAACCACTTGAAGACAAAGCCCTTTCTGACACTTATTGTTTACATAAAAAAATAATTTTTTTTTGCAAGAAAATTACTTTGAACCCCCAAACATTATATATTTTTTTTAAAGCAAATGCCCTACAGATTAAAATGGTGGGTGTTTCATTTTTTTTTTTCACACAGTATTTGCGCAGCGATTTTTCAAACGCATTTTTTGGGGAAAAAACACACTTTTTTACATTTTAATGCACTAAAACACACTATATTGCCCAAATGTTTGATGAAATAAAAAAGATGATCTTAGGCCGAGTACATGGATACCAAACATGACATGCTTTAAAATTGCGCACAAACGTGCAGTGGCGACAAACTAAATACATTTTTAAAAGCCTTTAAAAGCCTTTACAGGTTACCACTTTAGATTTACAGAGGAGGTCTACTGCTAAACTTACTGCCCTCGATCTGACCTTCGCGGCGATACCTCACATGCATGGTGCAATTGCTGTTTACATTTGACGCCAGACCGACGCTTGCGTTCGCCTTAGCGCGAGAGCAGGGGGGACAGGGGTGCTTTTTTTTTTTTTTTTTTTTTTTTTTTTTTTCTTTATTATTATTATTTTTTTATCTTATTTTTAAACTGTTCCTTTCATTTTTTTTTTAAATCATTTTTATTGTTATCTCAGGGAATGTAAATATCCCCTATCATAGCAATAGGTAGTGACAGGTACTCTTTTTTGCAAAAATTGGGGTCTATTAGACCCTAGATTTCTCCTCTGCCCTCAAAGCATCTGACCACACCAAGATCGGTGTGATAAAATGCTTTCCCAATTTCCCAATGGCGCTGTTTACATCCGGCGAAATCTAAGTCATAAAATGCTCGTAGCTTCCGGTTTCTTAGGCCATAGAGATGTTTGGAGCCACTCTGGTCTCTGATCAGCTCTATGGTCAGCTGGCTGAATCACCGGCTGCATTTTCAGGTTCCCTGTTGAGACAGGAGAGCCAGAGAAAAACACGGAAGACGGTGGGGGGGGGGGGGGGCATTCCCTCCCACTGCTTGTAAAAGCAGTCTAGAGGCTAATTAGCCGCTAGGATTGCTTTTACATGAAAGCCGACCGCTGGCTGAAAAGAATGATACCAAGATGATACCTAAACCTGCAGGCATCATTCTGGTATAACCATTCAAAGTCGTGAATGGCGTACCTGAAGACAAAAAAATGGTTAACAATAAAGCACAGTAAACGGTAAAGTATAAAAAATTGCATACCTGAAAAACAAACATGATAAAACATAATAACAATAAAACATTGCAGAATAGAATACAGTAAAAAAGAGCAGAACAATAGAGAGAGAGAATAGAGAGAGAAAGAACAATAAAACGACAACTATTTTTTTTTTTTTTTTATATTTTTGTATGTGTTTTTTTTTTTTTTTTTTTGTAACTAACTTTTATAACTGTACCCGGTTCCAGGTTCGGGTCTCTCAAAATGCGATGGCATCTTGGGAGACCCTGTGAAAGTGTGCCTAGTCTGTAGAATGCTGTACCCTACGCTAATAGTCAACTAGTGAATGGTAGCGTTCAAAACATTCACCAATGCAAAGACCAGGATTGTCAGGACAGGAGGGACAATAATAGCGGGTGTCACGCCTATATCCGCGCTTGCTGCAGACACAACATCTTTTTTGGGGGCGTTCGCTGGGTAGGGGTACTCGGGAGGACATAAAGAAAATGCCTCTCATGCAGCCGACTGCATTTGGTTGGGGATGTGAATGGGGGAAGTACGGGCGCTGCAGAAGCGGTGGGTTCCCAATTAGGATTGGCGAATGCAGCAGGAAGGGCACTATGGGCACGACGGGCCTGTGTTTGTCTTTTTGGTGGCAGCGGGACACTACTTGTGCTTGCCACCTCACCAGCTTGAACTGCACTTATGGGACTCGCCACGTCACCAAGTGTTACTGCAGTGCTGGTTTGACTACGACCGGGGTGTACTAGGCCGCTGGCGCTTGCCAGTTCACCAAAACGCTACCAAAAAATCTGTTAGCGATCGCAGGGATCAGGCCTGACTCTGCGAACGCTGCAGTTATGCGTTTAGTGTTCTGTAAGTGACAGTGATCGATCGATACTGCACTTGGGTGGGCTGGGCTGGGCCGGGCGGAGGGGCAAAACGCAGGTGCTAGCAGGTATCTGGGCTGATCCCGCTAACACTGCGTTTGTGGGAACCCTAAACTGCTGGGGACGCTAGTATAGATCTGATCGGATCAGATATTGATCCGTTCAGATACTATACCACTAAGGGAGGCGTATGCTGCGTGCGTGGGTGTTAGCGGTACTGGCGCTAATCTGACGCTGCCTGGGGCTGGTGCTTGCCAGTTCACCAAAACGCTACCAAAAAAACTGTTAGCGATCGCAGGGATCAGGCGTGACTCTGCGAACGCTGCAGTTATGCGTTTAGTGTTTTGTAAGTGACAGTGATCGATTGATACTGCACTTGGGTGGGCTGGGCCGGGCGGACGGGAAAAACGCAGGTGCTAGCAGGTATCTGGGCTGATCCCGCTAACACTGCGTGTTTGGGAACCCTAAACTGCTGGGGACACTAGTATAGATCTGATCGGATCAGATATTGATCCGTTCAGATACTATACCACTAAGGGAGGTGTACGGTGCGTGCGTGGGTGTTAGCGCTACTGGCGCTAACCTGACGCTGCCTGGGGCTGGTGCTTGCCAGTTCACCAAAACGCTACCAAAAAAACTGTTAGCGATCGCAGGGATCAGGCCTGACTATGCGTACGCTGCAGTTATGCGCTTAGTGTTTTGTAAGTGACAGTGATCGATCGATACTGCACTTGGGTGGGCTGGGCCGGGCGGAGGGGCAAAACGCAGGTGCTAGCAGGTATCTGGGCTGATCCCGCTAACACTGCGTTTTCGGGAACCCTAAACTGCTGGGGACGCTAGTATAGATCTGAGTGGATCAGATATTGATGCGTTCAGATACTATACCACTAAGGGAGGTGTATGCTGCGTGCATGGGTGTTAGCGGTACTGGCGCTAATCTGACGCTGCCTGGGGCGACGCATATCACCGCCGGGCGATCAGGGGGCTAAACCTTTATTCGGTAATAAACGGCGGGTGCCCTGACACTATAAAAAATAAACGAACTAACCAGCGTCACCCGTAACAGTTATACGGTGATCAGTGGTGAAAGGGTTAACTAGGGGGCAATCAAGGGGTTAAAACATTTATTAGGTAGTATATGGGGGTCCCTGTCGCTATAAAACGCTGACGGCGAACCTAAATATTTATGTCCCTAACTAGCGTCACCAGCGACACTAATACAGCGATCAGAAAAATGATCGCTTAGTGACACTGGTGACGGGGGGTGATCAAGGGGTTAAAACTTTATTAGGGGGGGTTAGGAGGGTACCCTAGACCTAAAGGGGGCCTAACATTCACTGCCCTAACACACTAACTGTCACAAACTGACACCAATACAGTAATCAGAAAAAAAAAAAAAAAAAAAAAAAAACCTGCTTTGTGTCAGTTTGTGACAGGGGGGGGTGATTGGGGGGGGATCGGGGGGCGATCGGGGGGGGGGGATCGGGGTGTAATGTGTGCCTGGCATGTTCTACTGTGTGTGTGTGTGTTGTGCACTCACATTCCAGTCTTCTCTCCTCGGCCCGGAACGGAAAATACCGAGCCGAGGAGAGATGACATCATTTCCTCTGCCTCTGTGTACAATACAGAGGCAGGGAAATGATCCCATTGGCTGGGAGCGATCGCGAGGGGGGGGCCACGAATGGATGGCCTCCCCCTCACCACCGATCGCCGGGGGACATTTGCCGACCGTCGCAGGCACCGGGGGGGGGGTCCGATCGGACCCCCCACCCGCGGGCAGGCAGGGACGTACAGGTAAGCCCTTTTGCCTGCCCGTGCCGCTTTGTCGACGTACATCTGTGTGCGGCGGTCGGCAAGTGGTTAATGTACATAATATAACTGGATACTAACATTTATAGGTAAAGTTGATCCAGGGAAAATCCGATTGCCTCTAATGCTTCATACACACGAGCGGACTTTTCGACCGGACTGGTCCGACGGTCTATCCGACGGACTTTTGGCGGACTTCCGACGGACTTTCCGAACAAACGGGCTTGCCTACACACGATCACACCAAAGTCCGACCGATTCATACGTGATGACATACGACCGGACTAAAATAAGGAAGTTGATAGCCAGTAGCCAATAGCTGCCCTAGTGTGGGTTTTCGTCCATCGGACTAGCATACAGAAAAGCGGACTTTTCGATAGGAACTGGGTCCGGCGGAGTTCCGACGTAAAGATTTGAAACATGTTCCAAATCTAAAGTCCCTCAGATTTTCGACGAAAAAGTCCAATAAATCCCACACAGGGTCGAATTGTCCGCCGGACTCGGTCCGTCGAACCAGTCCAGTTGAAAAGTCCGCTCGTGTGTATGCGGCATTAGGGAAAATTGGTTTATGCTTTGCTGTTTTTTTTTGCCTTCCTCTGGACAACTGTGAGTATAGGACTGTGCATATGGGATTGTATGATTTATTTATTTTTTCCCTTTTTATTGGTTGAACTAGATGGACTTGTGTCTTTTTTCAACCAGATTATGTAACCTTAGACTGCTCCCCCATCTCTACTCTAAACCTACATTGCATATGAATAATAAGAAGGTTGGCTTGCCTAAAATGGTGTTGTTTTATGAAAGGCAAATAGGCTGTTCACTTTGCAAGGGAATTTTTACTTTGCCTGGGAATGTTGCTTTAGTTTAGTGAATGCGGTGAACTTACTTTGCAAAGAATACCCAATCACGTGCAAGAGAAAAAAAAAAGGGTGTGTTTTTTTTCTTGCATATGATTGGATGATAGAAGCCAGCAGACCTTCACCTCATCCACACATATCACTGTCTGGATACTTGCTTTTTCTTTTTTTTTGGCTGTGCGCCCAGCTGTTCCTTTGCAGGTCCATACCACAGTTCCCGGGACAGACATCACCATCAGCCCTCGTTTCCTGGCCTCTCATGCCCCAGACCCAATTGTTAATGTAAGCATGGGTGTCCGCAGGTAGGGGCAAGGGGGGGCGAGTGACCCCCCCCCCTGGAATTGGCAAGGGTCTGCCGTGGCCGCACCTGTAGCTGTGCTGGCTCTCTGGGTTTGTGCAAGTCGGCTCCACAGCTGCTTCAGATCGGTGTCACTGAGCTTACAGAGCTCTTTGCTGCCACCTCTGGCTGCTTCCTGTATGTGCGCCCCTCGTGTTTGCTTTGCTGCCTGTTCTGTATGTGTGCCCCCTCGTGTTTGCTTTGCTGCTTGTTCTGTATATGCGCCCCTCGTGTTTGCTTTGCTGCCTGTTGTATTTTCACAGGGACGTGTGGAAACAGGACTTGGGAGAAGGAAGACCACCTTACAAGTGAGGACTGTGAGTACAAGTGAAGGGAGGAGGCTGTTTGTGTATAGGGGGGCAGAGCTGTGTGTGTGGGGGGGCCTGACATATATACAGATGAGGGGGGCAGCTGAGTGAATACAGGTATGATTAGTGAAGGGGGGTGCTAGATACTGTATAGGAAAGATCATATCATCTGTCCTGTCCTGTATACAGCTATATACACCCATCAACCTTCCTGTATTCCTCCATCACTGACTGCAGATATACATCATCTGTCCTGTATATATCGCTGTATACAGGACAGATGATATATATCTGCACAGTGATGATGGAGGAAGGTCTCTATATACAGGAAGGAAGGTGGGTATATACAGGTAGCTGTGTATAACCACCTTCCTTCCTGTATATAGAGACCTTTCTCCATCATCACTGTGCAGATATACATCATCTGTCCTGTATATATTATTATAATCCACCCCCCCTATATATACACAAACTGTACAGGCCACATTTGATGGGCACAATGAGACTACAATTGATGGGCACATGCCTGCGTTTTATGTGATAATGGCTAAGCCCCTCCCCTTCATGGCATTGACCAAAAAGGGGCGGAGCATGGGTGATACAAAATTATGCCCCCCCCCTGAAAAAGTTCTGCGGACGCCCATGAATGTAAGTACTCAATAGGGATGAATGTTTTTTTTCCCTCTCTCCCTTCGTGTATATAATTTCCCTAATGTATGGATATAATACTCACACTGGTTTACTCATGTTTTCTGTTAGATTTTAGTGCCCCTGAAGAACGGAAACACTCAGATCCCCGGGACAGATTTGCCTCCGAGATCCTGACTTGCAACACTGCTTATCCACCTCCCACCCGGCCACTGAACATGTCCCCACACAATATAAACACACAATGTCCCCTAAACAGTGTCCCCAAAACACATGTCCCCACACACATGTCCCCACACAGTAAAAACACCTGTCCCCCACATATGTAACAGTAAAATCACATGTCCCAATGATCATCTGCACACATATGTCCGTGATCATCTGCGCACATCTGTACATGATCATCTGCGTACATCTGTCCGTGATCACACAAACCAATTATTATACACTTAACAGGATTTTTTTTTTACCAAAAACATGTAGCAGAATACATTTTGGCTTAAATTTACGACAAAATTAGATTTTATTGGATTTCTTTTAAAACAGAAAGTAGAAAATATTGTTGTTGTTTTTTTTAATTTCCGCACTTTTTTTCACTTATATCGCAAAAAATAAAACGGATTTGTGAATAAATACCACCAAAAGAAAGCTCTATTTGTGTGAACAAAATGATAAAAATTTCATTTGGGTACAGTGTTGCATGACCGCACAATTCTTATTGAAAGTGCAAGAGCTCTTAAAGCTAAAAATTGGCCTGGGAAGGAAAGGGGTGAAAGTGCCCGGTATTGAAGTGGTTAATTAGTACAATTTATACGCAAGTATTCCGGGTAGATACACATCTTGTTTTCCCTTGCCCCTACCTTCTTTCTTTCTTTTTCTGTTTCTTTTTCTCTTTCTTTCTTTCTTTCTTTCTTTCTTTCTTTCTTTCTTTCTTTCTTTCTCTTTCTTTCTTTCTTTCTTTCTTTCTTTCTTTCCAAAACATTAGATCTTATTTGGTACCTTTTTCACTTCTTTCATATATGCTATGCGTTTTCTCCTGAGGAGTGGCAACTGGCCACGAAACGCATCTAGTCTATCAATGTCATCATGTTCCCAACACATAGCTTGACCTCAACTGTGATTCATTTTTATCCTATAACCCAGCAGTCCCCAACCTTTTTGGCGCCGGGGACCGGCTGTGTGAAAGAAATTCATGCCAAGGCCAGGGGGGTGCGCGCGCAGGGGGTAAGCAATTTTTCGTGCGCAATTTGTCAGGGCAATGGCTGGTGTTAGCGCTTAAATCATCCCGGCACCATGGTTGTTATGGTGTCAGGATGATTGAAGCGCATTATTTCTATTATTACATTGTAATATAAAATTAAATAGTTCAACTCACCAGAATGCAGAATCAGTGGGAGCCCCGAGCGTGTCACCTGCCACCAGATGCAACTTGTCACTTGCCACGCTGCCTGCCACAGATGGGATGTCACTTGCCATGCTGCCTGCCACCAGATGGGGATGTCACTTGCCACACTGCCTGCCACCAGATGGGGATATCACTTTTTTCCCCCCAAGCATTGCAGAGTACTTACAGGTGTACCGCTGTCAGCCTCTCCTCAGCACGGGTAAACTAGCTGCAGGCATATGCCAGTGAGAGATGAGAGGGCGGGCGGTGAGAGATGACGTCATTCTCTCTCTTCTCGGTGCGGCTGCACCTCTGTTTAGAGCAGCCTTCGAGGCCCTGTAATTAAGGGCAGAACAGTGGTGCAGCAGAGGCAGCGCGGCCCGGTGTTGGGCCACGGCCCACAGGTTGGGGACCTCTGCTATAACTCATTTGTATCCATTACTCAATAAGCATTTGGCTTTTTATACTAGTTACTACCATGGGATACTATGCGATTTCAGATGTGCGCGCGCGTGTGTGTGTATATATGTATAGATATATATATATATATATATATATATATATATATATATTCTCTTTTTTTGTATGCCATCACCTTGTATACAGAAAAATACTCATGTTCTACCATGTTTCACATGTTTATGAAGTATGCTTTGTTTATATGCCAATTTAACAATTTTACAATTTCTCCTACCATGTGTCTTGTGCCTCACTCAAAGTTCATAAAAAAACCTTTATTATTACTGGTTTACTCATGTTTTCTTGTAAATTTTAGTGCACCCGCCCCTGAAGAGTGGAAACATCCAGAAATGCGTCGGAAAATTGGATGCACCATTTTTCCTGTAGATGGTCCCATTTACTTCTATCTATTAAAGTTCACCATATCATTGCAGATTAAAAGATTTTATTACATGAAGGACAATTGTTTCAAACCACAATATGGTTCTGCCATATTGCCAGTATTGCTTTTATATATGGTTTCGAATATGTGACTGTTGAGTTTACCTATTTCTGCATATATCATGTCATTGAGGTTGATTAACTAAAGGAAAAGAGGACTGTGCCCTTTGCAAAGTGCAGTTGTTTATTAAATGAGGTGAAGCTTCAGTTTGCAAAGAATACCCAATCACATGCAAGGAAAATTAAAAGAAAAACTGCTTTTTTGCTTGCACATGATTGGATGATAGAAGTCGGCAGAGCTTCTGCTTATTTACTAAGCTCTGGAGCAACTGCACTTACAGAGTGCAACTGCACTTTGCAAAGTGCACAGTCTATTTGCCTTTAGTAAATCAACCCCTCTGTGTCATGTTTCTTCTTTTAACCGCTTAAGGACCAGCCGCCGCAGTTGCACTGCGGCAGGTTGGCTCTCCTTGGTGAATTGCCGTCATTGTACGTCGGCCGCTTTAGGAGCTCCAGGGGGCGCGCGCCCGCGGCGCTATACCGGATACGATGCCCGTGGCTGCCCGCCGGCGGAGATGTCCACCGGCCACCCGCGATCGCTCCACAGAGAGCCAGAACGGGGATCTGTCAATGTAAACAGACAGGAGGAGAGACAGATCTGATGTTCCTATGGATTAGGAACAGCGATCTCTTTCCTCCACAAGTCAGGACCACCTCCCACAGTTAGAAACACCTCCCAGGGAACACATTTAACCCCTTGATCGCCCCCTAGTGTTAACCCCTTGCCTGCCAGTGACATTGACACAGTAATCAGTGCATTTTTTTAGGACTGATCGCTGTATAAATGTCACTGTTCCCAAAAATGTGTCAAAAGTGTCCGATCTGTCTGCCGCAATGTCGCAGTCCTGCTAAAAATCGCAGATCGCCGCCATTACTAGTAAAAAAAAAATAATAATAAAAATGCCATAAATCTATCCCCTATTTTGTAGACACTATAACTTTTGCGCAAACCAATCAATATACGCTTATTGCGATTTTTTTTTCTTTTTTTACCAAAAATATGTAGAAAAATACATAATGGCCTAAACTGATATTTTTTTTTGGGGGGGGGGATATTTATTATAGCAACAAGTAAAAAATATATATTTTTTTAAAAATCGTCGCTCTTATTTTGTTTATAGCACAAAAAAACAAAAAAAAAACGCAGAGTTAATCAAATACTACCAAAAGAAAGCTCTATTTGTGGGGAAAAACTGGACATCGCTTAGGTACAGTGTCGCACGACCGTGCAATTGTCAGTTAACCTCTTCCCGCCGACCGTACGCAGATGTGCGTACTCGGCTTTCGGGAATTATATCGGGATGATGCCCGCAGCTGTTTTTTAGAGCTCGGCTGTTATACCGGAGGAGCGGGAGGGGACGTCCCACCCTCCCGACGCTCTTACCAGGCCTCCCGTTCCACCGGGAGGCCCGATCACCAATCCGCTAGGGACACACTGGAACAAAGCCGTAAGCGGCTTTGTTCCAGCCTCCTAATTGTAAACACGGAAGCGACATCATGACGTCACTTCCTGTTTACTTGGCTGCCAATGGCGCTGGTTTTAAAAAACTATACAGTATTCAGAATCGCTGAAAACGGCGATCTGGATACTTTGAAGTGCAAAGGAGGGATCGGGGGGTCTTTTAGCCCCCCGATCCCTCCATAAAGAGTACCTGTCACCACCTATTACTGTCACAAGGGATGTTTACATTCCTTGTGACAGCGATAAAAGTGATCAAAAAAAAAAATTTTAAACACAATTTATAAATATAAAAATAAATAAGAAAAAAAATTTTTTTTAAAGCGTCCCCGCGAGCTCACGCAGCAAAGAAAACGTATACGGAAGTCGCGCCCACATATGTAAACGGTGTTCAAATCACACATGTGAGGTATTGCCGTGATTGTCAGAGCGAGAGCGATAATTCTAGCACTAGACCTCCTCTGTATCTCTGACCTGGTAACCGTAAAAAAAATTGAAAGCGTTGCCTATGGAGATTTTTAGGTACCGTAGTTTGTCGCCATTCCACGAGTGCGTGCAATTATAAACCGTGACATGTTTGGTATCTATTTACTCAGCGTAACATCAACTTACACATTATACAAAAAATTTGGGCTAACTTTACTGTTTGTTTTTTTTTAAATTCATGAAAGTGTCCCTTTTCCCAAAAAGTTGCGTTTAAAACACCGCTGCTCAAATACCGTGTGATATAAGATATTGCAACAATCGCCATTTTATTCTCTAGATTCTCTGCTAAAATATATATATATATATATATAATATTTGAGAGTTCTAAGTAATTTTCTAGCAAAAAATACAGATTTTAATTTGTAAACACTAAATATCAAAAATAGGCTTAGTCATGAAAGGGTTAAAGCGTCGCAGTGCCATATCGCAAAAAAAATGGCCTGGTCATTAAGGGGGAAAATCTTCCGGTCCTTAAGCGGTTAAAAGAAATAAAATGTGTTTTATAGGTTTTCTCGTCTTTTAGCCACTAATACTCACCTCATTTAAAGTCCCAAACCCTCTTCTTTTTGTACGTTAACTAAGCTAAGGGAAAATTCCTTTGCAAAGTAAAACATTTCCGTGCAAAGTGAGCAGCCTATTTGTCTTTAGTAAATCAACCCCAACGCGTCTGCGGAAAGCAAGGCTTAGAGGAGGACATGGGAAAAAATAAATCAGAGAATGGCAAGCTGATCAGCAAGATGAAAAAAGAAAATGGAACCAGAAGTAGGAGAAAAGTGAAAAATCATGAAAAGAGAGTAATAAAGGTAATGGCATTGTACAATAAAATAAAGCGTGCACAGCTGCAGATAAAAAAAAAATATGGAAAAGGTAAATGTCCTCATTAATAGAATGGATTTTGACCCACAGCAATTCTGCCTGGCCATTTTTTTTTTTTTTTCATTGCTTTGCGATAGCTACAGAATCCCGTATGGCTGTCAACAACGCAGAGCTCTTTATCGAAAAAGCTCACCGTTTCCAAAGAATGAATCTCTGGTGTTCCGCAAACTCGTTGGAGAGCTGTTTAACAGTACATTACTTTATGAATGAAAGCATTTGGCAACCGCTCCTCTCTTCTCCATCTGTCGGTTCTTCTAAGGTTCATGAGCTGCGGTGCCCATTACAAATTGGCATTTTTATGGCTGGCGATCAGTTGCCCTGACAAAGATTTTTTTTTTATGATCCATTGGTGTAGTGTATTATTGCATGTACTGAGAAGACCAGGCCCTATCTCGGGGGTGGGGGTCTCTGAAGTCAAAAGTCAATCATGTGATAGCCAAAAGCAATTTACCTTTTTTTGGGGGAGGGGGGGTTCCTTATAACTTTTGTTTCTTAATTCTGCGGGCTGTTGTCGGGGGCCTGATGATGAATAATTGGACAATAAAAGATAAAATTATATTTATTATTATTATTATTATACAGGATTTATATAGTGCCAACAGTTATAATTCAATAAAATACAAGAGGATTAAGAGGGCCCTGCTCAGAAGAGCTTACAATCTAATAGGGTGGGGCAGGTGGTACAAAAGGTTGCAACTGGAGGAAATGAGCTGATGGAAGTGGTAAAAGATCAGTTGGAGACGTAATAGGCTTTCCTGAAGAGATGAGTTTTCAGGGATCGCTTGAAGAGTAGGGGATAACTGGACCGGTGGAGGTGCAAGTTCCAGAGGATGGGAGAGGCTCTGGAAAAATCCTGGAGACGAGCATGGGAGGAGGAGATGAGAGAGCTTGAGAGTAGGAGGTCTTGAGAAGAGCGGAGAGGACGGTTTGGGTGAAATTTGGAGACAAGATTGGTGATGTAGCTCGGGGCAGAGTTGTGAATGGCTTTGTATGTTGTGGTGAGTATTTTGAATTTATTTTGCTGGGTGATTGGGAGCCAGTGTAGGGATTGGAGGAGAGGGTTGGCAGACACTGAGTGGTTGGTAAGGAGTATAAGTCTAGCAGCAGCATTCATGATAGATTGAAGAGGGGATAGCCTATGGAGAGGCAGGTCAATGAAAAGGGAGTTGCAATAGTCAAGGCGAGAGATAACGAGGGAGTAAATGAGAAGCTTGGTGGTTTCATTTGTTAAAAAGGGGCTAATTTTAGAGATGTTACGGAGGTGAATTCTACAAACTTTTATATATATTCATGGCAGAACATTGGTGACTGTGGCATGGCATAAAACCTTACTGCCTCAACCTCCGCAACATCTCCAAGATACGTCCCTTCCTGACCAATGTCACCACAAAGCTTCTAATCCACTCCCTGGTCATCTCTCGCCTCGACTACTGCAACTCCCTCCTCATTGGCTTACCTCTAAATAGGCTATCCCCACTTCAGTCCCCATCATAAACGCTACTGCCAGGCTCATCCACCTTACAAACCGCTCAGTGTCTGCTATACCCCACTGCCAATCCCTCCATTGGCTGCCACTCAACCAACAAATTAAATTCAAGATACTAACAATAACTTACAAAGCCATCCACAACCTGGCCCCCAGCTACATAACTAACCTGGTCTCAAAATACCAACCTAATCATTCTCTTGGCTCCTCCCAAGACCTCCTGCTCTCAAACTCCCTTGTTACCTCCTCCCATGCTCACCTTCAGGACTTCCCCAGAGCCTCTCCCATCGTCTGGAATGCTCTACACCAATCTGTCCGACCTTTCACCTACTTTGTCCACTTTTCACCTGACAACTGTACATTTATTTTCTCCATCAGGACATCACCCACAGTTATTACCTCTTGTATCTCTTGACCTTCCCTCTTAGATTGTAAGCTCTAAGGAGCAGGGCCCTCTGATTCCTACTGTATTAAAGTGTATTGTATTTGTACTGTCTACCACCAAATTGTAAAGCGATTCGTAAACTGTTGGCGCTATATAAATCCTGTATAATAATAATAAATAATAATACTCCAGATAGGCGTAACAATTTTGCTGAAAGAACATGTAGCCTACCTTTGCAGATCTCTCCTGGAGATGCTAGTTGTTTGGTAATCATGCTGTTCCCTTGGTTTCCTACTGAGCCATGAAAGGTCGTGGACCCCTAACTTTATTCTGGGTATGCTAACTACAGGTTTTTACGATGTTAGTGACTTAGGCCTCATTCACACCTCGAAGCTCCAAAACACTGGAGGAGAAAAAAAAATCTATTATTCTCTATGGAGATGTTTCACATCTCCAACCCAAGCTCAAAAAAGTTCTGGAGCTTCTTTTGTAGCTCAAATTGGGCAGATTGGAGTTTTTATTCCCATAGAAACAAATGGAAACGTGCCAGTCGCACATTTTTGTGCGCATTCGCATGTTTTGTCGCTCTATTTTCTGCTCAAATGAAAAACATTTTAAAAATAAAATAGTAACAATATATGAATAAATAAATATAAAAATAAATACACAAATAATAAAAATGATCATAAAATAAATAAATAATATGTTATACATAAATATTAATTAACCCCTAACTTGAAAAACTTGAAAATATATTAATAATAAAAAAACACCCAAACCCGTAAAAAAAAAAAAAAAAAAGGAATAATAATATATATATTTTTTGTGTTAGGGTTGGAGTGTTATTGAAAACAAATACCACATTGGGGCCATTAGATGGAGCTGATGATATAGGAATTCATCTATTAGAAAAAAGTACAGGGACTTTTCAGCCACCATTTCCAGGTACCATCAAGTAAAATAGATCCCAATAATGTCAGAGATGAACCCTTCTGAGTTTATTAATCAAGGAGCAGACTGTGGAACAGATGTGGGACTTGTACAAATTGGGGAACAGATGGGGAAATATACTAGATACAAAATAAAAAAAAAAAAAGAATTGTCAGAATTGTCTGGTCTCCTTAACAAGTCCAACATACACTGACAGTATGGCTGCTGTGAGCCCTTGCTTTTATAGAAAGGTGGCCGAATTATCCATTCTTTCAAATTAATGGCTAAGGTGGCAAAGACTTTGCACTGCATTAAAGGTCATCCCCAGTGGCAGGGGGGGCTGACAGTGGCTGAAGTCCCGAGTGGGTCCCCAAAAAGCCCCGAGTCTCGGGTGGGCACTGTTCTATTATCAGCCCTGAGCGCTGCAGCCGAGCTGGGACCGATCTGATACTGAGT
This sequence comes from Lithobates septentrionalis, assembly GCA_037952835.1. Lineage (NCBI taxonomy): Eukaryota > Metazoa > Chordata > Amphibia > Anura > Ranidae > Lithobates > Lithobates septentrionalis. The sequence continues at coordinate 451,762 of JBBDGP010003459.1, read as the reverse complement.
GCCGCCGAGTGCGGCCGAGTCACATAGCAGGTCCCGCCTTCTGGAGCCTGCAGTGCCTATGATGGACGTCCCACTGGTCCAATGGTGGGACCGCGGGATGTGTGACGTCCATCATAGGCGCTGCAGGCTCAAGAAGGCGGGAATTACAATGCGGCTGCCGCGCCATGTCGATCCCCACTTGGCGTTCGGGCGGGTGGCTCTCCTCCTTTCCGGCTGCCTCGTACACCACGGCTGAGCTGCTGCTGCAGGACACGTGAAGTCTGTCTCCTGTCAGGTAGGTAGGTCAGTGTATGTCAGGTAGGTAGGTCAGTGCATGTCAGGTAGGTCAGTGCATGTCAGGTAGGTAGGTCAGTGTATGTCAGGTAGATAGGTCAGTGCATGTCAGGTATGTCAGGTAGGTAGGTCAGTGTATGTCAGGTAAGTAGGTCAGTGTATGTCAGGTAGGTAGGTCAGTGTATGTGTCAGGTAGGTCAGTGTATGTGTCAGGTAGGTCAGTGTATGTGTCAGGTAGATCAGTGTGTGTCAGGTAGGTAGGTCAGTGTGTGTAAGGGCACTGGTAAGCCAGGCAGCAACCAGGAAGTGAGTTTACCCCCAGCCACACAACACCACTGCCCAGCCAAAAAACCCTGCGCCACTAACGATCCCCCCCCCCCCCCCGTGCCGGCCTTGGACTTCGGGCTGAAGCCCCCGGTCTTTTTGCCACTTAGCAACTCCCCTGGTCATCCCTCATTTACATAGTTACATAGTTGGTAAGGTTGAATAAAGACACCAGTCCACCAAGTTCAACCTGTGTGGGTGTGCCTTCTTGTCAGAAATCATGTATCCCTGTATACTGAGTTCAATTAGATACCCATCCAAGAGTTTTTGAAATCATCAATACTTCCGGCTAACACCATGTAAGGTACCTGTGGTAGGTAGTGTCCGATGGGGAGCTTGTATGCTGAAGATTCAGACGAAAACGTAGTCAGGCAGGTCAAGTCGGCAACAGATCAGGCAAAATGGTACAAAATCAAAATCCAAAGAATGGGCAGGCATGTGGAGGTCATACACGAACTGACGGTGAAATACCAAATCAGCAGGCTGGAGAGTGGTCAAAAATTCAGGCAGAGGTTCAATACACAGTAGTCAAAATCACAGAGTGGGAGGTGCGTTGGCAGTAAAGCGCCGCTATTATTAGCGGCGCTTTACCGTCGTTTTAACAGCGGTATTCGGCCGCTAGTGGGGCGGTTTTACCCCCCGCTAGTGGCCAAGAAAGGGTTAAAAACCACCGCAAAACGCCTCTGCAGAGGCGCTTTGCTGGCGGTATAGCCGCGCTGCCCCATTGATTTCAAAGGGCAGGAGTGTATACACCGCTCCTTCACCGCTCCAAAGATGCTGCTAGCAGGGCTTTTTTTCCCGTCCTGCTAGCGCAACTCTCCAGTGTGAAGGCCCTCAGGGCTTTCACACTGGAGACACAGCAGTGGCTGTTTCGGGTCGGTTTGCAGGTGCTATTTTTATCGCAATAGTGCCTGCAAACCGCCCCAGTGTGAAAGGGGTCTGAAGGTGGTTGGTCCCTTAGAGGCGACAGCTTCCCTTCCACCTCCAACCACGTCAAGTTCTTCAGCCAACAGAACCGTCACTTTTGGTTGGACTGCAATGGATGACTGGATGACTACACTGATGACACATGCAGAGGCGTAACTAGAACCTTCAGGGCCCCAGTGCAAGAAACCATGATTGCCTATCTGTGCCCATTAGTGCCTCCTATCAGTGTCCATCATTACCTCCTATCAGTGTACATCAATGCCCCTTATCAGTGCCCATCAATGCCTCCTATCATTGCCCATCATTGCCTCCTATCAGTGCCCATCGGTGCCTCCTAACAGTACCCATCGGTGCCTCTTATCAGTGCCCTTCAGTGCCTCCTATCAGTGCCCATAAATGCTTCCTATCAGTGCCCATCAATGCCTCCCATCAGTGCCTTCTATTAGTGCCCATCAGTGCCTTCTATCAGTGCTCATTAGTGAATCCTATCAGTGTCCATCAGTGCCGTCTGCCTTCTCACGACAGCACGGCTCTGAGCGGAGAGCGTGTCTCTCATGGAACAGCAACACAGAGACACCGGCATTGACAGTTCTATCTCCCCCTCCGTTCGGCCTCTCTCGCACGGGTTGACAGATGACACTTCTGATCTGCTCTCTCTTCTCCCCCCTGCCCTTGCTTGTGTGTGCTCCGAGGGAAATGTTAGCTCGTTAGCTTCACACTTGACTGCCCGTGGAGCACACACAGGAGAGGGGTGGGGGGAGAAAGGGGAGCAGATCAGCTTTGTCCTCTGCCAACCCGTGCGAGAGAGGATGGACAGAGGAGGAGATAGAACTGTCAATGCCACTGTCTCTGTGCTGCTGTTCCATGAGAGACACGCTCTCCGCTCAGAGCCGTGTGAATAGCAACCCCACTGGGCCCCCCCACAGTGACGGAATGCCAGGGCCCCGTAGCAAGTGCGACTGTTGCGACCCTGGTAATTCTGCCACGGGACACATGTCCACCCAGACGTCAGTCTGGGTGGCACAGAACATAGATCACCTGACTCCACCCGAATATATAGGTTCTCCCAGCAGGCTAAGGCATTCAAGAAAACCCTGACCCATTGGCTTAGATATCCCATATACCCATAACTTGACCTTGAAATGTCCTTCTCACATCTAATGCCACCAAGTGCCCGGCCATCTAGAGGCAGAAGAGAAAAGTACAACAAGGCCAAACTTGGGGAGAAATCAATGGATCTCTAACAACTATCTACAGTAGCTACTTCTGTCAAGGAATTTGGTGAGGAGCTCCCTGACTAAACCCCAGGTTGCTACAAATGTAATCTGAAGGGACTCTTTGAGCTTAACACAGGTCCTAATTAGCATTCACACTGCACTTAGGTTCACTTGTTCTCTGGAACGGCTTTTTAAATATGTTTGCAGAAACGGAGAATGGATTCTTTGGCGGTAGAAAGTACAAGGAGGTTCAGAAATTGTTCTTTGGCTTGGGTAAAATTATCCTTTACTTGCTGGTCAGCAAGTGGTTAAATCATCTAGAAATCTAAAGTGATTAAGGGATGTGCTTTTTTTACTAATCACAAAGACATTACCTAATGAACCATGAAAAGAATGTTGGACAGGTGTCTTAGCGCATTAGTGTTATTTTTTTTGCAGGCGGTACTGTATATGGTTGATTGATAATAATAGATTGATAAGATGGGAATTTTGAATTTGCCAGGTGTTTGTGATATTTCTACAATTAGAATGCCAGACATCTAAATGCAGAAATAATTTGCTATTTGATAAAAAAAATTGCTCAAAGACCTACTGATATTACATTTTTTGGAGAAGGATAGTGTATTGAGTCACCCAGAATTTTTTTATAATGTGTATGTAAATTTTACCATAACACACTGAGCCCAATTAGACACCACATCGCAATGTTACACCATATCATGCAACTAATTAAATCCCATTATAATTGGTTGTATGATATGGCCTGTGTAAACCCTGAAGTTAAAAATAGCAAATGGTTGCTTCTTATTTCCTATAGGTATCCTTCTATCATAATACTGAGCCCTCACTCAATTGGACACCACATCCCAATATTGCACCATATCATACAAACCAATTCAATCCCATTATAATTGGTTGTATGGTATGGTCTATGTAAACCCTAAAGTTAAAAATAGCCAATGGTAGCTCCTAATCTCTTATAGGAAGTCTCCTTTTCTCTATAGGCATCTTATTCTTCTGTTTGAACCTGTTGTCCTGCTAGTATTAGCTGTAATGGAAACTTCTACTCCTAGGGGTAGCACCCTCAAGTGTGCTAGATGTAAATAGGTTTTGTTGTTAGAGTAGGACAATTTATTTTTGGCTCAGGGCTAAACCTGAGCTGTGAATCTGGTTCAGGGTTCGGTGACCCAGGGGCTAGATGACTATCCTGACAGCTTTTCTGGTGCCTTCCCTGTTTTCTGGAACATTGGAGAATGTTCCAGACATAGTGGGTGGAAGCTATGAGGGGCTGTTTGGAATATTTATGAGGGCCTCAGTCAATCCCCAGTGAAGGGCTGACAGGGGGCAGGACACTTCATAAAAAGGTACAGGTCATGCCAACAGGGACAGTCAGGTGGGAGATGGAGATGGAGTGCTGAGGAGGCTGTCGGTGGTAATTAAGGGGTGCCACCTGGTCTGGGGGGGGGGGGTGAGTTCCAGCCGGGGCTCGGGTGCTGGAAGGATCCTACCAAGACACATGGAGGAAGCCCTTCCTGGACGCACGGGAGCAAGGGTAGAGGATAGCGGCAGCAGTTCAGCACGCCTGGGAGATCTCCTGAGTGGGCTGGTGAGTGCCAGTCTGGAGGACTGTGGGGAGAAGTTAGCCTGGAGGACTAGTAAAAGGGGCAACTGCAGCCAGGTGGGTTGGCAGTGCCTGAAGAGGTGGTGCTGGGATCAGTAGCAAGAGGAGTAATGTAAGCTGGACACTGAACGTTTCCTACACTGCTTAGATTCCTGTCTGCAATGGGCTTTTGCTTCATCTAACTGGGTGACTGTTGGATAATTCACAGTGTTCCAGCTGGGTTCTGTAAGCAAGTGTGTGCTGGAGGAAGAAGAGGAGCTGTATATAGAGACTGTATAAAAGAAGAGTTGTTCCTGAAGTGTGTTCTGAAGTCAAGTGGGCATCCCATAAACTCCCATCCCTATCTAAGTTATGACCCTTAATAAATCACAAAAACAAAGTCACGGACTGTTCTCTGACTCAAAAGTGCTTATGGAAATTCGGTGTGCCTGGTTGTGCAGGGTGGGGGATCTTAGTATACTTGCGGCTCAGTAGGGGGTACGCTACATTTGTATCTCCTATAGGTATCCTCCAATCATAACACTGAGTCCTCACCGAATTAGACACCACATCCCAATATTGCACCATATCATACAAACCAAGTAAATCCTGTTATAATTGGTTGTATGATATGGTCTATAAACCCTAAGGGTCTGTAAACCCTAAAGTTAAAAATAGCCAATGGTAGCTCCTAATCTCTTATAGGTAGTCTGCTTTTCTCTAGAGGCATTTTATTCTGTTGGGACCTGTTGTCCTGCTAGCATTAGCTGTGATGGAAACTTTTACTCCTAGGGCGACAACACTATGTTAGAGTGAGTCTATGAAGATTCAGCACTGTTACCCTAAAGCTGGACATACACTAACCAAATTCTGGCTGCATAGTATATGCCGTGATCACGTAAAAAAACGATAAAATCGTGTAAAATCACACAATAAAATCACTGATTCCCCAGTTGAAGTCCATGTGGACGAAATGCGTCGGGCGAGTCTTACTCTTCCCTACACTTGATTTTATCGTTTTTTACGTGATCACGCTTTTTACATTGTTTGTTGATTATTGGTGATATCCAATAAAAATACGTGATTTGATCTGCACTATTGGCGTTCTATATATCTTTTTGGGAACCACCCATATTTCGGAGACTTTCCTGTGGCTGTGACCCCCCTTCGGCCTTCCGGACCGGCAGTCCCGATTTGGATTACAGAGGAAAGATTCCCCTTGAGATCCGGGGTTTCTGGGACCAATCATCGTCCACCTGGGATCTCTGAGCCTGCTTGATTCTGTGTCACCGGCATCCGAATCCACTTCCTCTGGTAAGCGTATTTTGTCTGTTTCCAGTTCAAGATCGTACAATCAATGACACACAGACAAGAAGATTTCCATACCAGTTCAATATATTTCACACACAGTTCATTCTGGGACTTTTGTTTTATGGCTATATTTTTGGACATTATTGCATTTCACTTTTTATTCATCATTTTTTATCATGTCACATGCGTTTTATCTATGTGCCTTTTCCATTGGCCACTATCACTGATGTGTTTACTACTATTGGTTATCATCACTAGCGCTACATTTCATTTTTATTTGTCTTTGTAATACTGGTAATATTTTATGTAGCTGCTTTTTTATATATTGGGTTAGCGCAGTGTTATTTATTTATTTTTTTCAGCCAAACAGTGACTGTCTCCAATCAGATGCAGCCACTGCTCTGGTATTCCCTGCTGATGGCTCTCCAAATACAATAGGAGCAACAGGAAACTCACCCCGATAGTTTTGGATAGAGTTGTGAGGGGTTAGAACCCCTGTTTTAATTGCTACCTTGTGCCCACTAGGTAGAGTTACCATCTCCGTTTGTCCTGATGACCATAATTACAGAGACCGAGAGTGGTGGGAATTCCCCATTTTAGAGCTAATTTAGACTTGGTACTTTTGCTGTGGCAGATTGTCCTCAAGGTTTCCAATCTCTGACCTTCCATGTTTGTACTTGTTTCTCCCTGGACGCTACTGCTTTCCTGGCTTCGGACTTTGTTCTAGGTTAATTATAAAAAGAAAAATAAAACAAAACATGGGTTCTACAAAGTTAAAATGCTAATTTGCAACAGCTAAATGAAATACCGTATATTTAGAACGTATCCGTTGCCTTTCATATGCTTATTTTTTTGGCAAGTCTGCTGCAAACAAAAAAAAAAAAAAAGAAGAAAAATTAAACAAGGGAAAGCGTACTGTAGACTGGGCTGTATGTTGAAACTGCCGAGACTGTGTATGTAAGCCATTCATCATTATCTGTCTGGCAAATGTCCGATGTGCGCAGAATGCCATGGCTGTTTGTTTCCTAACCCCATTAATTTCCATGTGGTTATAAATCACCCTCTCTGAAGGCAGGGACTTGCTGTCCTTTCAGCCAGATAAAATCAAGATTCAGCACTTATCGGTGACTGAACTACAACTCTTATCATCTTCAGGCTGTGGACAGCTGATATAATAATGACAGCTCTCCAACATTAAGGGTCCATGCACACTGGCTTAAAAGAAAAAAAAAAACGCCAGTTACCTTGCCATATTTAGCTTTTTTGTGTCGGCGTTTAGCCTAACGTCTGGGTTTCTTAGCTCAATAGTAGTGCCAAAACAGTTAGTTTATTCTGTGCCAGATATAGTTTTTAGGGCTTGCCCGCCCACTTTTAAAAGAAAGTCAAAATTCATACAGGCATGTCTTCCCAAGCAGGAGGTTCTCACCATCACCATAAATCAAACAAAATATTCAGCCTCCTGGCTCTCTTGTGGCAGCTTTACTACTTCAAGTACCTCTTCAGAGTCCTTCCTGAACTTTAGTACCCTTTTGGTCCTCCTGACCATGAAACACATCCCAGTGTTTATGCACAGACGCTGCACCTCAGCTCTGCGTCTTCCTTACAGCTTCCTAGATGCTCTGTCCCTCATGGACTCTCTCTCAGGCTGGGGCCTTGGCCTATCCTGACCTGAACACCATGGTGCACACCAGCACCTCTCACGACTCCCTTCACACACTGACCTCCTTGAGTGGGGCTCTAAGCTCTATCTCTGGCTTTCATATGAAGCCAGCACACACCTGTGCCATTAGTGTGCCTGCCTCCTACAAAATCTGGCGTAAACCACCATTTTATACAGTGGCATTGGCTCGACCTGCCACAAAGCGTTTTTACAAAAAAACATTTGAGAAAAAGAAATATGGCGGGTGTCGGTGTTTAGGAGCGTTTGGCGTTTTTTCTGCCAGAAAATGCTCTCAAAAATGCAAACCATAGAGTTTTTTTGCTGCCTCTAAATACTGAGCTTAAAAATGCCTCTAAACTACCCAATGTTCATTGACAAATTGAATAACATTAGGCTAAACGCCTCTAGGAACAGCATTTTTTAAACCAGTGTGCATGGACCCTAAGGAATATTACTTGGGCTACAGAATTCTCTAGTTGCTTCTTCAGTGTTGTGTGGGTTCAGATAGTTTTGGTCTTGAGTCCGTTTTTTTTCTTATATGTACCCAGCAAGGATAACTTTGTGGCAGTGTTGAATAGTAAGTCTGTTAACTTGCTGTACATTTTCACTGGCAAGTTGTACACTTGCAGAGCACTTGAAGCACAAGTTCTAGTTGACACTTTTCCAATTTGTAGCAAATTTGCGTGGCAAGTCTCTAGCAAGACCAACGTTTCAGTGGTGAGTCTATAGCAAGAGCTCTGCAAGTCTACAGCATGAAAATTCAGCCACAGCGACCCCTGTGGTAGGATGACTATTGCACAACATAACTGATCCAGAACTTGCAGAATGTTTGCAAAAAAGTTGATCTGGAGTCATGTAATGCGGACTTGCTGCAATTGTACAACAAACTTGTGGAGCTTGGCAAGTCTAGCAATAGCTTAACAAGTCATTTTCAAACTTGCAGCACAATTGCTTGCTATTTGGGTATAAGTTTTAAAGCTAATATAAAATCAGCAGAAGCTGTTTACTTGCAGGCTCGCTCTTTCTATCGCTAAATCAAATCTCTAGCAGAGGTGTCAGAACAGAGCAGGATGTGAAAGAGGGAGGGGGAGTGGGGTCTATCACGGCACTGACTCATTTAGTTGTGTGTGAAATTTTAGGTTTAAAGTGAACCTACTAGGGCATAAACAAAAGACCTGCTATTACTGACATTCTTCTAAACATCCTATTTACCACCTAGCCACTCTTTTTAATTCTCTCTAAGGTACTGACCCAGAAAAAAAATGTAGCATGCAAAACGCCATGCTACAGGAGATGGTCAAAAACCAAAAACATGATGAAGAAGGTGGTCAGAGACTCGGAGACTGGGAACATTGCTGGGTGTTGGAGGTGTAGAGGGGCGCTACAAGGCAGCAGCTTATAGAGTACATTTAACCAAGCTGAGAGCCCTCTCTCACCCCATACCCTTTACTGGCCCACCCTGCTGCCGGGGGCTTCCATAACTGACAGCGGGTAGGAGCAGTGATGTCTCTGGTGGTGATGTCCAATGTCTGCACCAGTGGCACACTTGGGGGTGGGTGGTCCATAGGTACCAGCACTCTGGGGGTGTCAGTTGGCACCCAGCTTTTTTTTTCAACTTGCAACTGTCAAACAAGCAGAAGCTTAACAGTAGTGCTGGTATCATAGTTCCCAGTTCTGGAAGATGATCAGGGGTGCCCAAAATGGGGGGTGGCAATGCACACATTGGCATTTTCATCCTGGGCGCTGGATGACATTGTCATGGATTGCTAGAGATCATGGCTATTACAGCCAAAGTAGGTTAATTGGCAAAACCAAGGAGCTACTGGTAAAATCTTCTTTATTGAAAAACCAACAGTAGTAAAGCTTACAAATAAGTTGACGCGTTTCCATCCAGAAGGGCCTCAGTACTAAGGCCCTTCTGGGTGGAAACGCGTCAACCTGTTTGTAAGCTTTACTCCTGTGGATTTTTCAATAAAAAAAAGATTTGACCCCCAGCTCCTTGGTGTTGCTGATTGACCTATTGTGGATATTTGTATATCAGTTGTGCAGCTGGGGATCTGGCACCCAATGGTCTGCTGCAACGATACAAGGGTTTTTAGATTGTAGCACTGCTTCACTCATTTTCCATTTAGTGTGTCATGGCTATTACAGCCTCTTTACAAATCCTTAGTTCCACATTTGTGCTTCCTACAAAGTACTTGTGCTACATTTGATCTGTCCCTCAGCAAGATACTGTACATACTTGCTAAGGTTGAATAAAGACACCAGCCTATTCAGTTAGACCCTTGTGGGTGTGTGTTTTGGACAACACCATTTCTCATATTTCTGTATATTGCATTCACTAAGATGCCCATCTAAAAGATCAGTTTTGAAAGATCAGAGAAAATTGAAAAGTAGATAAAGAAGAATAGAGCAAAACAGACCATAGAAAACAATTGAATGTGTAAAAAAAAAACATTGTAAACCAAACTGTTTAACTGATGCAAGCCAGTCTAAAGAATATTTTACCTTTACTGCCCCTAGTAAGCAGCTAGGCAAGGAATACACAGAAGACTTGCTGCAGGAGGCCTTGCTGCACCACTGAACAGCGTTTATGTAAAATTGTGTAAGTGCCATTTAGTGCAGTCCAATGACTAGGGGGGGGGGGGTGTCTATGACAGCCTGAGCTCACAGGAAGTGGTTGAATGATATGTGCCATCATTCATCCCTGAAGTGGACAGTGATGAGTGAAGGAGGTGGATGTTGAGCGCAATGCTGAAGCGTGAGAAGAGTGATCCTATTGTAGCCATGAGCTGGCTATTATGCCTCCAATTCAGAGACATTGTGTAGTGTTATTAATGTGGAGTTGTCTCCCTCTAGTGTTGGTTGGACTCTATGTGTTTTTCTTTTTTTTTCTTTTGGCAAAACTTAGAGCAAAGCATTGTGGGATGTGTAGTTCAGAATGGGGAAGTTTCAATGGCAGCAGGACTGATCTGAACTACGACTACTAGAATGCTGAGAGGACAGAACAGGCCGCTGGGGGAGGATATAAAAGGGCTGCATCAGCCTCTTGGGACGCCGGTTTGACTCTGCCAGCAGGAGGTCTGTGTGAGCTGCTGTGATTCGCAGCCTACACAGCGGTGAGCCGTTCAGCTATATCCAGAGGGACCTCTGTGGACAGCATCGCTTCTCCCCTACAGCGAACAGCGAACCGGAGGTTGTTTCGGGTTATCCAGAGACACCTGCACTTCAGATCCGAGTAGGCCACAGCGTGGCGCGGCGGATGCCATTTCCCAGAGCCAGGATACAGAGAGAGTTCCTGATAGAGTCTTCTTCATCACCTACAGTAGATGCTGCCGGTATTCTGCCAATCTCGCCGCTGTTAGCGGCGAGATTAAAACCTGCGAGCCCCGTCGCGGGAGCCAGCGCCAAGCTCTGTCGCTCCTCCCGCTCGGCGCCCCCAATGAATTCCTATGGATGTGCGGCATCTCATGGGGGCGGTGAGCGCGAGAAGTACAGCCCCGCAGCGGTGATTTCCAGCGCCATCCCATCGCGCTGGAAACACAATCTCTGCAGCAGGTACTGTACATTGTTGCCAGCTGTATCTGAGTCCAGTGTGGTGAGCGGGCATAGCCCATCTAGTTGCTATAAGACCCTGCTTTCAGACATCATTTACTCAGTTCAGATTGGTGGTACTTGTAGTGCCACTGGAAGTCAGTTCTTATACTGCAACAAACACTGTAAGCAGACATCTATGCCTTGTTCACCTTATTGCTTCTTGTAGTTTTACTGGATATACCACTACTAGGATCATACAAGAGGAGAATAAAGTAAAATAAGGATACCCTAAAGTTTTGCCAAATTTGCTATACCCTATTATCAAGGATTATCTTAATCACATTACATCAAAGCTATCTGAAGACATCTGGATTTCAAGGAATAACCCTTCCACCTTTTGTTATCCTTTTCTCATCTGCTTTAGTTTCATTGAACTCCATTTAAAGCGGAGTTCCACACAAAAATGGAACCTCTGCTTTTCGGAACCCTCCCCCCCCTCCGGTGTCACATTTGGCACCTTTCAGGGGGGGAGGGGGTGCAGATACCTGTCTAAGACAGGTATTTGCACCCACTTCTGGGCATACAATCCCACAGGAGTCTACGCCTCTTACCGTCCCCAGCGCTGTCTGCTGGGACACACACGGGTCCCAGAGACAGTAGGGACCATTCGGATTGCGCAGCGCGACTCGCATATGCGCAGTAGGGAACCGGGAAGTGAAGCCGCAAGGCTTCATTTCCTGATTCCCTTACCGAAGATGGCGTCGGCAGCATCCAAGGACGGAGGGATGGTTCGGCCTCGGGTGCCGACATCGCGGGCGCCCTGGACAGGTAAGTGTCCTTATTTTAAAAGTAAAAAAAAATGAATAAAAACCAAGCGCTGATGTTGATAGATATGTGTGATATAAATAAATTGTGCTAAAAAATATATATAAACCAATATAGTTAGTGCTATAATAAAATCAGTAAATTAAAGCTGCTATCAATATAAGGTGATCAGATAACCAAACAAATAGTACTAAGTATAAAATTGATGCGCTTTAACCACTTGAGCCCCGGACCATTATGCTGCCTAAGGACCAGAGGTCTTTTTCCAATTTGGCACTGCGTCGCTTTAACTGCTAATTGCGCGGTCATGCAATGCTGTACCCAAACGAAATTTGCGTCCTTTTCTTCCCACAAATAGAGCTTTCTTTTGATGGTATTTGATCACCTCTGCGGTTTTTATTTTTTGCGCTATAAATGGAAAAAGACCGAAAATTTTGAAAAAAAATTATATTTTCTACTTTTTGTTATAAAAAAAATCCAATAAACTCAATTTTAGTCATACATTTAGGCCAAAATGTATTCGGCCACATGTTTTTGGTAAAAAAAATGTCAATAAGCGTATATTTATTGGTTTGCGCAAAAGTTATAGCGTCTACAAACTAGGGTACATTTTCTGTAATTTACACAGCTTTTAGTTTATGACTGCCTATGTCATTTCTTGAGGTGCTAAAATGGCAGGGCAGTACAACCCCCCCCCCCCCCCCAAATGACCCCATTTTGGAAAGTAGACACCCCAAGGAAATTGCTGAGAGGCATGTTGAACCCATTGAATATTTATTTTTTTTGTCCCAAGTGATTGAATAATGACAAAAAAAAAAAAAAAAAAATATTTACAAAAAGTTGTCACTAAATGATATATTGCTCACACAGGCCATGGGCCTATGTGGAATTGCACCCCAAAATACATTCTGCTGCTTCTCCTGAATATGGGGATACCACATGTGTGGGACTTTTTGGGAGCCTAGCCGCGTACGGGGCCCCGAAATCCAATCACCGCCTTCAGGATTTCTAAGGGCGTAAATTTATGATTTCACTCTTTACTGCCTATCACAGTTTCGGAGGCCATGGAATGCCCAGGTGGCACAAACCCCCCCAAATGACCCCATTTTGGAAAGTAGACACCCCAAGCTATTTCCAGAGAGGCATATTGAGTCCATGGAATATTTTATATTTTGACACAAGTTGCGGGAAAGTGACACATTTTTTATTTTTTTTTTTGCACAAAGTTGTCACTAAATGATATATTGCTCACACAGGCCATGGGCATATGTGGAATTGCACCCCAAAATACATTTAGCTACTTCTCCTGAGTACGGGGATACCACATGTGTGGGACTTTTTGGGAGCCTAGCCGTGTACGGGACCCCGAAAACCAATCACCGCCTTCAGGATTTCTAAGGGTGAAAATTTTTGATTTCACTCTTCACTGCCTATCACAGTTTCGGAGGCCATGGAATGCCCAGGTGGCACAAAACCCCCCCAAATGACCCCATTTTGGAAAGTAGACACCCCAAGCTATTTTCTGAGAGGCATGGTGAGTATTTTGCAGCTCTCATTTGTTTTTGAAAATGAAGAAAGACAAGAAAAAACTTTTTTTTTTTCTTTTTTCAAATTTCAAAACTTTGTGACAAAAAGTGAGGTCTGCAAAATACTCACTATACATCTCATCAAATAGCTTGGTGTGTCTACTTTCCAAAATGGGGTCATTTGGGGGGGGTTTGTGCCACCTGGGCATTCCATGGTCTCCGAAACTGTGATAAGCAGTCAAGAGAGAAATCAAAAATTCAAGCCCTTAGAAAGCCTGAAGGCGGTGCTTGGTTTTCGGGGTTCCGTACGCGGCTAGGCTCCCAAAAAGTCTCACACATGTGGTATCCCCGTACTCAGGAGATGGGGTGTAATTTCACATATTCCCATGGCATGTTTGAGCAATATATCATTTAGTGACAATTTTGTGCAAAAAAAAAAAAAATTGTCTCTTTCCCGCAACTTGTGTCGCAATATAAAATATTCCATGGACTCGACATGCCTCTCAGCAAATAGCTTGGGGTGTCTACTTTCCAAAATGGGGTCATTTGGGGGGGTTTTGAACTGTCCTGGCATTTTATGCACAACATTTAGAAGCTTATGTCACACATCACCCACTCTTCTAACCACTTGAAGACAAAGCCCTTTCTGACACTTATTGTTTACATGAAAAAGTTTTTTTTTTTTGCAAGAAAATTACTTTGAACCCCCAAACATTATATATATTTTTTTAAAGCAAATGCCCTACAGATTAAAATGGTGGGTGTTTCATTTTTTTTTTTCACACAGTATTTGCGCAGCGATTTTTCAAACGCATTTTTTGGGGAAAAAACACACTTTTTTAAATTTTAATGCACTAAAACACACTATATTGCCCAAATGTTTGATGAAATAAAAAAGATGATCTTAGGCCGAGTACATGGATACCAAACATGACATGCTTTACAATTGCGCACAAACGTGCAGTGGCAACAAAATAAATACATTTTTAAAAGCCTTTAAAAGCCTTTACAGGTTACCACTTTAGATTTACAGAGGAGGTCTACTGCAAAAATTACTGCCCTCGATCTAACCTTCGCGGTGATACCTCACATGCATGGTGCAATTGCTGTTTACGTTTGACGACAGACCGCCGCTTGCGTTCGCCTTAGTGCGAGAGCAGGGGGCGACAGGGGTGCTTTTTTTTTTTTTTTTTAATTTATTATTTTTTTGCTTTTTTATCTTATTTTTAAACTGTTCCTTTCATTTTTATTTTTTTTAATCATTTTTATTGTTATCTCGGGGAATGTAAATATCCCCTATGATAGCAATAGGTAGTGACAGGTACTCTTTTTTGAAAAAATTGGGGTCTATTAGACCCTAGATCTCTCCTCTGCCCTCAAAGCATCTGACCACACCAAGATCGGTGTGATAAAATGCTTCCCCAATTTCCCAATGGCGCTATTTACATCCAGCGAAATCTAAGTCATAAAATGCTCGTAGCTTCCGGTTTCTTAGGCCATAGAGATGTTTGGAGCCACTCTGGTCTCTGATCAGCTCTATGGTCAGCTGGCTGAATCACCGGCTGCATTTTCAGGTTCCCTGTTGAGACAGGAGAGCCAGAGAAAAACACGGAAGACGGTGGGGGGGGGGGGCATTCCCTCCCACGGCTTGTAAAAGCAGTCTAGAGGCTAATTAGCCGCTAGGATTGCTTTTACATGAAAGCCGACCGCTGGCTGAAAAGAATGATACCAAGATGATACCTAAACCTGCAGGCATCATTCTGGTATAACCACTCAAAGTTGTGAATGGCGTACCTGAAGACAAAAAAATGGTTAACAATAAAGCACAGTAAACGGTAAAGTATAAAAAATTGCATACCTGAAAAGCAAACATGATAAAACATAATAACAATAAAACATTGCAGAATAGAATACAGTAAAAAAGAGCAGAACAATAGAGAGAATAGAGAGAGAGAGAACAATAAAACGACAACTATTTTTTTTTATTTTATATATATATATATATTTTTTTTTTTTACACTTTTTTTGTAACTAACTTTTATAACTGTAACCGGTTCCAGGTTCGGGTCTCTCAAAATGCGATGGCATCTTGGGAGACCCTGTGAAAGTGTGCCTAGTCTGTGCAATGCTGTACCCTACGCTAATACTCAACTAGTGCATGGTAGCGTTCAAAACATTCACCAATGCAAAGACCAGGATTGTCAGGACAGGAGGGACAATAATAGCGGGTGTCACGCCTATATCCGCGCTAGCTGCAGGCACAATATCTTTTTTGGGGGGGCTCGTTGGGTAGGGGTACTCGGGAGGACATAAAGAAAATGCCTCTCATGCAGCCGACTGCATTTGGTTGGGGATGTGAATGGGGGAAGTACGGGCGCTGCAGAAGCGGTGGGTTCCCAATTAGGATTGGCGAATGCAGTAGGAAGGGCACTATGGGCACGACGGGCCTGTGTTTGTCTTTTTGGTGGCAGCGGGACACTACTTGTGCTTGCCACCTCACCAGCTTGAACTGCACTTATGGGACTCGCCACGTCACCAAGTGTTACTGCAGTGCTGGTTTGACTACGACCGGGGTGTACTAGGCCGCTGGTGCTTGCCAGTTCACCAAAACGCTACCAAAAAATCTGTTGGCGATCGCAGGGATCAGGCCTGACTCTGCGAACGCTGCAGTTATGCGTTTTAGTCTTTTGTAAGTGACAGTGATCGATCGATACTGCACTTGGGTGGGCTGGGCTGGGCCGGGCGGAGGGGCAAAACGCAGGTGCTAGCAGGTATCTGTGCTGATCCCGCTAACACTGCGTTTGTGAGAACCCTAAACTGCTGGGGATGCTAGTATAGATCTGATCGGATCAGATATTGATCCGTTCAGATACTATACCACTAAGGGTGGTGTACAGTGCGTGCGTGGGTGTTAGCGGTACTGGCGCTAACCTGACGCTGCCTGGGGCTGGTGCTTGCCAGTTCACCAAAATACTACCAAAAAAACTGTTAGCGATCGCAGGGATCAGGCCTGACTCTGCGAACGCTGCAGTTATGCATTTAGTGTTTTGTAAGTGTCAGTGATCGATCGATACTGCACTTGGGTGGGCTGGGCCGGGCGGAGGGGCAAAACGCAGGTGCTAGCAGGTATCTGGGCTGATCCCGCTAACACTGCGTTTTTGGGAACCCTAAACTGCTGGGGACGCTAGTATAGATCTGATCGGATCAGATATTGATCCGTTCAGATACTATACCACTAAGGGAGGTGTACGGTGCGTGCGTGGGTGTTAGCGGTACTGGCGCTAACCTGACCCTGCCTGGGGCTGGTGCTTGCCAGTTCACCAAAATACTACCAAAAAAACTGTTAGCGATCGCAGGGATCAGGCCTGACTCTGCGAACGCTGCAGTTATGCGTTTAGTCTTTTGTAAGTGACAGTGATCGATCGATACTGCACTTGGGTGGGCTGGGCTGGGCCGGGCGGAGGGGCAAAACGCAGGTGCTAGCAGGTATCTGGGCTGATTCCGCTAACACTGCGTTTTTGGGAACCCTAAACTGCTGGGGACGCTAGTATAGATCTGATCGGATCAGATATTGATGCGTTCAGATACTATACCACTAAGGGAGGTGTATGCTGCGTGCGTGGGTGTTAGCGGTACTGGCGCTAATCTGACGCTGCCTGGGGCGACGCATATCACCGCCGGGCGATCAGGGGGCTAAACCTTTATTCGGTAATAAATGGCGGGTGCCCTGACACTATAAAAAATAAACAAACTAACCAGCGTCAACCGTAACGGTTATACGGTGATCAGTGGCGAAAGGGTTAACTAGGGGGCAATCAAGGGGTTAAAACATTTATTCGGTAGTATATGGGGGTCCCTGAACGCTGACGGCGAACCTAAATATTTATGTCCCTAACTAGCGTCACCAGCGACACTAATACAGCGATCAGAAAAATGATCGCTTAGTGACACTGGTGAGGGGGGTGATCAAGGGGTTAAAACTTTATTAGGGGGGGTTAGGGGGGTACCCTAGACCTAAAGGGGGGTAACAGTAACTGTCCCAACACTGTAACTGTCACAAACTGACACTATGCAGTAATCAGAAAAAAAAAACAAAAAACTGCTGGTGTCAGTTTGTGACAGGGGGGGGGGGGGGGTGATTGGGGGGGGGGATCGGGGGGCGATCTGGGTGTTTTGTGTGCCTGGCATGTTCTACTGTGTGTGTGTGTGTTGGTGCACTCACATTGATGTCTTCTCTCCTCGGGCCGGAACGGAAATTACCGAGCCGAGGAGAGATGACATCATTTCCTTTGCTGCTGTTTAGCATACAGCAGCAAAGGAATGATTCGATTGGCCGGCGGCGATCGCGAGGGGGGGGCCACGAACGGATGGTCTCCCCCTCACCACCGATCGCCGCTGGACAAAAGACGACCGCCTCGGGCACCGGGGGGGGGTCCGATCGGACCCCCCACCCGCGGAAGGCAAATCACGTACCATGTACGTGATTTTGCCTGTCCGTGCCACTTTGCCGACGTACATCGGCGTGAGGCGGTCGTCAAGTGGTTAAATAAATAGTGCACAATATGCTGCTGCGACTAAGCTTAAATCCAGGAATAAAAAATGCATACATGTGAATAAAATAGATAAATAATTATGGTGCTAATACATGTGTTATAATTGCCAAAATAAATCTTCAAATTGGTGATGTGACGGTAAATATAAATAAAGTAATAATGACACTCTGAGTACAATGTCCAGATAGAGATAAATAGTGGGGGAAAGTAAAAACAATTAAACACTTCCTTCCCTTAATCCAGATTGATTGACTCACTGGGTTAGATCGTTTGTATCAGGATATTTAGTTTTTCTTGCATCCCACTTTAGCCATAATACTGCTGATGATTCGGCTCTCAGGATAAAGGTTTTATGCAAAGCAAGCAAAGAAAAAAATAGATCATTGTGCAGTGAACTTACTAGATAGTGCACAAGCAAAACAGGGACAAGAGATACACTCACAAACTCCCGGTCTATTAGAAGCATTCAAATATGCAGATTGCAGTCAGCCGCTGTGGACGAAGTTTCCCATAGAGAAACAGCTGCTGTTAACCTTCAGGTGTATTGCAGCACTGAACGTCCTAAGCTCCTCCCACGCGTTACATCACTGACACGTGACTTTTTCAAGGATAAACACAGGAAGCCATGGCCTCTGTATTTAAGTCCTATGGCATTGAGGTTAACATGGAGACAGCGCTGTGTTCATTGCAGAAAGCAGTATGATGATCCAATGAACACAGCGCTGTCTCCATGGTAACCTCAATACCATAGGACTTAAATACAGAGGCCAATTATTCAATTATTTTTACTTTCCCCCACTATTTATCTCTCTGGACATTGTACTCAGAGTGTCATTATTACTTTATTTATATTTACCGTCACATCACCAATTTGAAGATTTATTTTAGCAATTATAACACATGTATTAGCACCATAATTATTTATCTATTTTATTCACATGTATGCATTTTTTATTCCTGGATTTAAGCTTAGTCGCAGCAGCATATTGTGCACTATTTATTTAAAGCGCATCAATTTTATACTTAGTACTATTTTAAAAGTCAGCAGCTGCAGTATTTGTAGCTGCTGACTTAAAAAAAAAAAATTAGCGGGACTTCCACTTTAAGGGAGGCAACCAATTTGAATATAATAGTCTGCATGTTGTTCTTTTTATGTTGTGCAATTCTTAATGGCCTATGGGTTGAGGAGACAGAAGGGAGTGAGCCTGACATAGGAAATACAGTGCCAGTTCTCTACCCTTCTGCTGACCCGTTCACATAGGTTTCTGTGATTGGGATAATATCTGAATTTGAATTTTACTGTGTTGATCTGTGTTAGTTTTATAGTTGAAAGAGCTTTAAACCACTATATTGCCTTTTTCATAAATATAGCCCTTGGAGCTTATTTACTAAAGGCAAATCCACTTTGCACTACAAGTGCACTTGGAAGTGCAGTCGCTGTAGATCCGAGGGGCACATGCAAGGAAAATTAAAAAACAGCATTTTAGCACATGATTGGATGATAAAATCAGCAGAGCTTCCCCTCATTTCAAATCTACCCCTCAGATTTAAAGTGACTGCACTTCCAAGTGCACTTGTATCGCAAAGTGGATTTGCATTTCGTAAATAACCCTCATAGTGTTCATAGGTGTGCCTTTTTATTATATTACAGTGTTGAAATATACTTATTTCCGTGTTCTCTCTAATACAGTAAACAAACTTGAACTGTTTTGTTAATATTGTCTGAGTCTCTCATTCTTAGTACAGTTAGAAAGATGACTGAACCCAGGGTGTCAGAGGTAATAAAGGGTTTGCAGAGTCGAGGCAACCATTGGGGTACAGAGTCTATTAGCAGCCGTCACGGGGGTACCGCTACACTATATTGGAACTCCAGATTTTTATTTATTACTCCTGTTGAGGTGGTAGTATTAAAAAAAACTTAACTTATATATGTCTAAAAGTTGAGAATAACACAAATTAAAGAATTTAATATTATCCTACTTCCCAAGATACAGACGTTCCATGTACCATATGTTGGATATCAGTGTGAGAATTATTGTGCTGCTAATGCCAAAAAATCCAGACTTAATGTCGGTGGTAACCTCCGGACCATTAATAATCCAATTTCCTATGTGAACGCCTGCATTTGCTTCTGCTATGATAATAATAATACTAAATATCCTACCAAAGTGTTGAAAACAGGGCTTAAAAGAAATGTGTTGATGCTTCTGGACAAAGCTAATAGAAGCCCAAAAAATTAGTAACGGAAGACCTCATAATATTACACTAATTTACAGCTGTCACAACACAAACGTGGGCTGTCACACTGTAGTAAAAAATAAAATGTAAAAAATATAAAGTATAAAATAAAGCTGACACAAAACCATTTGTTTT
Source organism: Lithobates septentrionalis (assembly GCA_037952835.1). Lineage (NCBI taxonomy): Eukaryota > Metazoa > Chordata > Amphibia > Anura > Ranidae > Lithobates > Lithobates septentrionalis. The sequence continues at coordinate 431,636 of JBBDGP010003459.1, read as the reverse complement.
CCTTTAACCCCTGGAGTACCGACCCGCAATACCCCTTCATCACCAGTCCAATTTTCAGTGCCGTGATGACTGACATTAACCCGTCATGCAGCACTGTGCCCAAATCTATTTTATGTCATTCTTATAGACAGAAAAAAAAAACTTTCTTTTTGGTTGGATTTAACAACCACTGGGTTTTTATTTTTTTTACTAAATTGAGGGAAAATGACAAAACATTTTGAAAAAAAAGTTTCCCTAAATTTTTGTTATAAAACATTGCAAATGAAAATGCAAAAATAGTATGAAAACTCCCAAAAAGAGCCCCCTTTAGAAAGTAGACACCCCAAGGTGAACTCATTTTTGTGCCACAATTTTTTCACACATGAAGAAACGGCAGAAATGGCAGCCAGTATCGAGGGGGTTAGAACTATGAACTTGTTAATGGTGCACTAGATACATTATTGTACAGGTCATACCTAATGTATAGGTCACATACAGTGAGAGAATGGAGATGAAGGAGTTCATGCGGAGATGTGCAGGACAAGGAAAGTGAAGGGTTAATTTTTTTCTGTCAAAGCATAGATCACCTGAACCTCATGGATCTTTTGAGTTTATTAAAGTGATCACATCATAGCAAAACAATTGCAACATTTTTGGGCCTCGCTGGATCCCTTCATGCTTGAAGAAGGGATCCTGTACCCGAGACTGTGAGTTGGGTTGTCTCAGTTCACAGCTATTAATAGGCACAACAGCTACCTGTGAGAGGTTTTGTCCAGTGCTGTTTATAAATGGCACTGTGGAAATAAGAGGCTACAACTTCACCATTGAAAAACATATCACGGTAGAAAAGCAGTTAAATGTTATACAATATATGGCCAAAAAGTATGTGGACACCTCTCAGATTTTTGCTTCAGGTGCACAAAACTGGATCCATACATGTTTTGATGTGGAGAAACTTGAGTGGCCTGCACAAAGCCTGACCTCAACCTCGACTAGCTCCCAACTGTTCCTAATTTAGAGGGACTGTCCCTGATTTGGAACAAAGTCCCTCTATCCTTCTTTCCTCCTCATTTGTCCCTCATTTCGGTCTTGTTGGTGCCTCACGAAATACATTATCTTTACAGCACACCAACCTTAGATGGCACCATGGGGAAAAAAATGAGAGAATAAGAAAATGCTGAATCCATTTATGAAGGTATCTTTTAGCTCTCAAGCAAAGATAATGTTATATTCTCCTGTGCCGACGGTGGTCTTGGAGGTTTCCCAGGAGCAAAGGATGAGCTGGAATGTTATCAGCCATTTCAAGGGTATTAAATCGCTGTAAAAGTGTCCTTTATATGGTTGTATATAACATGCACTATTTATCTTTCAAAAAGTGTTTCCCAGTGCTAAACCTTTCATTCAATTTCTAAATTGCTGCATTTACAAATTTCAAAAGCCAAAATAAGTCAATATTAGTGGTAAAAAAAGCACTTGTGGGTTTAGCCAATCATGTCCTATGCCTACATACTTTTGCTAATAGGTGTGCCTCGTTCCCATCTCAAAAAGTTGGGATATATGCCTTTGGGGTGTATTGAGATGCCAACTAAGAATCAGATCTTTCTGTCCAACATTGAACATGAGACTGAAGGAGAAATGCCATGGGAGTAAAGCAGGACCATGACTCTCAACCCAGTGTTGGCCACGATGGTGCTGCATGAAGGACATTATCTTTACAGCACACCAACGTTAGATGGCACCATGGGAAAAAATGAGAGAATAAGAAAATGCTGGATCCATTTATGAAGGTATCTTGTAGCTCTCAAGCAAACATCATTTTATATTCTCCTATGCCGTCGGTGGTCTTGAAGGTTTCCCAGGAGAAGAAGATGAGCTGGAATGTTATCAGCCATTTTAAGGTGTATTAAATTGCTGTAAAAGTGTCCTTATCCACAAGTTGTATGTATTCAATGGGTGCACAGTCTCCTTTCCATTAATTTCAAAAATTTGAATTACCGGCCTAAAGCAGTGTAAACAAGAGAAGTAGCTGGAGCCACTGATTTTATGAAATGTACCAGGAAGAGTAAAATAAAAGAGTGCAAACTGGTGACATAAAGTCCATGAAAAGGTGCTCAGGTCATAGCAGAAGCAGATATAAAAGAATTGTACTACTTAAAATTTGGCTCAGGACATCCAGAGTTTAGTGTCACTTTAAACCAGTATTAAACCCAAAACCAAACATATACCGTATTTTTCGCTCCATAAGACGCACTTCCCCCCCAAAAAAAATAGGGGGAAATGTCTGTGCGTCTTATGGAGCAAATATTGACCAGGCTCCAAACCCCCTATCCCCCACCCCCCCGCAGCCCCCGCCATGTTACAATGCCGGCAGAAGAGAGGAGGACAGACATCCCAAGTCTCCCGCGAGCACCAGGGCGATCTCCCGGCTGGGCCTGTCACTCAGCCACAGGCAGAAGACAGAGCAGCCCAAGCGGCCGAATGGAATACGACCGTGGCGGTTGCTCGGGCTGCTCTGTCTTCTACCCGAGTGACAGGCAGGTCAGTGCGACGTGTATCATAGGAGGTGGGAATTTGTTACAGTGGGTGCCGGGATATTCCGTGACAGAGCTCTGTGTAGCACAGGTCAGGCTGCATTTCATGGCACTGGTCAGGCTGCATTTCATGGGCACTGGTAAGGCTGCATTTAATTGGCACTGGTCAGGCTGCATTTCATGGGCACTGGTAAGGCTGCATTTAATTGGCACTGGTCAGGCTGCATTTCATGGGCACTGGTAAGGCTGCATTTAATTAGAACTGGTCAGGCTGCATTTCATGGGCAATGGTAAGGCTGCATTTAATTGGCACAGGGCAGGCTGCATTTAATTTGCATTGGTCAGGCTGCATTTCATGGGCGCTGGTAAGGCTGCATTTAATTGGCACTGGTAAGGCTGCATTTCATGGGCACTGGTAAATATTTTAGTACACCATTTGGTTCAGAATATTTTTTTTCTTGTTTTCCTCCTCTAAAACCTAGGTGCGTCTTATGGTCAGGTGCGTCTTATGGAGAGAAAAATACAGTAATATATTGCATTAGATGTGGTGGCTGCATTAATTTTCTTTTTTAGGCGTTTTTCCCTTGTTTTACCTGGTAATCTGGCCAGTAACACACTTCCTGTATTAGAGCGCCCCCACTCTGCATGGAGGTGCACAAGGGGCACCTTTGGACAGCAGCATTGTCAGTCTGGGGGGAGGTGAGGGGAGTGTTAGATGCAAGGATGCACAAATTATATGGCCTGATGCCTGGGACCTGATGCAGATAGGTTTTTTTACATTTAGCCATGCTGCGGGGTAGCAGAAGTTTTTTCAGGCGGCAATTTTCTTTTCACTAAAAAGCAATCCAAGCAGCTGATTAGCCATTTAAGCACTTTTAGAAGCAGCGGGAGGAGTCGCCACCCCTCTTCTGCGGCTCACTAGTGTTTCTCTGGCTTACCTTCTCACCGACAAGTCTGGGAAATGATCCAACAGTTCACGTGGCTGGCCATAGAGTTGAAGAGAGACAAGATTGTCTCTCCTCACTTCTATGATCTAGGAGGCTGGGAGCGACATCATCAAAATTTTAGGACTCCCGTTGGGGGTGCTTTGGTGAAATATCAGGGGTCTAAACAGACCTTTAATGTTTCACATTTAAAAGAGAGAAAGGAGGTTGAGAACACCTTAATCTCCATCTCTGCAGCCTCAGCAGCACAGAATGAATGAACAGGAATAGCTCCGTACAGAGCTTACCGTTCATTCATAACCTGAAGCATAGTAAACATAGTTTAGCAAACACAGCTTCAGCTAAGAATGAAAAAAAATAAAAATCACTGATCACTGACTCTATTCATTAAGACAAGGAAGGGGCCAGTAAATGACACATTTACTAGCTCCTTCCCTGCTCTTCATCCTGACACATCTTAGCCGGCGGTAGAGGGGAGGAGGGAAGCTGGCAGTGCTGCGGGGGGGTGAGAGAGAGCATGCAGGGGTTCAGAGACAACACAGGGGGACCAGGAGAGAGGACAGGGGTGGAATATAGAGGAACTGATTGGTCCATTTCTCTACTGCCGCAGCTGAATGCCTGCAGGAGGGAGAGGAGGAGAAGCGGGCATTCAGCAGCTGCATGGAGGGATCGGTTCTTCTACATGCCTCCTTCCTCTTATCAAGGTGCAGAGTGGAGCCATGCAGCATTGGCCGGGGTCTCAGTTGCGACCACTGTATATATGCCCCTGGCATTCATCATATTTAAGTATTTGTAAGCTACAATAAAATAAATGTTTGCTTTTAGGTTTACTACCGCTTTAAGTTCAGTGTCCTAACACAGGACAAATGGTTAAAGGGATAATGACCCTGGTTGTCATTATACCTGGAATACTGGTGGCATCTAGTGGCAGAAAAGATGTACTGCATGGGGGGGCTCTGGATTGAAGGTACAGTATGTATTGCAATAAAGGCTGCTTTTTCCATTTTCTCTTTTATAGATTTATTATTATCTTCTATTTATTATTGATTGAAGTTCTGATTTAAAGAGACCCTGTCACATTATAAAAAGTCTTAGATACAATTCATTGTACATACCAATTTTCTCTGCCACCCTTGCCACTCAGTGCTGCTCTTTGACAGAGATCTGGTAACCCGAAGTCCCCTGAGAAACCACCACATCCATGAGTGTCTATCGCTGGTTCCTCCTTCTGACTGCACATAATTGTAATGATATGAGATCAGAGGGAGGAACCAGCGAGGGCTGCGGGGGGCTTCAGGGGATCAGTTCTCTAAATGCACCAGCTTGGTAGGGCAGAAATGTATGTATTGACTCTTCGAGATAGATATGAGTTTGATTTAAAGCTTTTTTTTTTCCTGTGGCAGGGTCTCTTAGCCACACCTATTTGTCATGGCAGATATTGGGGTGGCAGATATTTGCCCTTTCTCCCATCTCAGTACACTCAGATATACAGTAGATACTGATGGTTGATTTTCTAATATGATACGTTCATCACCGTGCGGCTTCTGTAGTGTTGTAGCACAGCTGCCCCACTTTCATTTGTAATCATTGAGTCTAAAACTCTCCGCCAAATACGAAAAATACACAAGACTTTAATTAGAATTACAGTTGCCTGATTAATCACTGCTACACCGGAGAGCGAAGAATAACAGATCAATGCTCGGCATGGTGCCTGCGCTTTGTAAAACATCTTCATTTTAAAATTCTGCAATTAAAGGAAACCTCCACATAAGGAAATACTGATGCTGTCATTGCTGCTCTCTTTCTATAAATGCTAAATGTCTGGATTTGGACCTTTCTGACCTGGAACATCAGGATGAGGCCAAATCTTTAGAGACCCAGAATGTATCCAAACCCATTGATCAGCCTTTTACCTGGGCAACTGGCTACTTTTATATTTTATCAATGGCAGGCTTCACATCCTCTAAGTTAGACTATCACAACGTTTAGATCAGAGGAACCCTTGAAATAATTTTAAGGGTCTCGAATAACCCCTGATGAAAATGCTTATATGTAAAACCCAGTGTGACTGGGAACTTGTAGTATAAAAAGAGAATAAAGAAGGTGGTGGTGTGAATTTCACACCCAGAGCAGATCAGCTTTAAACATCCATTTGCTGTATAGGACAAAATTATTTTCAGTAATAATATTGAAATGAAATAAACAATAATAACAGAAAAGAAATCAGTGAAAATTGTGGTGTCCACTACTTATTTATGACTGGTATTTATATAGCGGCAAAAATGTATGTAGTCCTTTACATCTATTGTGCATTCACATTGATCCCTTCACTTGAGAAACTTACAGTCTAGGCAGGGGCGGACTGACAACTCATGGGGCCCCTGGGCAGTAGGAGATTATGGGGCCCCCAGGCAATCAGAGATTATGGGGCCACATAGTATACACACACACAGTATACAATCACACAGTATACACATACATGTACACACAGTATACACAGTGTCCCTGGTCCATACTGTCTATTGGCTGTCTCTGGTCCATACTGTCCCCTGAGGCTGGCAACCCTGATGGGGCCCCCTAGTGGCCCAGGGCCCTCGGGCAGTGCCCGAGTGGCTCAATGGTCAGTCCACCCCTGAGTCTAGGGTACCTAGAGTGGGGATCTGGGTATCCCTTTTCCGCTTGAGTAATGAGGAGTGGTCATATGGGGCTTTTGAGACTCATCGGGATTTTGATTTTGAGACATTTTTTCTAGTTTAGTAGTCCGTTACTTCACGTGGTGCCAGGTTTCCACTCGGAAGAAAGTCCTTCCTGTTGAGATGGTGGTGCACAACATTCTGAGTGAGCTTGGAAAGTTTCGGGGTCTTGAGAAGGACAGGGGCCTGGACAAAGGCATAGAGGAATGTCAGGACCTGGAAGATGCTGTCTCTGGATGTGTGGCTTTTCTTTCTATCCTTTCACGTCCCCTAGATTTTGTTAAAAGGGCTGCATGTTTGGCTTAAATGTGTAATCATTTCTTAGCCTGAGGGTGTGCTTTTTAGGATTAGGTTAGGATTTTGTTGAGGAGCATCATGATGATAGTATTAGGAGGTTAGGATTTAGATTAGGATTAGGATTAGATTAGGAGGTTAGGATTTTGTTGAGGAGCATCATGATGATAGTAATAATATTAAAATATGTCTTGGCTTGTATATTTAGTTCTGTTAATGTTTTTTTTTTTCTGGCAAAAAAGCCATTTTCTGTTTTCTATGCTGAAGTAAGCTAATTTTGTCTATTTATATATTTTTTTAATTATTCTGTATATATGTAAATATGTGTTTACTAAGTTATATGCTTGTAAGATTTTTAATCAACAAAAATTTACAGTCTATCTATCTCTGATGCATATACTAGAGCCAAGCATCGTACCAGCATGTCTTTGGAGTATGGGAGGAAACAGGAGTGCCTGGAGGGAACCCACGTAAATCCAATGCAGGTAGTGTCGTGGTTGGGTTTCGAAGCGACGGCTCTAGTGCTAACCACTACACCACCGTGCTGGCCATCCCTTCTCTATTGTAAGCTCCAATGAGCAGCACCCTACTAACCTTGTCCGCCTGCATTGGCGCTTAAACTGTTGGTGCTATATAAATGCTGTATAATTTGCTTATAGCTAAACTATCTTATGTTTTTCACATGGACTGGGTTGAGGCATTTTTTGACGTTTGGGAATCCTTTGTCCAAACCGTACCGATTGGTACGCAACAGTCTATAATGAAGTGTTTCCAATATACCTAGTGGTATCAAATTAGATTGCTAATTAATGACCCACCAATTGATTCTGTATCCTCCACTTAATTGGAAATGTCTGTTAAAACATGGTAGTTAAGGCCCCCCCCCTTTCCATCGCCAACTATCAATTTGTAACCGACCGCTGTCCATCCTGGTGTTCACTGTGACTCCTTTCTAGACCCTGATCTACTAGTTTACTTTTAAACCATTTTTTTAAGAACTGTATATTGTCATTTTCAGTTCTTTCTTTGGCCAAATGTTGCGGGCCCCTGGCCTTCTTAAATGCGTTCTTAGCCTAAAACATAAACAATTAAAAAACATTCTGTATAATAATAACAATAATGTGTTTGTTGTCATGCTTGCTTCAGGAAATTGGGTTTGGATAATTTTACATAAAAAGTAGTGTTGTAGAATGTTCTAGAAAGTTCCTAAATGTTCTAGAAATTTCTGGAATGTTCAAAAATGTTGTGGATTGTTGTAGAATGCTCTTGAATCTTATGGAGTGTTGTAGAATGTTAGTGGTCAGCATTGAAGGGTATTATATTATATTGGTGGTCATTGGAGGTGGGAGATCCATTCAACCCCTGCAGGCTGGCCATGGAACCTCTAGCAACTTTAGGAGGAATCCTGTATGAGAAAGGCTGCTCTAAGTTTCCTTTGAAGCCAATCTCTTGGCCGGCTCAATTCCTTCAATACATCTCTTTTACTCACTTGAGTCTACTGTCATAGGACCCTCTGCAGCACTTTTTCTGAGAGTGAAGGCCCAAGCTGGTTGGAAGCTTTCAGAGAGAACAGGCTTTGCCAGCTCTGGATATCACACAGTTGGTGTTCTCTATGACCAGACAGGTGAGGGGTGGGATCAATTGTGCCACCATAGGAAGTGGCTTCCTATGGTGCACACAGAAAAGAGGAGGGGCCGAGAGCAGCAGCAGGAGACCCCAGAAATTTCCCTTCACTTCTTGGCACATAGATGCAACTGGAAGTGAGAGTAGGTTGCTAAAAAAGTGGGGGGATTTTCCTTTTAGATCTACAGTATGTCAATGGTACAGGTGACCCCGTTGTACGATTTCTTCTCTATCCCTGTTGGGGCAACAACTCAAAATTTTGGCATTTTCCATCACTTTTTGTCTCCCCAAAGGGAAAACAAACAGTAACAAAAACCTTACTGGCTTTAACCCTTCACTACTCCATCCAGAACTAAAATAAAGTTTGGGGTATACACTTTAAGTCACTTGTTTCCTAGAATCAACACATTATATTTCAGAAGGTTGTTTTAGCTCATAGAATATTTGCGTTCACTTTCAGTCTATTAACCTTATGTCAGCATTACTACTAATCAAGTGTATTACAAGGGAAATATACAGTATCTCACAAAAGTGAGTACACCCCTCAGGTTTTGGAAATATTTTATTATATCTTTTTCATGTGACAACACTGAAGAAATGACACTTTGCTACAATGTAAAGTAGTGAGTGTACAGCTTGTGTAACAGTGTAAATTTGCTGTCCCCTCAAAATAACTCAACACACAGCCATTAATGTCTAAACTGCTGGCAACAAAAGTGAGAACATCCCTAAGCGAAAAATGTCCAAATTGGGCACAAAGTGTCAATATTTTGTGTGGCCACCATTATTTTCCAGCACTGCCTTAACCCTCTTGGGCATGGAGTTCACCAGAGCTTTACAGGTTGCCTCTTCCACCTCTTCCGTTGCCTCGTCCTCTTCCACTCCATTACGACATTACGGAGCTGGTGGATGTTAGAGACCTTGCGCTCCTCCACCTTCCGTTTAAGGATGCCCCACATCTTTACCCTCAGCTTCTTGAGCAAGGCAGTGGTCTTCTTGGAGGTGTATTTGGGGTCGTTATGTTGGAATACTGCCCTGCAGTCCAGTCTCCGAGGGAAGGGGATCATTCTCTGCTTCAGAATGTCACAGTGCATGTTGGCATTCATGGTTCCCTCAATAAACTGTAGCTTCCCAGTTCATTGCACTCATGCAGCCCCAGACAATGACACTCCCACCACCATGCTTGACTGTAGGCAAGACACACTTGTCTTTGTACTCCTCAACTGGTTGCCGCCACACATGCTTGACACCATCTGAACCAAATAAATTTATCTTGGCCTCATCAGACCACAGGACATGGTTCCAGTAATTCATGTCCTTGGTCAGCTTTTCTTCAGCAAACTATTTGCGGGCTTTCTTGTGCATCATCTTTAGAAGAGGCTTCCTTCTGGGATGACAGCCATGTAGACCAATTTGATGCAGTGTGCGGTGTATGGTCTGAGCACTGACAGGCTGACCCCCCACCCCTTCAACCTCTGCAGCAATACTGGCAGCACTCATACATCTATTTCCCAAAGGCAACCTCTGGATATGACGCTGAGCATGTGCACGCAACTACTTTGGTTGACCAGTTCTGAGTAGAACCTGTCCTGTTAATCTGCTGTATGGTCTTGGCCACCATGCTGCAGCTCAGTTTCAGAGTCTTGGCAATCTTCTTATAGCCTAGGCCATCTTTATGTAGAGCAACAATTCTTTTTTTCAGATCCTCAGAGAGTTCTCTGCCATGAGGTGCCATGTTGAACTTCCAGTGACTAGTATGAGAGAGTGAGAGCGATAACACCAAATTTAACACACCTGCTCCCATAATTGGGCCCAATTTGGACATTTTCACTTAGGGGTGTACTCACTTTTGTTGCCAGCAGTTTAGACATTAATGGCTGTGTGTTGAGTTATTTTGAGGGGACAGCAAATGTACAGTTATACAAGATGTACACTCAGTACATTACATTGTAGCAAAGTGTAATTTCTTCAGTGTTGTCACATTAAAAGATTTAATAAAATATTTACAAAAATGTGAGGGGTGTACTCACTTTTGTGAGATACTGTATATATAGGTGATGATACATATTATAGCATATTTTTAGATGATAAACCCCATGTAACTGTTCCAGATAATGCAGACAATTGCCTCTAAGTAGTTTGATGTTCCGGATGACGTCTCTTCCCGTGACATTTACAATGCCTGCTCTCTGCTTTTATTTTTAAAAACAACACGCGACAAACAGCCTTTCCGCATCATGTCAGAGGGAAGAATCATGAGGGTTACAGTAATAGGACCTGACAGTTTAACTCAGGCAATCACAGTTCCGCCATGATTTCTTCCAACACTTTTCTCTTAACACAGACTGAGAAATGTTTATGGACAAGTAAAGCAAACAAATGAAATATTAACACAGCAAGATAATGGTGGGATTCAAGAGTTTCAAATTTGGTTAAAGCTGAACTCCATTATATATAAATTTACAGTATTAGTCACCCCAACATTTCATATTCCTGATATGTGCCTGCTGTACCATGTACCTGCATGAAAAAGTATCCTGTTCTCTTTGTATTGCTTCCTTTGAGTGAAATACCTGGTGATCCTGCTCGGTGTGCTGGTGCTTCTACCCCCCACCCCCACCCAGCTCTTATCTAGCTGAAAACAGAGGGAATGTGATCACTTATAAAAAAGGGAAAAATAGGTATTTATAATGTTTTCTTTTTACATCTATACACACGTTTTGCCTTTCATTTCTGTTTTAAACTGATTCGTTTTTACAAGGTGGTTGTTTTTTACAATCACTTTAAGTGTAAGGCCATTTTAGGAGGGGGGTTGTGTATGTTAACTTATTACATCTATTCACTCTTGCAGCAGTATCTGTGTGAACTAGTTGACCCAAGTCTTTCCTAAGTGGGAGTGGGGGATTGTCCTGATATTCTTTTTCTTACAGTGACTCCACTTAAGATGGCCATTAAAATTGTGTCTGATTCCTGATTCACTTAGTGGGTGGCCCTGTCAGCCCCCTTCATTTTTAAATCGAAGGAGCCAGGCGAAAAATCATCAGCCAAACAGCGTATAGCCAGCATCTGAAGAGCCCTCGGTTTTCCTCTGGTACAGTGTCTCGACTGGGAATGGCCTAGGGTTTTCTTCTCCTACATTGCCTCCACTGGGAAGGGTCTTGGGTTTTCTTCTGGTACAGTGTCTTGACTGGGAAAAGCCTTGGGTTTTTTCCTCGTACAGTGCCATCACTGGGAAGGGCCTTAGGTTTTCGTCTTGTACTGTGCGTCCACTGGGATAGGACTTAGGTTTTCTTCTCCTACAGTGCCTCCACTGGGAAGGGCATTTGGTTTTCTTCTCCTATAGTTCCTCCACTAAGAAGGGCCTTGGGATTTTCTTCTCCTACAGTGCCTCCACTTGGAAGGGCATGGGGTTTTTTTCTGCTGCAGTGCCTCCACTGGGAAGGGCCATGGGTTTTCTTCTCCTACAGTGCCTCCACTGGAAAAGGCCATGAGTTTTTCTTCTCCTACTGTGCCTCCACTGGGAAGGGCCTTGGGTTTCTTTCCTCTACAGTGTCTCCACAGTGCTTTGACTTGCAAAAGCCTTGGGGTTTTTTTTCTGCTACAATGCCTCCACTGGGAAGACCTTTGGGTTTTCTTCTCTTGCAGTGCCTCCACTGGGAAGGGCTTTGGGTTTTCGTACCCTACAGTGTCTCTACTGGGAAGGGCCATGGGTTTTCTTCTCCTACAGTGCCTACACTGGGAAGGGTCTTGGGTTTTCTTCTCCTACGGTGCCTCCACTGAAAATGGCTTTGGGTTTTTTCTCCTTCAGTGCCTTCACTGGGAAGGGCCTTAGGTTTTTTTCCTCCTACAGTGCCTCGACTGGAAAGGGCTTTGGGTTTTTTTTTCTCCAACAGTACATTCTGGTGACAATGGTGACACCCCGAAATTTCCTCACTTTGGAAGGATTTCCCCTCACCTCCTGTTTTAGCTATAGGACAGGAAGTGAAGGGAAATATCTCATATTGGACACAGATGGCAAAAAAAACTGTCATGGGATTATCACCCTCCCTTACTCTATCAAAAGTGAAAAACAAAGTGTTGCCCTTAGTTACACTTTAAAGATAGAGGACAGGAGAAGGTAGAATACTGGAATAACCAAAACCATTTTAGGGCTCCTACAGCTTCCATGGCTAAGAGTTGATGTGCGAATTTTATTTAGGAGTACACAACTAACACTGGAGCCACACTACAGGAGTTTCTTGTGTTACTCCATTCCAGCTCTTAGAGGAGCATAGAACTGTTACTTAAGGCACATACTGTAGTATGCAAAAGGCACACTGCCTGCAAGCTGGAAGCATCAGTCCTCTAAGGCGAGGACTGAAAGACCCTTCTAGAACAATACTGTCTGTTTTGTCAGAACCTGGTTTAGCTCACTGATGACATTCTGAATAAATGGCACTGCATCACATCAATGCATGTAACATTACCACATCTCATAACAGGTTACCGCAATGCAACATTGAAAATAATTCCAAATGCAGCAAACTTGTGAGGAAACACATTACAGGAAGCTAATATTAGGACACACTGGAGTTGATTTGCTAAAACTGGAGAGTGTCAAATCTGGTGCAGCTGTGCATGGTAGCCAATCAGCTTCTAACTTTAGCTTGTTCATTTAACCTTAGACAAAAAAAAAACTGGAAGCTGATTGGTTTCTGTGCAGAGCTGCATCAGATTTTGCACTCTCCAATTTTAGTAAATTAACCCCATTGCTTTATATTGCAATAGTTTTTTTTATACTAGTCATGTTTAAAGTTTTTTTAATAAACATAATTGGACTACATAGTTAGTATTATACTGTTTTTATACTAGTCACATTTCATAATTTTTTAAAGTATACACAATTGGGCTAAATAGTTTATATTATACATGTTTATTTTTTATAATAGTCACATTTTATCATTTTTAATCAATACATAATTGAGTTAAACATTTTACATTATACTTGTTTATTTTTTCTATATTAGTGACAGACAGTTTACATTTTTAAATAAATACATAACTGGTCTAAATAGTTTATATTATACATGTATATTTTTTTATAATATTCACATTTTATATATTTTTTAAAGGATATATAACTTTGCTAAATAGTTTGTATTAAACATGCATATTTTTAATAATATTCCCACTTTATATTTTTTTAGGAATACATCATTGGACTAAATAGTTTATATTATACTTTTTTTTTATACTATTCACATTTTATATATATTTTTTAATGAATACTTATTTTGGCCAAATAGTTTGTTATTTTGCTAGCTTTTTTATACTACAGGTAGTCATAATTTTATAATTTATTAATAAATACATAGTTTGGCCAAACAATTTATATGATACTGTTTTTTTTAACTAGTCACATTTTATACATTTTATTAAATACATAACTGGACTAAATAGTTGATATTATACTTGTTTATTTTTTATACAAGTTACAGTTTATAGTTTTTTTTCTTGTACAAAGGGTTTTTATTAAAGTTCAGTTCAACATAACAATTGATGGTCATATCATGGAAAAAATTAAAGAAGACTTCAAAAAGTTAAAAAGCTAATCTAAGTCGTAGAGATTTGAGCAGGCCCTTGGAAGTCCAAGGGCGATCATGTATAACTGGCAAGAGGTTATTGTCACCTTATGAGAACTGGGGATAAGACAGCACGCTGCACCAGGTGTAAGTAATAACGATCTTACAGAGTCATAAGTGAAGCGATTATCAGGAGATATCTACAGAACCTGTCTTTTCTCAAGAAATCAATTTGTCAAAAAGGAATGTTTTTCACCATGTAACCACCACATTTAAGCAGTTTTTAACTGCTTCAAAACTGAGAGTCGGTGATTTACAGGCCCTCGCTATGATCAATTTAGTTGCAGTAAAAAGGTGCAATGCCAACTGGCATTCCGGGCGATGTAGTTCTGCAATTGGTTTCCACAGAAGAGCCTCAAAGGGGTCCCTCTTAAGGTTGGTGTGGAAAAGATTGCGAAGGAGTGTATAGACCCTGACCCACAATCTGCACACCAGATGCGTGCTATTGTTTCCTCTTGAGAACACCCACGGAAACATAAGGGGGAATAGGATGGAATAAAACCTGCCAATTTGGCCGGGGTGTAATACCATCTGTAAAACACTTTATAAGCGTTTTCCAAGAAGCGTTTGGATAGTGGGGGTGAACAAGGAGTGAATATCTACAAAACCATTCTCAGTCCACCAAGACAACTGTAGTGGGTTATCGCGTCCTGGTGAGAATAATGGACAATGAATGAGGCGGAGTAGGAGAACATGAGGAGAGATCAGGCCCGCCGAGTATTTAACCGAGTCCCACAAACGAACGGAATGTGCCAGACATGGTACAATCGTATTCGGGCTGTGTTCTCGGGGAAGCCAGGGGAGGGAGGCTACTGGTGTCGGTTGAGAGTCCATTAAATCGATGGTGGCCCACAATAGCATTTGATGTTTCTCATGAAGATGAGAGAGTGGGGCTATTCCTGCTGCAGTCCAGTAAGCTTGTAAGTTGGGAACCGAGAAGCCACCGTTGATCTTGCGGGTGTATAAAACATGTTTATAAAACCTGGGTCTCGTGGAGCCCCAGACAAACTGCAGGATCTTGCGTTGGTGTATGCTCAGAATATGGGAAGGGACCTGGACTGGCAGAACTTGAAAAATGTAAAGCAGTTTCGGGAGGTAGGTCATACATACAGTTGCTATTCTACCGAATCAGGACAACGGAAGATGGGACCAGGAGGAGAGCATAGTCCTAGCTTCCCAAACAGCCGAGGAAAATTGGGAAAAAAAAGGGGGGTTGAATCGCACTAAAATAGATTGGTGATCATACACATCATCACCTAACCAAATATTTAGAACTAAGTGAAGAGTTCCCCTTTAGTGTATACATAATATACAAAACACATGTCAAATGAATAATCAATCCAAAAATAAAATGTTCAAAGTGATAATAAAAAGTCCATGTATAAAAAATAAATCACCCAAGGGATATGAAAGTATCTTAAAAAAGTTCCAAAAAAACATAAATTCTTGCTGTGAGAAGAAAAAAGCGTGCTTGCTCCACCACCGTGAAATCAGACTGGCCGCTTACCAGAAACTCATGATCCCCCGTTACAGAGGATCAGAGAAAGCTGTTTGCTAATACTGCTTTGAACCACGACCAATGGATCAGAGACCTTATACCGAGACGGGACATCAAAGACTGCAGGGCCAGGCTAAAGATGTTCACACTGACAGGTACTCAGACATCAGCCCACAGCATTGCAGATACGGTTATAGAAGGAAAAAAAGGCTCCATATAGTGTAAAATCATTGACTTTATTAGATAAGTAAAAGGTTAAACTCACATGTTAGTAGACAATAGTAGGCATGTAGTGTAGTCTGGAGCGCCGGCCGGAAGCTCACAGACAGCCCGTCCTACTGGAAACAACAGCAGCAATGGGAGGTGACGAGAACACGTCGCTCTGCCCTACGCAGCGTTTCATGATAGAGTCACATCATCCAGGGGCACCGGAGGAAAATTGGCTTGGAAAAAGTCCTGAATACGTTGGAGTAAGCCTAATCCCCAGATAGGGCAATGAAGGCAACCAACTGGAAGGAAAATGCAGTTTGTAGGGATACCAGCTCTGAGGGTTGAAGGTTGATTGACAAAGTTTTAGATTTGGCAGGGTTGACAGATAGGCCCAAGAATGTTGCAAAGGTATTTACGAGAGAAAGTAGGTTAGGGAGGGCGATTCTAGGTTTAGTTATGGACAGCAAGATATTGTCCGCGAACAACGATATTTTGTGTGAAGTACCCGCTACTTCTACCCCTGTTATGTCTGGAAGGGTTCGGATTGCCTCTGCCAAGGGTTCCAGTGCCAGGATAAATAGAAGTGGGGAGAGTGGGCACCCTTGTCAGGTTCCTCTCTTAATGGGGAAAAGAGGCGATTCAAAGCCATAGTATTTGACTTTGGCCTGGGTGGGGGAGTCATAGATTTCTGACACTCAACTCAAAAAGGAGGTACCAAAATCATAATGGTGAAGCACCTACATTAAGTAAGGCCATGACAAGGTTTCAAAGGCCTTATTGACGTCAAGAGGCAAGAACATTGTCTCTAAGGACCTAATATGAGATATATGTTGGATTTGGAGGAGCCGTCTAATAGCGTCACCCAGCTGTCTTCTTGGGACAAACCCCACCTGATCTTTCTTTATCAGGCGTGGGAGAAAGGAATTCAGACGATTGGCCAAAATCTTTGTCAATATTTTCATATCTGTATTAATTCATGAGACCGGCCTGAAAATAGCCCAAGAAGAGTGATCCTTGTCTGGTTTGGGGATCATTACAACATTGGCAGTCAAAAGGTCTGAGGTAAAGGATTGACTATCTTTAACAGAATTATACATAGCTATCAAATATGGGGCAATGACATCCGCCAATTTCCTGTAATACAGGGCCGTAAAGCCATCCAGGCCTGGCCTCTTGCCCACCTTCAAATCTTTGATACACTGTAAGACTTCCGAAACCTGTATGTCTCGGTCCATTAGAGATGTGTGCGTTTCAGATAGGGAAGGTAAAGACAAGCCTGACACATAATCACACACATAGGTTGGACTTGATGGACGTGTGTCTTTTTTCAACCTCACCTACTATGTAACTATGTAACAAGCCGTTCAGAAAGGTGTCCAGGCCCTGGGTGGAAGACTGGTCGGGGGCAGAATAAAGATTAGTAAGGCAATGACAAAATTCGTCCAAGACCCGATGAGGGTTACCGGTAAGGATGTTATGGTGGGTGCGTGAAGTAATGGGGGCATATTTTGGGGTAAAAGTGCATAATCTATTGGCCAGCCTTGCCTTTTGGTCAGCTTGGCATACCATTTATGGTGAGCCAAGCATAGGGTATGTTCTGCCTCGTCGGTTAAGCATAGATCTAGATCCGTACAGGCCTGGTCCAAGAGCCTACAGTTGGCGGGGGTAGGGGATTGTTTGAAGGCCGTTGAAGATGCCTCCATGCGCTGCTCCAAATTGCTTCGAGGCCAACAGTTGGTCTTTCTTACGTTTCAATGCTAGTTGGATAACATGGCCCCCGGAGGGGGCCATAGCATCACAGGGGATGAGACCGTCCCAGCATTGAGTCAGAAATATTCCGCAGAGGCTTTGTGGATGTCACTTAAGATTGCCTTAAAAGGTAAAAGGGAGTCATTCATGGGAGGGAGTAGCAAACAGTCAGGATAGGGTCGTGCTCCGACCATGAGGCGGAAACAATTAAAGGGAGAAGTTTCCGCAGTACAAACATCTGGTCAATCCTTGAGTGAGAATGGTGGGGATGAGAATAATGAGTGTAGTCCTTGCCCAAGGGGTAAAGCTGTCTCCAGACATTTACCAGGTCATGGCTCTGCAAGGAATGTAAGAATTTTATTGCAGCAGGAGAAGAGGGTTTGTGAGGAAAAGATGATCCGCACTCCAGTGATTGCTCTTGAGAAGTATAATATTTATTGACAAGCCACAGTGACCAAACGCAAATAAGAACAGTTGACGCGTTTCAGCCTATAAGGCCTTAGTCATTTAGAAGGGGGTTTGTGTTCCAAAGGATATTTATCAAGAGAAGGGTTCAGAGTCACCCGCCAAGAGAAGGGTGCCCTTCTGGTGGGATTTCAACAGGGAGCAGATGTGAGTCAGGAAAGGCCCCGGATTATCATTCGGAGCATAGTAAGTCATGATGGTCACCTCATTGTCTTGAATAGTATCTTACAGTATAAGGTACCTGCCATTTGGGTTTGCTATCTGTCTACTGCAACTAAAGGGGACTGATTTGCGTAGAGCAATGAGGCCCTTAGCCAAATAGACTTGGGGGTAACAGGCATCAAAGTATTTGGGGCAGGAAGAGGAGGGAAAAATGGGTTTTCTGGAAGCATGCTATATCTATGTTTTTTTTTTTTTTTTAGGTATTTAAAAACGAAAGTTTGAAAGAAGAGGAGAGGAGGGTAGAAAGAAGAAGAAATAGGAAGGGAGGAAGAAGAGGGAAGCAGGACATAGGACATGAAGAAACTGAGGGACTCTCGGGATATAGTAAACATAGAGAACTTGAATGCATCACTGCGTGGGATGTGAGGCCCACAACGGGGTCGGATGTTGACCATAGCCAAGTGCCGACACGTAGGGGGAGCAGTGGTCTGTCGGACCCACAAGCCTACTATGAAATATTATAATCAACTAAAATGTCATTAGCACAAGACCTAACGAAATTCTGAAAACATAGTCAAAAGGAACAAACAAAAAAAAAAACAATAGGACAAACTTAGTCCTTATAAGACATATAAACGTATAGGAACAAAGGTCTCTCGAGCACCTGGGGCCACCAACTACAAGTGGGTCAGCCCAGAGTGACCGAGCGGGCAAACATGCCTGCTCAGCACCTGTAGTTCTATCAAACCACAAGCCAGGAGAACTATGTTAAGGAGAAAGAAACAAGGTAAACACTGCTAGACAATCCCTGCTAGAGTTCCATTACCCTCCCACCCTGTAATGTTCCAGGAATCACCCAAGGCAGTTAAAGCAGACAATGGCCAAATGAACAATCACAGACTGCTATACTTACAGTATATCGTTGCTGAAAAAGGCTAGGAGGCGATTTGAAGCCAGGAACCCTGCACGGAATATGAGGCAGGTAGTCATCACCCTAGGTCACCATCTCACAGGCGGGGCGTCCAATACCAGGGTAACCACCCATGGCTCTGCATCAGGGTTCGAGGCAGTGGTTAGGTGGGCACAAACTCCATCTGGTGCTACCCAGATCCGTGTGTACGGTCCAACAGTTGGATAAGTTCCATCAGGTGCAGTACAGGATCAGGCACCAAGGGGCAATAGAATGCTCACAAGTGTAAAAGAGTTACCTTCAGCCGTTAGTGGCTTTATGAAAGCGTTGGGCCTGTAGCTCTCGCAGCACCTGGGATCCGGGTTGAGATTTTTGGGATGCTTGGGAGAGCTGATGAGGAGGCCGAGAAGGTCCGGTTCTGGAGGACGAGGACGCTGCTCCTTCTTGGGATGAAGGCAGGTCAAGTTGTTGTTCCAGGTCATCGTAGGACGAACGGAGAAGTGGCATGGAATTGGCGGCCCAGATGTGAGAAGGAGAGCTTGAATGGGAACCCCCATCTGTACTTGATCCCCTGGGTTTGCAGGATCCGGAGATAGGGCTACATTTTATAATTTTTTTTAATGCATACATAATTGGGCCAAATATTTTATATTTTTCTAGCTTTTTATGCTAATCACATTTTAAAATTTTTTTTAATGAATACATTTTATACTTTTTAATAAATACATAATTGGGCTAAATAGTGTCTTTTTGCATATCTATCTGAACCTTCAGCTTTAAAACGTGACGTACTTCACTTGGGTAAAGGGAAATCTACTAGCGACGCCATGGGACAATTTTTGCCAACAGCTTGTTTACATTTAAAACCACAGCCGGCTGTCAAAGAGGGGAGTCAACAAATTATTAGTCATTTAAAATTCAGTTCATAAAAATGTTTTCTTTCCATGGGCAAAACTGCTGTCAAAAATTGTTAGAGAGATGCGCCATTACTTTTTTTTTTTCTGCGTGTTTTCAAAAGAAAATGATTTATGTTTCAATGATGATAAATTTGAAGGGAGGAATAGAAGCCATTTAAATTGGATTTGGAGAGAGGGGGGGGGGGGGGGGGGGGGCCTTTAACAATCTGTATGCCTATCCTTCTGTCTAAAACATCGGAGAAAAGAAATATTACTTGTAAAAACATGCTCTAGGTCTTGGCGGATAAAAAGCACAGGGCAGTATGCAAAGTGAAGTGATGCGGAATACAAGATGGGTTGATGTTCTCTTTTATTTGTTACATAATAGATGGAGATAAGACATTCTTCGTGTTCAATGAGGAGCAAGAAAGTGGTTGCTGTTTACTCAGAAGAGCCATTATTACATACATTGACATCCCCAACGTGTCTGATTGATGTCGCAGTTTACCGACTTGAAGGCCAAGCTCTTGATGAGAGCTTTGATCGTACGTAAGGACGAGTAGACAAGGGTTAAAGGGGAGTTACGATAATGGGCACTAGAAGAACAATAGCAGGTGAGGACAATCAGAGGTCAGACAGATGTAATAGAGGGGAAATAAGTGATGGAACAAAAGTTGGCACTCAGATTGGTCCGATTAAGGGCCCACTTAGATGTCCACATTGCTGCATCATTTAGAATGGCGTGCCAATGCACTAAGTGCAGGGGTCTCCAAACTATGGCCCTCCAGTTGTTCAGGAACTACAATTCCCACCATGTCTAGTCATGTCTGTGAATGTCAGAGTTTTACAATGCTTCATGGGATGTGTAGTTCCGCAACAACTGGAGGGCCGTAGTTTGGAGATCTCTGCACTAAGGCAATATGCAAAGGTTGCAATACAAATTCTGAAACACGTCCAATTTTCGAGGAATTTCGGTAATGGTTATTTTCAATGAGCTGACTTAACATAAGGCATGATACAATGGTCATTACAGAACATGCATTAAGGCATGGCAAAAAATGTAAATGGCCCTTAAAACAATTTGAAGTACAACTAATGTATAGATGAGATCCCAAGGGAAAAGCTGAACTGTCAACCAATGTCAATGTGGTTTCCATAAAGTGTACATTTTCTCTTCTCAAAGTTTTTAAAGTTTACCTAGCAGTATATTTTTTCATGTTAGGTGCATGCATTATAAGCATTGTGTAAATGTAACACTCCAAGGTATTTATTACCTCTCACAGAGGTCATATTACTCCCCATGACAATGCCTTCATCAGCATTTCTCCTCAAAAGGACAGGGTCATCTTTAATCAGGGGGAACAAAGGCAGGGGGTGGGGATCTGATGTCACACACTACACAGCATAGAGTAAGGCGCTTAGTGTAATCTGAGACCTGATTGGAGGGAATGAACACACCCCACTACACACAGTCTCATAGGGACACATGCACAACTAAGGCTGTCAATCACCTTTTGCGTGCTGGAGGAGCAACCTCCCGGGATGCTGTGGTATTGGCATTAACTGTATGAAGTGTCTCATTCAGATAGCAGAGGGAGGAGAGAGCCGACATAAATCATAAAAGGTGCTTTGGATTGAAGCTAGGTCACACTAAAGAGGAATATGCTTTGTTCATTTTTCATTTCAGAGGTTTACAACCACTTTAAAAGGTGCAGTCTGATCAGTAGAGGAGAGGAGACTGAGGAAATGCTTACTCCTGCCTGCAGCATACAAATTACAGAAGAAATGGCCGCACTCCGTACTCGATCAAAATTCTTATTTATTCAGAACATTCCAAGTGTTGACAAAAGACAGAAGGCTGGTAGATGCATTTCACACACTCCAAGTGCGCTTAATCATTACTAATGGTAATGATTAAGCACACTTGGAGTGTGTGAAATGCATATCTACCAGCCTTATGTCTTTTGTCAACACTTGGAATGTTCTGAATAAATAAGAATTTTGATCGAGTACCGAGTGCGGCCATTTCTCTATTATTGACTGCATGCAGAGGTGAGCCGAGGCGGACACCTGTCCAGATCATTAGGCTTTTAAATCTCACCTGGAGCAGTGAGTTTTCTTGTTTGGATATCCAGCATCTCGCAGCACGCTGGCTTGGTGAGTTAAGCCCTTCCCTGTCGGACTGTTGTTGTCCTTTTTGCAAGATTTATATATCGAATATGGAATCATCACAGGACACCAGTCGGACATTAAGGTTATTGGAAGATAATCCACTGAGAGCCAATACAAGTGAGACTTTAAACAGTAATGCAGATAAAGATATGGGCTCAGTTGGTGTTATCTTTCGTAGGCTTGAAAAAGTCATGTCCAAAGAAATCCGGGCTTACTGAGATTCTAGCTCTCTCTCCGAGTACCTGTCTAAAAAACAGATACCACGGGGACTGAGAGTGAAAAAATTTCCAACGTTCGAGCTATTTGATGAATCCTTGAAGCAACTATGGACGGACACTTTATCGGCCTGTTCCTTTGCTTTGATTGATATAATAATTACATCAAAGAAGAAAGAAATGGAAACGTTACAACGGGAGGTAATGGATTTACAACAAGCCCTAAAACCGTTGCAAAGTGTTGTACAGTTTGCTGATTTTGATTCAGCTCTCAATGAGAAACTAAATCGTTTGGAAAAGGAGATCATATCAGGGGAAAAAAAAAAGAAAATATGGTACGAGACAAAATAGACTACGAGACAAATAATGTGTATGTATGGAAGTGGAGGCGCCACTGGAGTGGGACATCCCAGCTGACTGGCGGTACTGCTAAACATGTCAGTTTTTCAGATACCGATCCTGAATTTTGGGATGCAACTCTGGCTGCATCGGACTCTTACCAGTCACCACCCCGTCCAGGGGTGGAAAGGTAATGATTAAGCGCACTTGGAGTGTGTGAAATGCATCTACCAGCCTTCTGTCTTTTGTCTTGAGATGTTCTGAATAAATAAGAATTCTAAACGAGTACGGAGTGCGGCCATTTCTTCTATTATTGACTGCATGCGGAGGCGAGCCGAGGCGGGCACCTGTCCAGATCATCAGGCTTTTAAATCTCACCTGGAGCAGCGAGTTTTCTTGTTTAAGCCTACAAATTACATAATCTCAGCCTAGGGAAAGTTACTGGACTGGAGCTCAAGTATGTATTTTTATTAATAAAAGATGGGGCTTTCTTGGAAAAGCAATACTTGTGATATAAAATCTGATCCGTACACCCACACTTGAGGTTCCACCACTGCGCCAAGGACACACTAATCTAGAGAAAATATGAAGCTGCCACTTTAAATTAAACAAAATGTGAAAAAACATTTACCATATTCTGCAACCCCAGTGTCATATGCGAGGATATGAATAAGACCAGATAGCTTAACTCTCCTTCCTATCAAAGCACAACAAAGTCCTTTAACTTTCTTAAAGGAGTTGTAAGGGGAGGGGTTGTAAACGCTTGTGGATGCATTAAGGTGAAAAAAACACCTTGGCAGTGACTGGCCCCCCAGCCCCCCCCCCCCCCCCGTTTTACTTACCTGAGCCCTGTATTTCCCTTGGCGTGGATGCGCTGTCCCTCTCTCCACGGGGTCCCGTCTCTTGATTGGATAGATTGATAGCAGTGCAACCATTGGCTCCCGCTGCTGTCAATTAAATCCAATAACGCGGGTGCCCGGGGGGCGGACCCGAGTCCGGCAATCGTGTCTATGAACGCAAATGCTGAACTCGGGAGCATGCCCGCAAGGTAACCCTCCCAGGAGAGCGCTTCTCCTAGGGGCTTATCTGAAGCGAGAGAGTTTGTAGATGTTGTAGGGTGTTGAGAGAGAGCTAAAAAACAGAATTCTTATTGCAAGATTTGTCAGGATGTACTTACAGAGCCTTCCATGAGTAAAAAAAGAACAGAGGATTGGGCTAAACAGGAAAAGGAACAGGGAGAAACTAACTAATGAATTTAGACAGGGAGAGTGGGGTAATCCATTCTCTCTACCAGACTCTAGTAGTGGCAACCAGACTCTAGTAGTGGCAACCAGACTCTCGTCTAGTAGATCAGAAAGGTAAACACTGCAAAAAGAGACAGGACAAACAAACTAGGGACTCTTGTTCCATGATACTCCCCGTCTGGTATCTGGAGATACCACTATTACTATGTGGTACATATGTGAAAACAAAACAGTGCATAACATTGTGTACACGTAATAATGCGATATCAAGTCGGCACCTCTGTCTCCAAAGTCTCTTCCAGCAATTGACGCCAGCGGAGTGGACTGTTCAGGATGGCTGAGTGTGCCACAATGTCTTTGAAGATTCCCAGAATGGGTGTTCAGTCCTTTTCTTTGTCATAGTCCGCTTTGGCCATTAAAAGGATGGTTTCTGTAATGGGCCTTGTAAAGGTTTTCACAGTCCCTTGTCTGGCAATTTTTACTTTGACCTTGCGGACCTTCCCATCTGCGCTAGGGATGGATTTAATAATGAGACCTATAGGCCACTCTTTTCGCGGTACCTGCTTGTGGAGAATTCTGGCTACGCACCTATTGGTACCAATGATCCATATTCCCGTTGCTCTAATAGCTCCTTCAGTAAAGTGTCATCACTGATGCATGACTTGTTCATGATAGTGTCGAACTAATAGAGTAGCGATGTGATGTCGACTGGGAACAATAAGAGGATTTCTTTCTTCTCTGCATAAATGGGACTTACTAAGGCGACCCTCTATGGGACCGTCTTCGTCGATGATAGGATTTAACTTCCTAAGAGGGCTTTTCTTTAGAAATGCCTCTCTCCTCGTAGATGCAACGGATCTCCTCTGCATATGTTTCTCTCTGAATGTGATGGAGGGAAATTTCTTTTGCTTTCTTGACTACAGTGTGTAGTTTTCGGCAGATATGCCAACTGTGGCAGTTGGTTGTTTTCTCACCAAGCGTTTGGCGGAAGAAGATGGCTATGTGTCTAAGGCGCACTATTGCTCGCAGGAGAGCCATCCACCTTGAGAAGCAATGAAAACGATAAGAACCAAATACATTTCCGGGCTGTACGTTGACAAGTAGGACAGACACTTGGGGCCTTACTTCAAGGTCTCTTTTGGGATATACGAGATCAAAGTCATTAATTAGGGTTGATGGTAAACCATTTACCTGTGTTAGCAATGTTGGTCCTGTGAGCCACGACGTATCCTGTAGATGTGCTGCAGGCACTGATCTGGTCGCAATATCTGCAGGGTTCTGGTCTGTGGGCACGTAGTGCCATTGTTTTGATTGGGTAGACTTCCTGATTCTTTCCACCCAATTTGCCACATATACATAGAATCTTCTCTTCGTATTGCATATGTAACCTAACACCACTTTACTGTCTGTGTAGAACCTGATAGCATCTAATTTACAGTCTATTCCATTTTCAATGAATTCCGCCAACTCTACTGCCAATGCTGTGCCACATAACTCAAGTCTGGGTATGGTATGGTTGGGTTGTGGTGCCAGTTTAGCTTTGCCTAGGATGAACCTGGTATGGTGTTTACCACTTGCATCTTTAGTTATTAAGTAGTTTACCACTGCTATTGCCTTGGTTGAGGCAACCGAGAATACACAAAGTTCTTTGCTGTGTACAGCGGTGAGAGATGTCGGCGAGTAGGGGCGTGGGATCTCAAGTTGTTCAAGGAACTTCAGAGAATCCTGCCATGTTTCCCATTCTTTTTGTCTTTCTGGGGGCAATGGGGAGTCCTAGCTACCCGATTTGTCTTTGTAGAGCTCCTTGTCCATCAACCTCAGAGATTCTCTATCTTCTATCGAAGGTGCTTGTTTGTTATCGTCCCTTGTAGTCTGGAACGCTGTGCACCCTAGGTTATCATTGCATTTCTCTTATCCAGGAATCTCTCGTTGTGCTCTGATCACATGCCTATGTCTCCCTTTAATTCCGAGCATCTCCTTAACATAAAAAGTGGTTCGGATATGGCTTAAAGATAGATGCACGACCGTTTCCAGCAAGTTTGTACGTAGGGCTTTTAAATTGTCAGGACTGCGTGTCTTGTCAATGCATACTTCGCCTACTATCACCCATCCTAGATCAAGCCTCTGGGGGCATGGGTCATCATGTTCCCCATCCCGTTGTTCGTGGATTTTATGAGCTCTCATGATGTCCCTACCGAGTAGCAGCAATACCTGGGCGCTTTCGTCTAGTAATGGGATGCGGTCAGCTATTACCTTGAGATGAGGGTGGTGGCGTGCCCCATCTGGTGTTGGGATTTTGCTCCTATCATCCGCCATGTGATTACACTTGATAAGTCTGGGGAGTGGCATCTTTACCTTACCGTCCACAGAACATATGATGTAGCCATTTACTTTCCTCCCTATTAGTCTCTATTCGTTCCGCGCACGTTTGGCGCGTGTAAGGGGAGGCGTTATCTTGTATGTTGAATAGGTTAAAGAATTCTGATCTAACCAACGATCGCTTGCCCTGATCGTCGATGATAGCATACATTCTTACAGCTCTTTCCAGTTGTCCCTCTGGGTGCACTGCCACAAGGCATATCTTCGAATAAGATCTACCTTCCCCTCCATCTCCACAAATCCACACGAGATCGTCAACCTCGGAACAGCACTTCCGGTATTGCGTCAAATGTCACAGCTGGTTGCCGTACAGCCACCGACTGACGCGTTTCATCATCACGACTTACTCATGGGATTGGCTGTACGGCACGGCAACCTCCCCTTTATAGTGTCTCATCTAATGATGACAACATCTAATGATGACAACAAACATCCTGTAGCTCATGCGATAACTTTGTGTCCCCGCAACCATATTGAAGCCAGTCCTTCCTCTGCTTACAACAGACTTGCAGGGTGTCATATTAGTCTAAATGAGTATATTAACACTAAAAATACACAGTATTACTCATGAGCAACTCCGCAACTACTCATAGCTAATTAAAAACATTAAACAAAGACAATGCACACTATATAATTAATATGGAAGCACATTAAATTAAAAATGTCTGTATAGCATTTAATTAGTATATTGTGAAATGTTAACAATTTATTAAGGCAGACTAGTAAGCTTCTTCACTTTAGCAGACACTGCCTTCCAGTTGTTTATTTCTTAAAAAATAATTACGTGTATTGTGACATATAACCAGCAAAAAGCAACTGTCTTTATTTCAGCCTCCTGTGATCCTCTGCACAGCTCGGAGAGGGAGGGGCAGCAGTAGGAGCCAATCAGGTTCTGCTGCATACACAAGTGAACAGGCTGACAGGAGGAGAGCAGAGCGGGCAGCGTTGATGACCTATCAGTGTGTTGCTGCTTCTTCATGGTCCAATCAGAAGGCTTAAGGTTGAGAAGTGACACTGCTGCATCCCTGTAATGGTGACATATGCCTGGCTGTGCTGTCTGGCAGAGGTAAAAATTTCAAAGGTAACTGGATAGACTCACAAGTCCCATAGTGGATCTGACAGTTTTCAATGCATGTCTTTTAATGGTGTATTTGCCTGGAGTTTCGCTTTGACGATAAATTCTATATTGTGGTAAGGATTTTCTGTATCTTGCATTAGAAGTCTTTGTTGTTTATTTTTCCATCAAAATTTCAAGCACTCTTCTGATATTTGATTATCTTACGTATTAGTCTTTCCAAGTGCTGTTGATAACAGTGGAAATAAAGAGAAATGAGATTGAAGGACTTCATGTGGATACTCGGGGGACTTGTGCTACAGTCAATTTCTGCAGTCAATTAACCTCTCCCCTTTTTGTGACGATCACAAATGAGAAATACATCTTGTGAAAATGAAATGAATAGTCTTGTAGGTGTTTTGAAGCAGAAGTGTAGACAAAGTGCTAAATACAAAGACGAAATACATATATGTGAATTATCTCACCTGTCAAAAGACTGTAATGCAGTGGTTCTCAACTCCTGTCCTCCGGACCCACCAACAGGCCAGGTTTGCAAGATTTGTGAAATACATCACAGGTGATATCATTTGCTGCTCAGTGATTGCAGTATTCTAGTCTGCATCTCCCCAAGGTAATACTTAAAATCTGGCCTGTTAGTGGGTCCTGAGGACCGGAGTTGAGGACCACTGATGTAATGCTTTGTTGTCTAGCTGCCTCGCACGGGGAGCATAGCCAGATCCCTGACCTTAACTTTCTCCTTTGCATTCAAAACAATACAGCTTGTTCACGCACTGTGATTGGATAGCGAAGGAGCTGCAGCAAGCTGATTAGGTCATCACTCTGCACTTTCTTCTATTTAAGAACATGTAAGTCAAATCACTAAAATCTCATGAAAGTTTTAACAGACTAATGCCCCATACACACGGTCGGACTTTGTTCGGACATTCCGACAACAAAATCCTAGGATTTTTTCCGACGGATGTTGGCTCAAACTTGTCTTGCATACACATGGTCACACAAAGTTGTCAGAAAATCCGATCGTTCTAAACGCGGTGACGTAAAACACGTACGTTGGGACTATAAACGGGGCAGTGGCCAATAGCTTTCATCCCTTTATTTATTCTGAGCATGCGTGGCACTTTGTCCGTCGGATTTGTGTACACACGATCGGAATTTCCGACAATGGATTTTGTTGTCGGAAAATTTTATAGCCTGCTCTCAAACTTTGTGGGTCGGAAAATCCGATGGAAAATGTGTGATGGAGCCTACACACGGTCGGAATTTCCGACAACAAGGTCCTATCACACATTTTCCGTCGGAAAATCCGACCGTGTGTACGGAGCATAAGGTCATTTCCAAAACTATTTAAAAAAGAGTTGAGTACTGTACTTGATACTTTTTTTAAATTCGCCCCCTTCTTCTAGGTCAGCAGTCTCCAAACTGCAGCCCTGGGGCGGAATGTAGCCCTTTGCTTGCCTTTATCTGGCCCTTTGGGCACCCTTCCATTCCCTGACACCAACAATAGGGCATAATTCCTGTTTGCTGACACCAACAACGGGGTACAATTCCTCCCACGGACACCATCAAAAGGGCACAATTTCTCCAACTGACACCAACGAAGGGGTATAATTCATTGCATTGATATCAACGATGAGCCACTATTCCTCCCACTGACACCAACGAAAGGGCACAATTCCTCCACTGACACCAAAAATGGAGCAGAAGTCTCTCCCTCTGCTTGCCTTTATCTGGTCCTTGGGGCACTATTCCATCCACTGACATAATTCCTGCCACTAAAAGCAGCTTGGCATTGCATGCTATTATTGAGCTTATGATCTACCAAAACCCCCAGATCCTTCTCCACCATTGATTCTCCCAGTTCTACTTCCCCTAGTATGTATGATGCATGCATATTATTAGCCCCCAAGTGCATAACTTTACATTTCTCATCATTAAACCTCATTTTCAACTTAGTTGCCCAATTAGACAGAGCACTGAGGTTGGCTTGGAGGCAACAATGGGGCTCTATTCTTTATACTGACACCAATGATTGGGCACTATTTCTTCCACTGACATTAATGATTGGGCACTATTTCTTCTACGGACACCAACGATGGGGCACTATTCCTCCAACTGGCATCAACAATGAGGCATTATTCCTCCCACTGACTCCAGTAAAAGGCCCCAATTCCTCCCACTGACACCAAAGATGGTGCACAATTCTTTAAATTAAAACCAACAATGGGGCACTATTCCTTCCACCGACATCAACGTCGAGGCACTAATCCTCCCACTAATACCAAAGATATGGCATTGTTTACTCCCACTGGACGCCAGGACACTTTCTACCCCCACTGACCCTAGTCTGGATCCTCTAAAATATGAAGGACAGTAAGGCTCTTTGTTTAGGAAGTTTGGAGACCCCTGTTCTAGGTCAAAGCAGTACTCATACACAGAGGATTAGCAAAATGCTAAGAGTCCTTTTATACCACAATGCCTTGGAGGTGGGTCCATGACAGCCTAAGCTCACAGGAAGTGGGTTGAATGACATTGGCCATCACTCAACTAGGAAGAAACCACCATCTGCAAGTGGAGAATACAGCAAAGAAAAACAAACTGGAAGGATATGTTTTACATTTTGGGGATCTTGTTGTTTTAAAGCAGCCTTTAGATATAATTTGTCCATCCCTATCTCTTTCTTGTAGTTACATAGTTAGTCAGCTTAAAATTAGACACAAGTCCATCAAGTTCAACCAAAAAAAAAAAAAAAATACAATCCCATATACACAAACCTACACCCACAGTTGATCCAGAAGAAGGCAAAAACCCCAGCAAAGCATGATCCAATTTGCTACAGCAGGGGAAAAAATTCCTTCCTGATCCCCTGAGAGGCAATCGGATTTTCCCTGGATCAACTTTACCTATAAATGTTAGTACCCAGTTATGTACATTTTGGAAAGAATCCAGCCAATTTTTTAAAGCAATCGACTAAGCTTGCCAGAACCACCTCTGGAGGGAGTCTATTCCACATTTTCACAGCTCTTACTGTGAAGAAACCTCTCCGTATTTGGAGATGAAATCTCTTTCCCTCTAGACGTGAAGAGTGCCCCCTTGTCCTCTATGATGACCTTACAGTGAATAACTCAACACCAAGTTCACTATATGGACCCCTTATATATTTATACATGGTGATCATATCCCCCCTTAATCCCCTCTTCTCAAGAGAGAATAAATTCAGTTCCTCTAATCTTTCCTCATAGCTGATCTCCTCCATGCCTCTTATCAGTTTGGTTGCTCTTCTCTGCACTTTCTCCAGTTCCCCGATATCCTTTTTGAGAACTGGTGCCCAAAACTGAACTGCATATTATTCCAGGAGAGGTCTTACTAATGATTTGTACAGGGGCGATCGGCAAGAGGCTTGCATACAGTCCCCTCCAAAAGTCTCTTTCCCGGCTAGGTCTGTCACACTCTCTCTCTGGAGTCCATACCTCTCTGATTACAAGAAAGGACTTTGCTCGCTTTGGGAACCGCAGTTGGCATTGCATGCTATTATTGAGCTTATAAACTACCAAAATCCCCAGATCCTTCTCCACCATTGATTCCCCCAGTTGTACTCCCCTTAGTATGTACGATGCATGCGTATTCTTAGCCCCCAAGTGCATAACTTTACATTTATCAACATTAAACCTCATTTGCAACTTGGTTGCCCAAGTTTATTTGGAATATCTTTGCTTTGTTTTGCTGAAGTTCTTTCTCGGTTCTGAAACATATCGTGCTGATTACATAGAAATCTCCAAATTATTTACTTATTTAAAGTTTATTCATTCATTTCTAAAACAGATTTTTCTGGCCCAGAAATCTTTATAAATTATTTGATATGACCCTATGACCTGAAAAGTTTGGGGACCCCTACTCTACACACATTATTGAAGGCATATGTCTTAAAACAAACAATTACTATAAAGGATTTATATAGCTCCAACAGTTTACGCAGCGCTTCACATGAGATCTGTACTTTACAATAATTATGTACAGTATACATCAGATAATGATAAGGCAATGCAAGTACTGTATGTTTGTAACATACATTTTTTTTCTTTATGAGATGATTCTTATCATTGGAAATGCATGTGCATCCTTGAATAAATCAGAAGAAACGTCGTGAATAAAAATCAGCATGTGTAAGATCATCTGTGATGTATACTACACATTGTATAGTATTATAAAGGTTTTTTTGTGGTCCTAACCAGAAAAATGTGTTAAAGTTGAAAATCTTTATATATACGGTATATATATATATATATATATATATATATGTTATTTATGTGTTGGTGTTTAGTTTTTGCATACCAAAAATGTTCTTCTATTTTGATTTGGAGTTTTGGTCTTTATAATGTTTTCACCATGCCTTATTCTACCCAAAACGACAAGAAAAAAAAGTTGTGGCTTCAGATATATTTAATTATTAGGCAATGTAAGTATGTTTCTATCGTATATGATATGATATATATATTTTTTTTTATAACAGGATTCTTATCATTGGAACTGCATGTGCATCCTTGAAAAAGTAGATTTTGCTCCAAGAAACATGTTGGCTGAAAATTATTATTCATGATTTATATAGCGCCAACAGTTTACGCAGCGCTTAAATGAGCATATGCAAGATCATCTGTAGACTACACAACTTATGGTGTCTTTTCATTGTCCTAACCAGGACAATGTGTCAATGTAAAAAAGGACATTTTTATACAAGATTTGTAGTCTTTATTTGATTTTCACCAAACCTTACTCTACCCAAAAATAAAAAGTTTTGGCTTAGATATAAATAAGTGGTTCTAAAGCCTAAACATATTTTTACCTTAATGCATTCCTTGTTGTGTATACTATAGGTTAGGTTTTTTTTTTGTTTTGTTTTTTTTGTGGTCCTAACCAGAAACATTTGATAAAGTCAAAGAAAAAACAAGCTTTTATGTAAAAAAAAAAAAAAAAAAAATCTAATACTGTTTTTTTATGTGTAGGTGTTTAGTTTTTACATACCATTCTCCTATTTTGATTAGGAGTTTTGGTCTTTGTATAATTAAAGTGGTTCTAAAGCCTAAGACCCCTTTCATATTGAAGAAGCCTGTAAAGCGACTTCGGTGTAAAAGGGGTCTGAACATTTTTTTTACCTTAATGCCTTCCTTCTATTGAGGTAAAAAATGTTTAGGCATCTGTTTTGTCCATCAACCCCCCTTCTAATTACCTTGAGCCCTCATTCCATCCAGCGCTATGCAAGTTTGCAGCTCTTCTCTCCCCTCACTTCTGGGTCTCACTGATTTTGCTGGGGCATGGCAGCCATTGGCTCCTGTTGCTGTCAATCCAAGCCAGTGAGGAGGGAGTGCCAAGTGCCACTGTCTGTGTCAAAGGATGCAGTAGCCCGGGCTTGGGAGGGAGCATGCACAAGTGCCCTCATGGGAAGCGTCTTCACATAGGGGCACTGCACAGAGAGGAGTTTGTTTGTTTTCCTTTATAATCACTTTAATGTTTAGGTAATGTGAGTACATTTATAACTTATATGATATTTTGTTTCTTTATAGCAGTGGTCTCCAAACTGTGGCCCCAGGGCCAGATGCAAGCCTTTGCTTGCCTTTATCTGGTCCTTGGGGCACTATTCTATCTACTGACTCCAACAATGGGCCATCATTTTTGCCACTGACATCAACAATAGGGCACTATTCCTACCACTGAAAACCAACAATGGGGCACTATTCCTCCCACTAACACCAACCATGGGGCACTATTCCTCCCACTGACACCAACAATGGGGCACTATTCCTCCCACTTAAATCAACAATGGGGCACTATTCCTCCCACTAGCACCAACCATGGGGCACTATTCCTCTCACTGACATCAACAATGGGGCACTATTCCTCCTACTGACACCAATGATGGGGCCCTATTCCTCCTACTAACACCAATGATGGGGCACTATTCCTCCTACTGACACCAATGATGGGGCACTATTCCTCCCATTGACACCAATAATAGGGCACTATTCCTTTGCCCACACAGGGGCGGTTGCTCTGACGTGGCAACAGACCGCAGCAGGGCACAACATACAACATAAACAACTAACTTATACTATAACCCCAATGTGGGGAGAGGTTCAGTTCAGGGGAATCTGTGCTCAAACTAGTAACGACAGGATAATGGAACAGGAGGATAGTTGGGTCAATACACGGACTGACTAGAAATACATTGTTAATCTAGGAATTGGTTACCGCATCCATTGCTGGACAACACAGGAGAGATCAAGCGCCTCGAGGCGATTCAGTTTGCATGTGCAGCACTATGCAAATCATTCATTCATTCATTCATAGCCGTGGTATTATCATCTAGCCAACAGGTCCATACCTTTTCAAATTTTTGAGGGCAACCCCTGCCCGAGTAGGTAGCTTTGTAAAGGGGCAAACTGGCATTCACAAGACCTTTCCAGAATCTGACAGAGGGGGGAGACGATTGTTTCCAGTTCATCATAATGGCCTTACGGGCATAGTACAATAGCAGGAATATGAGTATTTTTCTAGCTCTGAGCATTGACATTTGTTCCACCAGTCCCAGCAGACAGTATTTAGGGTTGTAAGGAACACGAATCTTAGTGACCGTAGCAATCACGTGGAGTACTTTCTTCCAATAAGGTTCGATTGCTGGGCAGACCCAAAAAATGTGGAAAAAATCCCCTGGTTGGTAGGAACAGCGCCAGCACGCCGGAGAATGCGATATTTGGTGCAGCCTGTGAGGCGTATAGTGAGCTCTGTGTACAAATTTGTATTGGACCAGTTTGTCCCTAGCTGAGACCAGAGGGGAGAAGGGAAAGCCCCAACTCTCCCTCCAGTCATCCTCGTGCAGCTCCGGTATGTCCTCCACCCATTTCCTGGGACCCATAAAGCTGAGACGTGGGTTTCTCCAGGTCTTCCACCCGAAGGGTGGATTCGAGCTCTGAGTATGCCAATACAACTGGTTGGCCTAAGAACTGACACCTGTAGGCATGGGCGATACCTGAAATGGGCCTGCTCAGGCACATTAAATTTGGTGCATAAAACATGAAAAGGAAGGAGCTCTCTGTTGGTGATAATGTGCTCAAGGGTCAGTATTTTATATTTGGCCCAGGCCTGTGGATCCAGCATAGTGTTGAACTGTGATAGGTTAGGGTTCAGCCACAGGGGGGTGTGAGGAGACCAGGAGTTCGGCTGGGGTGCCCTCAGTGCCTCACCCACCTTCCACGCCCGCATAGTGGTACGCATAGAAGGGATGAGATGGTGTGGCGTTTTAGGCCCCCTGAATATCAACCCCTTCAAGGCCTCCAGCACTGTCACAGAGTTGGTCAGGTTTGGTTGCAACCACCAATGGGCGGTCACAAGCTGAGTGGCCAAGAAATACTTGTGGCAATCAGGGAGAGCCAAGCCTCCACTGTCCACAGGCCTGGTCAGAATGGTGTGTTTGAATCTAGGTGGCTTAGGCCCCCAATCAAAAGAGAGGAAGAGTTGTTTAAGAGAATTAAAGAAGGTTTTGGTCAACCACTGTGGGGAGTTCCGGAAATGTACGCAAATTTAGGGAGGACTTTCATTTTGAGAAGATTGATGCGCCCAATTAGGGAAAGCGGAAGATTGCTCCACGCCTTCAGTTTAGTTTTAACTGCATCCAAGACAGGGTCGAGATTGAGACGCAAAAAGTCCCTACTCTCTCTTGAGATGATAATACCAAAATAGGTAAACTGATCAACCCACTGAAGTGTGAGAGAGGGGGGTGAGGAGGACCTGGCCCCCTCATCCACAGGGAACAGATGAGACTGGTGCCAGTTCACTCTCAACCCCGTGAAGGCGCAGAAGGCATCCATGTTATCGAGTGCGCCCCACAGAGAGTCACCAGCATCATTCAAAAACAACAGCAGATCATCCGCGTAGAGAGCCACTCTCTCCTCCAGCCAGCCCACCCTAAGACCACGAACCTCGGCCGAGCCACTAAGGGCCTCAGCAATAGGCTCCATGGCCAGGGCGAACAGAGCCGGGGAGAGAGGGCATCCCTGCCTGGTGCCCCTCTGCAGGGGGAACGGAGGAGACAGGAAGCCTTTCAGTTTAACGCATGCCATGGGACCGGTATACAGTGTGCGCATCCAAGCAAAAAAAATTCAGTGGGAAACCCATTCTTCTAAGCACCTCCCACAGATATACCCACTCCACTGTGTCGAATGTTTTTTCCATATCTAGGGTGGCAATGGTCCTAGTACCTTGATTAGTAAGGGGTGAATGAATATTAGAAAATAGTCAGCGTAAATTAATGTCTGTGGACCTACCTGGCATAAAGCCCTTTTGATCAGAATCAATTAGGGATTTTATTACTATATTAAGTCTAGTGGCCAGTAACTTGGTTAGTGTTTTTAGATCACAATTGAGAAGTGCTATTGGCCTGTAGGAGGCGCAAAACAGGGTCATTGTTTACTCCCACTGATGACAGGACATTTTCTACTTCCCACACACCTCAGTCAGGACCCCCTAAAGTCTGAAGGACAATATTCCCTGTACACACGGTTGGATTTTCCGACGGAAAAAGTGCGATCGGATTGTGTTGTCGGAAATTCCGATCGTGTGTGGGCTCCATCGGACTTTTTCTGTCGGAATTTCCGACACACAAAGTTTGAGAGCAGGATATAAAACTTTCAGACAACAAAATCCAATCGTTTAAAGTCCGATCGTGTGTACACAAATCCGACGCACAAAGTGCCACGCATGCTCAGAATAAATTAAGAGACGAAAGCTATTGGATACTGCCCCGTTTATAGTCCCGAGGTACGTGTTTTACGTCACCGTGTTCAGAACGATCGGATTTTCCGACCGTGTGTATGCAAGAAAAGTTTGAGCCAACATCCATCGAAATAAATACATGGATTTTGTTGTCGGAATGTCCGATCAATGTCCGATCGTGTGTACAGGGCATAAACTGGCCCTTTGTTTAGAAAGTTTGGAGACCCCTGCTTTATAGGATGATTCTTATTGACTGCAAGTGCATCCTTGAAAAAAGTGGACTTTCCTACAAGAAATGCATGGGATAAAAATCAGCATATGAGAGATCATCTGTATAGTTCATGCTCTCAGCCAGCCTGTATTTTACTCTCCATATAAAAGAAAATAAAATTAGAACAAATCTTAGATCCTGAACATTCCTCGTTCTTCCATTACATTATTCAGATTTACAGAAAATAAAATGATTTATGTTCTTTGAAGAAAAACCACAACATATAACAGCGTCTGGAATGACAATACGGCTTCGGTAATGGCTGACACGACAACTGCATGCAAATCATTTTGCCTTTTTATGTTGAGACTTTTTTTTTTTTTTGGTAATTCGCTTCGTTCACGAATGTCACTGTTTCAGTATTATCGGCAGTTAGTTCAATTGATTCTTGTGATCACCATGGAAACTTCCCACTCTCAATTACTGTTATTTTATGTTTCAGGTTTTCTTTTTTTTTTTTTTTCACTGATTTCTGAAGAATGATACCTGGGATCTATGATTTTTTTTTTTCATTTGTTTTAGCAACGGATAAAATAAAAAGTAACATTGTGTCTTGGCTATTAATATCAAGCATCTTTACTTTGGCGATACATTTTTTGTCATGCCTAATTTTGGCAGCAAATAATAGTACCCATGAATTTTTACCATATACAGTATAAGCAAATTTCGATGCACATCTATCACACCGGAAAAAATTATCACACCAAAAAAATGAATCCTTAAACAAGTTGCTTAGTGAAGTGAACCTATTGCTGCGTACACACGAGCGAACTTTATGGCAGACTTTGTCCGGCTAGCTTTTCGGCGGACTTCCGACTGACTTTTCAAATGAACGGACTTGCCTACACACGATCAACCAAAGTCCGACGGATTCGTATGTGATGACGTACGACCGGACTAAAACAAGGAAGTTCACAGCCAGTAGCCAATAGCTGCCCTAGCGTCAGGTTTTTGTCCGTCAGACTAGCATACAGACGAGCTGACTTTTCGACTGAGTCCGTCGAAAAGATTTGAAACATGTTTCATTTCTAGGTCCGTCGAACTTTTGGGGAAAAAAAGTCAGCTGAAGCCCACACACGATCGAATTGTCCGACGGACTCCGGTCCACAGGACCAAGTCTGCTGTAAAGTCCGGAAAAACAACAATATAAGTGTGCAGTATGTTGTTGTGGAAATTTTATGAAGATGTATTTTAATATGTATTGTCATAAGTGTCTTCCAGTGTTAGTACTCCCGCAACCTGTTCTAAAGAGCTGACTGGGGCAGACTGATGCTAATTGAGATCCGTTTGGTAGTGGAAAGCTCCTTGTGGATGTAGAGAAGTGTTTGCGGAGTGGGGGCATGTCTGCCAGCGAAGGGCCCCTGTGCGATGCACAGAACGATCGTCTTGGGGGGGTGTGTTCGCTCTGCAAAGACATTATCGGTTTAGCGGATGTGCACTCGTGTCCCCCCTGTATGCCTAATCAACATATTTGTGGTGCCATGGCGTACACCTGC
This sequence comes from Lithobates septentrionalis, assembly GCA_037952835.1. Lineage (NCBI taxonomy): Eukaryota > Metazoa > Chordata > Amphibia > Anura > Ranidae > Lithobates > Lithobates septentrionalis. Next base: position 394,110 of record JBBDGP010003459.1, on the reverse strand, counting down.
AGATAATCTCTCATCCACAGAGACAGTAGTATAGTCCGGGTATGCTTTGTTCTCTGAACAACGCAGTATAAAGATTCATGAACAAACCATAAGAACGGGATTCTTTGAATCGTTGTGCTTGGGAGAAGTGTTCATGATCTCAGGCTTCCTGTGATCATGCTGAGGATAGCTTACAGAGACAGGGGGCTAGAGATTGTACACGCTGCCCCCGCCCAGATACCTCCATAAGTCTCCCCTAGTCATTGTATTGGTTGTTTGTATAAATCCATTTTTCCTGTGTTGACATTCACATCCTGTGTTGTTACATCCTTATTTGGACATATCCTGTGTTGTCACATCCTGTGTTGTCATATCCTTATTTGGTCATATCCTGTGAGGTCACATCCTGGGTAGGAGGCGATTGGCTGTTGGGGCCAGGGTTTTCCTGTTTGTGGCTTCCTGTTTGTGTGTGAATAAAAGCAAGAGCCGCTGCCCAGGATGGGCAGTCGTGCTGAGATGAGGACGTAAGCTGTGGTAATGTCCGTATTGAGTAAATGCCGGAGACATGGGTTAAGTAACACGGGTTAATTAACAATGTATTATACCATTATGCTGAAAGGGCGCTTATTAGCGCAAGAGTACAGTGGAATATCCACGACAATGTGTAGCCAAATATTTTTTAGTTTTGAACAGATTGGTGAGGGACCACTTCCCAACCAGGCCAATTCTGACATTTCTCTCCTACATGTAAAATTCATAATTTTTTTGCTAAAAAATTACATAGAACCCCCAAACATTATATATGTTTTTTTAGCAAAGACCCTAGAGAATACAATGGCGGTCGTTGCAACTTTTTATCTCGCACGGTATTTGCGCAGCAATTTTTCGAACACCTTTTTTTTGGAAAAAAAACAGTTTCATGCTTTAAAAGAAAAACAAAAAAACATTAAAATTAGCCCAATTTGTTTCCATAATGTGAAAGATGAAGTTGCGCCGAGTAAATAGATACCTAATATGTCACACTTCAAAATTGCACACGCCCGTGGAATGGCGCCAAACTTAGGTACTTAAAAATCCCCATAGGCGACACTTTAAATTTTTTTACTGGTTACATGTTTTGTGTTACAGAGGAGGTCTAGGGCTAGAACTATTGCTCTTGCTCGAACGTTCGCGGCAATACCGCACATGTGTGGTTGAACACCGTTTTCATATGTGGGCGGGACTTACGAATGCATTCGCTTCTGCGTGCAAGCACACGGGGACAGGGGCTCTTTAGGTTTTTTTTAATTGGTAATTATACTTTTCTTCTTTTTAGTTTGACACTTTAAAAAAAAAAAATTGATCACTTTTATTTATTTTATGTAAACATCCCTTGTAATAGGAATATGGCATGATCATTCCTCTTTACAGTGAGATTAGGGGTCAATAAGACCCCACATTTCACCTCTAGGCTGGGAAGCCTGAAATAAAAACAAAAAAAAAAGATCTCGGCTTCCCAGCCGAGGCGGCGCCATTTGTTCGAATGCAGAGGCCGGGCGTGACGTCGTAACATTACGCCCGGCCTCCGAACGATCATAGAGACTCCGACGACCATCTGGTTGGCCGGAAATCTCTATGGTCACCATCCGGGGCCGGCGGATCCGTTCTCCGACACACTGATGGAAGCGGTGAGTCGGTAGAAGCACCGGAGGATGGCGAGGGGGGGGGACGTCCCCTCTCGCCGCCCGTAAGAACGATCAAGCGGTGGAACAGCTGCTATAATCATTCTTATGGTGTAAGGAATTGCCGTCTGAAAAAGACGATATCTGAATGATGCCTGTAGCTGCAGGCATTATTCAGATATACCGGCACAAAGTCAAGGACGTCATATGACGTACCTTGGGCGGTAAGAGGTTAAAACCATTGATCTTTTATGCTATAACGGCTTCTCCCTGTCTGTCAGTGCTGAGCTGCGCATGTACGGCTAAGCATACATTTACAGCACCACTCTGGTGAGGCTAGGATGATGAGACTCACTTACGCATGCGTGCAGTGGGAGTGATGTCATCATGGCCCGGCCAATCAAGAGGCTGAAAAGGATGAATACTGTGAGTGATAAGTTTGCTTAGACCCCTGATATTTCACCCCCCCCCCCCCCCCCACCATAAAATAATTGTAAAAAAATATATATATATTTTAAAAATTTGTAAAAAGAAAAATAAATAAAACGAAAAAATTCCAGACACCGTTCACAGCCATACCCGACTGACAGCAATCTCTGCCCTACTGTGTGAGCTTAGTAGTGCACACCCTAATACCCGGCCCCATTCCCTCACAATGCTTCCCTCCTCCCTTTTTTGCCGGCTACCGCTGCAGGCACACAGAGGGGGATGTTTCAGGATGGAGAGTGGGGGGAAGGGGACAGTAAATATATAATTTACCAGTCCCTTCCTTTTCTGAATAAACACTGTGAGTTGGGGCTCCTAAAAATTATTGGAAAAATTAGTAAAAAAAATAAAAAACAAAAATAAAAAACCCTGGACATCATCCAGTGCCCTACTGACACCAATCTGTGTCCTACTGTGTGAGCTTAGGGGTGCACACCTTAATACAATAGGCTGCTCATACAGTGCCTTGCAAAACTTTTCACCCCCCTTGGCTTTTTACCTATTTTGTTACATTACAGTAACATTACATTACATTCAATGTTTTTTTAATCTGAATTATATGTGATGGATCAGAACACAATAGTCTAAGTTGGTGAAGTAAAATTAGAAAAATATATACATAAAACTATTTTTCAGAAATAAAAAACTGATAATTGGCATGTGCGTATGTATTCACCCCCTTTGTTATGAAGCCCATAAAACGCTCTGGTGCAACCAATTACCTTCAGAAGTCACATAATTAGTGAAATGATGTCCACCTGTGTGCAATCCAAGTGTCACATGATCTGTAATTACATATACACACCTTTTTGAAAGGCCCCAGAGGCTGCAACACCTAAGCAAGAGACACCACTAACCAAACACTACCATGAAGACCAAGGAACTCTCCAAACAAGTAAAGAACAATGTTGTTGTGAAGTACAAGTCAGGGTTAGGTTATAAAAAAATATCAAAATCTTTGATGATCCCTAGGAGCACCATCAAATCTATCATAACCAAATGGAAAGAACATGGCACAACGGCAAACCTGCCAAGAGACGGCTGCACACCAAAACTCACGGACCGGGCAAGGAGGGCATTAATCAGAGAGGCAGCACAGAGACCTGAGGTAACCCTGGAGGAGAGTTCCACAGCAAAGACTGGAGTATCTGTACATAGGACGACAATAAGCCGTACGCTCCATAGAGTTGGGCTTTATGGCAGAGTGGCCAGAAGAAAGACATTACTTTCAGCAAAAAACAAAATGGTACCTTTTGAGTTTGCGAAAAGGCATGTGGGAGACTCCCAAAATGTATGGAGGAAGGTGCTCTGGTCTGATGAGACTAAAATTTAACTTTTTGGCCATCAAAGAAAACCCTATGTCTGGTGCAAACCCAACACATCACATCACCCAAAGAACACCATCCCCACTGTGAAACATGGTGGTGGCAGCATCAAGCTGTTGGGATTTTTTTCAGCAGTCGGGACTGGGAAACTGGTCAGAGTTGAGGGAAAGATGAATGGTGCTAAATAAAAAACCTGTACCACCTGATTTGAGGCTAGGACGGAGGTTCACCTTTCAGCAGGACAATGACCCCAAAAACACTGCTAAAGCAACACTTGAGTGGTTTAAGGGGAAATAGAAAATCTGTGGTCAGACTTAAAGATTGCTGTTCACAAGTGCAAACCATCCAACTTGAAGGAGCTGGAGCAGTTTTGCAAGGAGGAATGGGCAAAAATCCCAGTGGTAAGGTGTGGAAAGCTCATAGAGACTTATCCAAAGCGACTTGGAGCTGTGATAGCCGCAAATGGTGGCTCTACAAACTATTGACTTTAGGGTGGTGAATAGTTATGCACATTGACTTTTTCTGTTATTTTGTCCTATATGTTGTTTGCTTCACAATAAAAAAAAACAAACATCTTCAAAGTTGTGGGCATGTTCTGTAAATTAAATGATGCAAATCCTCAAACGATCCATGTTAATTCCAGGTTGTGAGGCAACAAGACACGAAAAAGCCAAGGGGGGGGGGGTGAATACTTTTGCAAGGCACTGTACCTAGGCCTATAGAAGTCTATGGGGATGCAAAAAAGCTGCTTGAAGAAGATCAAAATTTTGAATAATCTCAAAAGGCATTTTAAACTGATGCCTACAACACAAGCCCAAAGCCCTCCAACACAGACCCTAGGGCAGTGATGGCGAACCTTGGCACTCCAGATGTTTTGGAACTACATTTCCCATGATGCTCAGCTACACTGCAGAGTGCATGAGCATCATGGAAAATGTAGTTCCAAAACCTCTGGGGTGCCAAGGTTCACCATCAGTGCCCTAGGGCGTGTTAATATTTTAGGAAAGAAGGGAAAAAGAAGACAGTAAGCCCGGGGGGAAGGGGGCAGGAAATATAAATCGGCCTTGGTCTAATGTTTATCTATAAATTTACACAAAAATTAATTTGGCTTCTTGGCTAAAAATTACATTATCAATGAGATGAATATCAAAATAAAATAACCCGGTGCATTGCTAAACCCGTTGTTTGTCTGACTGATGAATTGTTTTGGATAGATGACATTTATCCCATAAACCCAGTGAAGCAAAAGACACAGCGATCCTCGAAATGTATTCATAACACTACCATAGACATTAATGTCCAACAGTCACCATTAAATATGCATTACACAGAGGCACATCACTGAGCAAATATTAACTTTGGCGGCCGTGCCCCAACACTTTCTAATCAGCGCACAAGGTTACAAAAATACTAAAAAGGTGACTGGTGAATACATTCCCCTCTCTTCTCCTTTAATACTCGGCATATTCCTAAACTGATCACACGTTACAAGGTGATTTAAGAATCTGCTTAGATTTAGATACAATTGTACAGAAAGCATAATGGATCTTGCTTAATAATGCATTCCTAAAAACTCAATAAATTTGCACTATATTACCAAAAGTATTGGGACGCCTGCCTTTACACGCACGTGAACTTTAATGGCATCCCAGTCTTATGCCCCGTACACACGGTCGGATTTTCCGATGGAAAATGTCCGATCGGAGCGTGTTGTCGGAAATTCCGACCGTGTGTGGGCTCCATCGGACATTTTCCATCGGATTTTCCGACACACAAAGTTGGAGAGCAGGAGATAAAATTTTCCGAAAACAAAATCCATTGTCGGAAATTCCGATCGTGTGTACACAAATCCGACAGACAAAGTGCCACGCATGCTCAGAATAAATAAAGAGATGAAAGCTATTGGCCACTGCCCCGTTCATAGTCCCGACGTACGTGTTTTATGTCACCGCGCTTAGAACGATCGGATTTTCCGACAACTTTGTGTGACCGTGTGTATGCAAGACAAGTTTGATCCAACATCCGTCTGAAAAAATCCTAGAATTTTGTTGTCGAAATGTCCGAACAAAGTCCGACCGTGTGTACGCCCCATTAGACCGTAGGGTTCAATATTGAGTTGGCCCACCCTTTGCAACTATAACAGCTTCAACTCTCCTGGGAAGGCTGTCCACAAGGTTTAGGAGTGTGTCTATGGGAATGTTTGTTGGTATATGTGAATGCGCTACTCCCGTAATATACCACCACCTGTAATGTTTATCAACTATTAATCATAAATGTTTCATGTGCATAGATCAATAAATCATATAACCATTCAATACATATACATATAACGAAAAGTCCTTCAAACGTGCTGCAAAGTCTTGTCACCATTAATGTGACTGGCGTGCTCCTATGTTGCTTCAATATTCATATGTGACTGAGTGGGACCCTCCACCATTCAGATTGGCCACTCACCAGATATTTCACTAGGGGTGCGCCTTTGGTTCATTCAAGGGATAACCACTCCACCTAGGTACCGCTTCTCACCGGCTAAAGCTTGGATTCTAATGCTCATTTAAAAGTGCCCTTGAGCCGGCACGAAGCTTATCCAGCAGTTACGGACGGGTGGCTATTAGCATGGTCCGCCTGGTGTTAGTGTGCGGCCTCCACGCTCGGCTTGCGCTCCAAGCCTCGTTCCCGTTCTCGTCCGGTCACGTGATGCAAAAAATTCTCCCAGCAGCCTCTACGCGTTTCGCATCATCAAATGCGTCATCAGGAAGCTATGGGAATGTTTGACCATTCTTTCAGAAGTGCATTTGTGAGGTCAGACACTGATTTTGGACGAGAAGGCCTGGCCCGCAGTCTCCACTCTAATTTACCCCAAAGGTGTTCTAGCGGGTTGAGGTCAGGACTCTATGCAGGACAGTCAAGTTCCTCCACCCCAAACTCGCTCATCCATGTCTTTATGGACCTTGCTTTGTGCACTGGTGGAGGGGGGATTCTGGTGTGGGGGTGTTTTTCAGGGGTTGGGCTTGGCTCCTTAGTTCCTGTGAAGGGAACTCTTAAGGCATGGGTCAGCAACCTTTTTCCACTTAAAGGCCGGATTCAATGTATATGAATGCATGGAGGGCCGCATTCACCTGCTAATAAATGATGATAATAATAATCCTAACATAGTAATAATAACAGTACAGGTTTACCTCACTTTAAGGTGCTTCACTAATACAAAGCCAGTTCACCCCGAGGGAGTATGTGGCTGGGGATTCAGATTTTACTGCCCCTCCCCCATCCTGGCACCCAAGGGTGGGTGACGCCAGCCCTGACAGCCAGCATGGTCTGGAAATGGGGTTCCTGTCCCTAGGGGAGATGGGGGCCTCATTTCCAGGAGTGATGGGGTCCCTGTACCCAAGTGAGAAGGGGTCCCTGTCCCCTGGGGAGACGGTGTCCCTGTCCCCAGGGGAGACAGAGTCCCTGTCCCCAGGGGTGATGGGGTCCCTGTCCCCAGGTGAGAAGAGGTCCATGTCCCCAAGTGAGAAGGGATCCCTGTCACCAGGGGTGGTGGGGTACATAGTAGCCCCCCCCATTGCAGTGTCCTCTGTCCCCCTTAACATCACTCCCAAAGTGTCCTCTGCCCCCTCCCCCATAGCAGGTTTCCTGTGGCCCCCAAAGCTGTGTCCTCTGTCCCTGCACCCCCGCCCCCCCCCCACTGTAGTGTCCTCTGCCCCCATAGTGTCCTCTGCCCTCATGGTGTCCTCTGCCCTCATGGTGTCCTCTGCCACCCCCCCCCCCCCACTGTAGTGTCCTCTGCCCCCATAGTGTCATAGTGTCGAGATGTTTCTTTTTTTTTTTTTTAGATTCAACGTAGATTCAGTCAGAATCATGTGTGACCAGCTCAAAGCTTTATTTACTTAAATCCCCCCCCTCCCCCCGGCAATGAAATTCTGTGTTATAAGAGGCAATATCATAGGCACAGAAGCAAGGGGCAAAATGTTGTTTACCAAAAATTATTTAATCTTTTTTATTTTTTTTTGTTTTTAATTATTAATATATTTTTAAAATTTATTTATTTATTTATTCTCATTTTTTAACTCATTTATTGAAATTGTATTATTTAATTAGTTTAAATTTTTTTTATTCAATGTTGATATGTTTTATTGTTCAATTTTTATACATTTTTTATTAATTCTAATTTAAACTTTTTTTTTCTTGAATTGTATTTATTTATTTATTTATTAGTCTTGTCCTTTTTGTTTTTGTTTTTACACTCCGATATATCTTCTTCACATTCCCACGCAGACCAAGCTGTCCCTTCGATGTAACAGTGACAGGGGTTGGGACAAACTTTAACATGGTCAGGGGTGGTCAATCAATCAATGCAACAGTTTTAAAAGAACTAAATAATTAAAGACAATGATTAATGCAGCGCGGTATTCGTTAATACATAATGACATGTAAACAGGGTAAGTATCTTAATTTGACTTGGTATCAACCTCTTCCAATCCCCTGTAGAGCACAAGAAGAAGCAGCACAAGGAGCCAGTCAGTTGCACCGTAGTGCTCATGTGCTAACAGGGAACGTGTTGATTGGAGGAGAGAGCAGAGTTACATAGAGATGAGATCATCAGTCTGCTGTTTCTCCTTTTAAGTTCTAGACCAGAGAGAACTAGACATGTGCATGCCGAAAAATTTGTTCGTTTTCGTTTCATTAGTTCTTTTTTTTCTTTTTCGTTTTTCGGGGTATTCGTTATTATCGTAATTCGTAAATTCGTAAATTAAAAAATTAGAACAACCCGAAAATAAGAAAGAAAATCCGTAAATTTGAAAGAATAACTAACTAACTAATAATAACTAACTACTAAATTATAGGTATTGGAGTTTTCTTTCAAATTTGGCTGTTAGTGAACGCAACATTTACGAATTTATCTGAAGTTACGAATTATACGAAATAACGAATGCCGCATCTAAACAAATGGAATGGAACAAATTAATAATAAAACGTTTTTATTATTATTGATTATTAGTATTTCTATTCGTTTAGATACGGCATTCATTATTTTGGATAATTCGTAACTTTGGATAAATTTGTATTCATTACCTTCACTAACAGCCAAATTTTGAAAGGAAATTCCAATACCTATAATTTAATAGTTAGTAATAGTTAAGTTATTATTAGTTAGTTATTTCAGATTTTAGAATTTTCAGGTTTTCGGATTTTCGAATTTCTGAACCTCCGAATTTTCAAATTTCCGAATTTTCAAATTTTTGAATTAATGAATTTTCGAATATTCGAATGTACGAATATTTGGAAAATTATTTCTGAATTAGTGAATTTGTCGAAATTTGTTCGGGTTATTCTTATCGCAATTCGTAAATTCGAAAACTCATAAATTCGTAAAAATTTGTAAATTCGAAAACTCGTAAATTTGTTAATTCAAAAATTTGAAAAACCCAAAAATAAGAAAGAAAATCCATAAATTCGAAAGAATAACTAACTAACTAATTAATAATAACTAACTATTAAATTATAGGTATTGGAATTTTCTCTCAAATTTGGCTGTTAGTGAACGTAATAAATACGAATTTATCCGAAGTTACGAATTATCCAAAATAACGAATGCTGCATCTAAACAAATGGAACGGAACAAACTAATAATAAAACGTTTTTATTATTATTAATATTCATTAATATTAATTTGTTACATTCTATTCATTTAGATGCGGCATTCGTTATTTCAGATAATTCGCAACTTCGGATAAATTCGTATTCATTACCTTCACTAACAGCCAAATTTGAAAGGAAATTCCAATGCCTATAATTTGATAGTTAGCAATAGTTAATTTATTATTAGTTAGTTATTATTTCAGATTTTAAAATCCGAATTTTTGAACTTCCGAATTTTCATATTTATGAATTTACGAATTTTCGAATATTCAAATGTACGGATATTTGAAAAAATATTTCCGAATTAACAAATTTTGTCGAAATTCATTTAATAAACAAATTCAGAACAAAACAAATTGCACATGTCTAGAGAGAACACAATCATGGTAATCCTGGTGCATGTGCTGTATTTCTTGGTTGGGTTAACAAATGTCTTAGGGCTTTCTTACACCATAAGGTGTGTCTTCATACATAACACCTTTTGGGCAGCCCACTAATTTTCAAGCGTACAAAGTAGCCCGGTCACAATTTTTTAAATTGCACTGCACCAAACTGCAGTACAATGAGTTTTGGTGGCCACTAATGCACTCATGTTTGCTAAATGTGTGGGGGGTTGCTAAATGTGTGGGGGGTACCATTAAGAATGAATCTTCAGAAGGCAGTGCGTTTCCGTCCCACAATGCATCTGGTGTGAACAAACCCAGGCACAGATCAGACCCTGCTGCAGTCCTATCCCCTTGTGACTTGCTACAAAGTTAGAAAGTTGCAGTCTAATGACTGAGGGAGGAGAGACTGAGGAAATGCTTCCCCCTGTCTGTAGCAGACTGATGACATCATCTTAGCGCAGGCAAAATCACTGGCACTCGAGGACAGCTTTTTACCATAAAAAATGTTTTGTTTTTTGTTTTTGTTTTTAAAGTATACTGTTGCTGTATTGTAACAAACCCAACAAGGATATGGACTTTTGGATGGGGACTACAGGGTAGCCTCTTGCCTACTGACTATGGGTCTATGCTTTTGAGGGGGCTCTATTCTTGGGAGGTGTGTGCCTGGGGGACCCTTAGGGTGGTTATGCTTCAGATTCGGGTACATGTCTCCCCCAAAACATACAGACTTTGAGAATCTAGGACCTTTTAACAGATGTGGGGTCTTTGTGCCCAAATCAGCAATGGCTGCTTTAGACTGTGGGACTCAGAGCAGATGTTAATATAATCAGCTCTAATATAATCAGCTCAAAACAACCTGATGCTGGGCTCTCCTGCTATAATTTGTTTACTAAGATGCCTTTCTCTCATGGTATCATTTCTCCATTGTGTGCCTCCTAGGTGTAAATTCTAATTGTTAATTGAGTCACCTATTGTTTCTGTCTGTCTGATCATCCTTTAGAGATTTGGACAGACCTAGGTCTTCTTAGTGGGGAACAGTACAGTCTGGGTGGGTATTGAGTCACCCAGGTTTGTCTAGGTGACTAGTTAGCTGACGTTTTAACATCTTCCCAGCCGCGCTATAGCCGAAAGGCGGCTACAGTGTGGGCCTTAAAGTGGTTGTAAATCCTTACAGACCACTTTTTACTACAGGTACGCCTATAATAAGGCTTGCCTGTAGCTACCCAGGATATCTCCTAAACCTGCACGGTTTAGGAGATATTCCCTGTATTTGCATGTGCCGACGTCATCGGCACATGCGCACTGACATAAACTGAAGCAATGACACCTATGTGCCGTTGTTTCAGTGAGTGTGCCATTACCGCGCGCATGCGTGGGAGTGACGGCATCACGGCTCCGGCCAATCACAGTGCCAGGGCTGCGATACCCGGAAGTAACCCCCGGGAGTGATGTCGCCGGCCGGTGCTGTGTACGGGCACCACAGCGAGGGCTTCGATCTCAGGTGAGTATTACATAATGAGCTAGCATGCTATGCATTATGCCTTTGTCTTGCAGCTGTTAGTTTTTTTTTCAAAGTGGGTTTACAACCACTTTAATTGCAGGAAGAGGGTCCATAGATGTCCTCCCGAGCATGCACTGTCAGTGCGTCCCAGCGGGCCGTGTGCGGCGCGCTCTGTGATCGCCGAGTCTATGAGTCTCGGCTTATCACAGATCGGAGTAAGGGGCCGGTTCTGGCTCTTACCACGTGATCAGCTGTCAGCCAATGCTGATCACATGATGTAAACAGAAGACCAGTAATTGGTAATTTTTTTCCCTCATGCTATCAGCATCGGTCCCTCACACAGAGAGCCGTGGCAGCCTCATCTGTGCCACCAGTGCCACCTACTAGTACCCACCAGTATAAAAATAAGAAAAGAATTGCGCTAGGTGAACAGTTAGTGAATCAAATACTGATCAAAAAAACAAAAGAAATCCGTGATAGGAGTCCTGCTGCTGGACACTATAACCCAGATAAAAGGCAAGATAGTATAGAAAATAAACAGTGCAGCCCTGGACATAAATTAATAATTATACCAACAAATGAAAAATAAAGAATATTGTTGCAAACATTGTGAGAAGCAATGTGCTAATATAATGCTGTGAACAATAAAAATATTCAAAATAATTAACCATCAATATAAAAAAAATATTAGTGAGAACAATATAAAAGTTCATAGCAGAGAATTATTAGTGAGAACAATATAAAAGTTCATAGCAGAGAATGTTCTGATATAATAATAAAGTTCAAGGAGAAAAAAGATCCCAAAAAAACTGTAGAGTGAAGAATGTGAACTCCAGAATCCAGTAATCCACTTGCGAGTGACGCCCACCACCAAAAGAGAAAAATGGAGGCTTACCAGAAAGCCTGCGACTGCCCTTCTCAGGGGGGTCAAAACGGGCTTAGTAGATCACCAAAGATGTCCTGCCCGGATACGGTCTATGGCTCCTCAGACCTCCCTTCACGATGGCTTATGGGTGATGGCCAGAAGCACTCAGGAACAATGGGTGACAGGATGATAAACTCAACGAACAGTCCAGCAAGGGTATGTCATGTAAAAGAAAAAGGAACTCCCATAGTGTAGATAATCAAGTTCCGTTTTTTCCAAAAAGGTGAATACAATAGCAGACACACTGCATTAAAAAGGCATATGCAATGCCCAAACCAAAACAACAAAAACCTGTATAAAAAGCTCTGCCGCTGTTTAAATAAAACCGCGCATACGCGATCCGTGTTTACGTTGTGACCCTATGGCCGTTTCGTCACAACTGACGTCATCAGGGGTACGCAATCGCGCACGCGCATGCGCTTGTTTGGAACGCACCGTCATTGGCTAGTTTCATCTAAGCTGGACATCCCAATTGGTCGAAGACCTTATCATAAGGGCAGAATGAAACAAGCCTAATTATCTGGAAATAGCTAAGAAGGCTAATAAGCATATAAGCATACAAAAACCCGAGCCCTACTCCAGCTAGCGCCATCCAGTGGACATTTTAAAGATTACAAAAAGCATAAATGGGTAAAAAATCTAAAATAAATCCATTGCTGGGAAAACCCTCTCAGAGCATATATAATGCATAGTGTGTTTGCCAGATTAGTGCCATCTGATAGATATAATAACAAAGGTGCAAAATTAATTGACTATCCAAGATATGTATTAATTAATATGGATAAATAAAATTGATTATCCAAGGTATATATTAACCAATATAGTTTGGAACATGACAAAATGATTGGATACATATAAATTCACTTCCCAATAGCAAAGGAATTTAATAGAGCTCAACATTTTGAACATAAATTTAATGCCATGATCATCCTAGATCACGGCATAGAAATCCCAAAAGTTGTCAACATAATGGTAGGAACCCCAATAACAAAGAATATAAATTCATGTCAGGGAGACCACCATAAAGACATGTACATAATCACAAGAAGGTCTATAGCTTATAGAAAGGACATCAACTGTTATTAATAAAACAGTTGATGTCCCATTCTATATTCAAGCCATTAGGGGCATGAGATCCTAACTTATAGATCCAGTTCGTTTCGGATCTCGAAATGGTTCTCTTACCATTGCTGCCACGCCAATGGGGGACATATTTCTCAATACCAATAAAGATGGTGCCCGTCGGATCTCTATTATGCACAAGATCATAGTGTTTAGAAACACTGTGCTTGTCAAAGCCTTGCCGTATGTTGGTGATGTGCTCCCCTAACCTAATGTGCAACTTTCTGGTGGTACATCCCACATATTCTAGCCCACATGGGCACCTAAGAAGGTAAACTACACATTTAGAGGTGCATGTAATGAGTGACTTGATGGAATATGTTAAACCCGTGTTAGCTGAAGTAAATTCGGTCAATCTCCTTTCTTTTAATATGTTTACCCTTAAAAACCTTGCACTTCCTGCAAGGAGAAAAGCCCTTTAGATCCCCAAAGAAACTCAAGCGTGTAGGTGGATCTGGGACATTGGGTGCCAGTATATGTCTGAAACTGGTGGCTCCTCTAAAGAGAACCCGGGGTTTGTCTGACAATAGGGGCCCAAGAATCCAATCGTTTTTAATTACTGGCCAGTGTTTTTTTAATAATCCTTTTAATTGCCCAATGTTGGCTCGAGTAAGTTGTAAGAAAGGCTAATCCGAAGTCCTCTCTGTTCTCCACCTGCGGGGGTTTGTCCATTAGTAGATCCCTACGGTCCCTATTGCCTACTTCTATGATCAGAGAGTCAAGTACTGTCTGGTCATAGCCCTTGTTCAAAAATCTAGATTTCAAGGTGCAGGCTTCCTTGTAAAATTGATCTACATTCGAGCAATTCTGCCTTAAGCGCAAAAATTGTCCCTTAGGGACAGCAGATAACCAGGAAGGGTGGTGACAGGAATCCAATGGAATAAAACTATTCCTGTCGGTAGGTTTGAAAAAGGTGGTTGTAATAATCCTGCCACTATCGATTTTTATGACTAAATCAAGAAAATGGATCTCAATTGGACTAGCCTCATGGGTGAGTACTATGCCTCTGTTGTTATTGTTGAGAGAAGATAGGAAATAGTGACAGATTCCAGATCACCATCCCATATGAACAGGACGTCATCTATAAATCTTTTCCACATGACAAGCTGGGAAGGCCTGTCATGTAGAACTTCATCTTCCTCCCATTTGGCCATGAATAGGTTGGCCATGCTGGGAGCAAATTTTGCTCCCATGGCCACCCCCTTTGTCTGAAAATAATGTGTGCCATTATGCCAAAAATGATTGTGTTCCATCGAGAAGTCCAATGGCTCCATCACAAAATTACATTGATTGATGGGAATATTGGAGTCCCGATAGAGAAAGTGTCGCACCGCTTCATGTCCCAACTGGTGAGATATAGATGTGTAAAGCGCTGCCACATCGGCCGTCACCAGCATATATGTGGCCTTCCACTCAATTCCACTCAATATGTTAAGGACATGTTTAGTGTCCTTAAGGAAAGCAGGAGTGCCCATCACCAGTGGTTGCAGGAAAAAATCAATGTATTTTCCCACACGTGATGTAATAGAATCAATACCACTGGTGATGGGCCTACCAGGTGGGTTATCCAAAGTTTTATGAACTTTCGGCAATATATATATGACAGGTAAACGAGGGGCAAGAGGAACCAAGGACTCCAATATCCCCATCACTCAATGTAATTTTGTGATGGAGTTATTGGACTTCTCGATGGAACACAATCATTTTTGGGATAATGGCACACATTATTTGCAGACAAAGGGGGTGGCCATGGGAGCAAAATTTGCTCCCAGCATGGCCAACCTATTCACAAAAAATTATATAAAATGCAATTTGGGTACAGCGTTGTATGACCGCGCAATTGTCATTCAAAGTGTAAGAGCGCTGAAAGCTAAAAATTGGTCTGGGCGGGAAGGGGGTTTAAGTGCCCGGTAAGCAAGTGGTTAATTAGATTACTGTTTATGTTGGCTGTTACTTAGCTATGTTAATTATCTTACTGTTTGCATAACATGATCGAGCTCTTATCTGATTTTGTGTGGTATGTATATATTCTGTGTGAGTTTACAATACATGGAGTTCCAGTTTGAACCTAAGCTAGTGTCGTCTAGTTCTTGGGTGCAATTCCCTGCTATGTATGATACCTGGTTCTTGGTTCCAGACTGGAGCAAGCTGAATCTTGACGGAGGTGGCAAACTGGGTGCTGGACGGTCCATCACATGTAAATTCTGGCTTGTGATTGGCTTGCAAAGTACCTGAAAAGTCCACTTTAGTAGGCCGAAGTAATTCTTCTACGAAAACTTCCAGCGGAGGCCTGCATCTTAATAAATTTTGCCAGCTGGCACACTATTTGACATACCATAAATACTATAGCTGACATCCAGCATTAAATGAATATTTTATCTCATTAGTTAACCTCATCTGTGACATATATATTCCACATCTCCCTCTGATTGAATAATATGAAAAATCTGTTTTATTACAGGGAAGCCATCCAAGAAAAGACATCTCTGTTGTCAATTTCTGCCTTTTAAAAATCCTGCCGTTCTTTTTATGCTTTAACGAATGTTAAGTGATTGATGGTAGAAATTACTTTATTCCTCTCCCCTGTTCTTGCAAAGGGCCATAAATTTACAATGTTTACTGCTGATTTAGAATTGAAGACCATAATGTGTTGTGATGATGAATGGACATGGGCTGTCATCCTTTACATACCGCTGGAAAGAAGCTAAATGTTCAAAGAAGAGGGATGATTGAGATTTTAGAGCCAACCCCAGGAAAAAAAAAAGTTTTTTTTTTTTTTTTTTCAAATTTTACATTTTACCTCGTTAACTGCTTCAGCCCCGGAAGATTTTACCCCCTTCCTGACCAGAGCCCTTTTTGAGATTCGGCACTGCGTTGCTTTAACTGACAATTGCGCAGACGTGCGACATTGCACCGAAACAAAATTGATGTCCTTTTTTCCCACAAATAGAGCTTTCTTTTGGTGGTATTTGATCACCTCTGCGGTTTTTATTTTTTGCGCTATAAACAAAAAAAGAGCGACAATTTTGAAAAAAAAGCAATATTTTTTACTTTTTGCTATAATAAGTATCCCCAAAAAATATATAAAAAAACAATTTTTTTTTCCTCAGTTTAGGCCGATATGTATTCCTCTACATATTTTTGGTAAAAAAAAATATTGATTGGTTTGCGCAAAAGTTATAGCATCTACAAAATAGGGGATAATTTTATGGCATTTTTATTATTAATTTTTTTATTAGTAATGGCGGCGATCTGCGATTTTTATTGTGACTGCGACATTATGGCGGACACATCGGACACTTTTGACACTATTTTGGGACCATTGTCATTTATACAGCGATCAGTGCTATAAAAATGCACTGATTACTGTGTAAATGACACAGGCAGTGAAGGGGTTAACCACTCGGGGGCGATCAAGGGGTTAAGTGTGTCCTAGGGAGTGATTCTATCTGTGGGGGGGATGGGCTTCAACTCACATGACAGCGATCACTGCTCCCGATGACAGAGAGCAGTGATCTCTGTCATGTCACAAGGCAGAATGGGGAAATGCCTTGTTTACATAGGCACTTCCGGGGTCTGCGGCTCCGTGACAAGATCGCCATGAGACCGGCGGACTTAATGTTGTGGTTCCGGTTCCACAACTGATTGATTTACTCAGCAGCTAAACATTTTTTACCCCCCTTGCTGACACTGTGTACCGGAAGTCTAGTAATTGGTAGCGGCGGTGTACCGCCACACACTGTACCATTACAGTCACTGTATGCAGAGTGCGTTTTTTATTTTATAAAAACCTAAGCTTTTTATACTACACCATCGGAGGCCCCTTGTTTTCCCTTATGTTTTCTTGGCACGAGTTCCGGAACCTGGAGTCTAATTCATCTAGGATCCAGTACGGACATCCATCCATCTGAGGTCCACTACCATCACCTGGCAACATTCGGAATATCCTTGTCCATCATCACTCAGCACGTCCCATAAGGCTTTGATTCAAGCCCATGAAGGTAAGGGCAATGTGAGCATAGTTACATGCGGATTTTGCACGGTTATTGAGTTTCACCCATTCAAACACCAACAAACACCATTGAACTTTTTTGATTAAGAGCACCACGGATGTTTCATACACTGAAGATATATTTTGACACTGAACTTTGTTGTTATTTATCAGCATCAACGAATTGAATTTTATATGTCAAGTATTTCCACACTATTTCTATATTGCACTTGCTTATTGTATTTTTTTGAGTATATATACTTTAACCCCCACTGGTGACTTAGTACTAACACAGGTCACGCATAGGAATTTATGGTTATATACATTTTTCTGCATTTTAGTGACTGGTCTGTGTTATAGGGAGCTCCTGCAAAGCTTCTGTTATGCTCTCTCTTCAGAAAACCTACAGTGCTCTATGATTCATGTGTCATAGGTACACCCTGTAGTAAATGCTTGTTTGTAAAATAAAGATTGTATATACAAAGTTAAAAAAAAAAAAAAAACACAAACCAGGTTCAAAATACAAGTAATATAAAACTGACCCGAAAGCATTATAAATTCTCTTTAACTTTTCACCACTTGCCGAACGCCTACCGCATAGTTACTGCTGCAGGTCGGCTCTATTGCGCGAAATCACGTACATGTACGTCATTTAGTGCAGTAGCCACTGGGCGGGGGGGGGGGGGGGGCACTTGCAAGCCGCCGGAGGTGAGATCACATGCTGACTGGACACAGGGGACACCAATCAGCGGGTCCGGCAGACCCGATGTCCACCGGCCGATCGTTCCCAGCAGAGGCAGAAAGGCGATCTGCTTATGTAAACAAGGCAGATCGCCGTTCTGACAGGGCAGAAGATGGAGATCTTGTGTTCCTGCTAAGCAGGAACACGGATCTCTGTCTTCACCCAGTCAGAGCACCCCCACCCCACAGTTAGAAAGTACCTCTTAGGGGCACATTTAACCTTTTGATCGCCACTGGTGTTAACTGCTTACCTGTCAGTGTCATTTGTACAGTAATGCCGCCTACACATGGTCGGACTTTGCGACGGGAAATGTCGGACTTTCCGCCAACAAATGTTTGCTAGCAGGTTCTCAAATTTTCTGCCAACAAAATTTTGTTGTCGGTCTTTCCTATCGTGTGTATACAAGTCTGTTGCACAAAAGTTCACGCATACTCAGAAGCAGAAGCGGTCGGTCTTGTAAACTAGCGTTCGTAATGGAGAATTAACATTCGTGACGTGGCAAATTATGAAATCTCCAAATGCAGCGCACAATTCTCTTCTTCTTTAATGGGATAATAATGAAGCTGTTTTGCTGGTGATACTGATGGAGTTATTGCAAACAAATTTTCAAAGGCTTTTTTTTTCTAGTGATATCAAGAATAATAATAATAATAATAATAATAGCGCTAAATGAAAAACGTGGAAAACAAAAAAACAAACTGCGCTAGGATAGATGAAAGCAATTAAACAAATATACCTAATCCCAAAAGGTATCTGTGGAATAACATGTGAAAATTAATAAAGCAGCGATTCTCCTGCATAACATCAATACAGTGAACAAAATAGAAAAAAACTAGAATCGCGTTAACATGTGAAAATCAAAAAATAAATGAAATAGGTGTAAACTAACACACTAACCCAATAATTAAAGGATAATCAAAAAACCATATATGCGCAACCATGTGTGTTGTGGACAGGAATCTTGAATGTCGTATACACCAGCACACATGGAAAAACAAGAATTAGCAAATAGTGATTGTTTAACTAAACCAGTGAATGACATATGAATGCAAAATGTCCAATATAACTAAAATGAACAATATCACCCGTGAAAAACCATAAAAAATTGTAAAAACTAAATATAAAGTCCATCCATAAATATGAAATCTTCAGTGTTAAATGAAGAAATTGTGCAAAATCCACCACCGTTGTGTAGAGAGTTACTGCTTACCGGAAGCCCGTGATCCCCCACTACAGAGGATCAAGGGAAGCTTGTAATAATGGATACCCTCCAGGGCGTATCAGATGCAGCCAATACCCTTCAAATCACCAGTAGTGATAATGCAATCTCCAAAGACACCCAGCCATTAATCCTCAGATCGCCTCAATTCATTCCCAGCCCATAGGTGGATGTGCATGGCATGTAAAAATATATAAGCGCTCTAATAGTGTAAAACCTTTGAGATTTATTGAATGATAAAACACAGTATCACACTTACATTTAGAAATCAGAAAAAACGCCTGTATGTCTGGTGCACCGGCTTGCACACACTCTCTAAATGAAAAACGCAAAAAGAAAAGCGCGAATCAACACTCACCAAACTTCTACTAACACGAAATTAGCAGAAGGAGCCCAAAAGGTGGCGCAAAAGAGCTGAAAAACCACGTAGTACATCTAGTACGTCACTACGAAGGTAATTGTTGGCCAACATTTGTGTGACCATGTGTATGCAAGACAAGTTGGAGCCAACAACCTTCGAACAAAATTCCACGGTTTTGTTGTCGGAAAGTCCGATCGTGTGTACGGGGCATTACAGTGCATATTTTTAGCACTGATCACTTTAATAACGTGTCACTGGTCCCCAAAAAAAAGTGTCAAACATGTCAGTTAGGTGTCTGATTTGTCCGCCGCAATGTCGCAGTCCCGCTAAAAATTGCTGATCACCGCCATTACTAGTAAAAAAATTAAATGAATAAAAATGCCATAAAATATTCCAAAATTTGTAGACACAATACGCTTATTGGGATTTTTTTTTTTTACCAAAAATATGTAGCAGAATACAACATATTAGCCTAAATTGATGAAGAAATTAGATTTTTTACATTTTTTTTATTGGATGTGTTTTATAGCAGAAAGTAAAAAATATTGTTTTTGTTTCAAAATTGTCGCTCTTTTTTTGTTTATAGCACAAAAAATAAAAACCACAGAAATGATCAAATGCCACCAAATGAAAGCTCTTTTTGTGGTTAAAAAAAGGACATACATGTTATTTGGGTACAGTGTTGCACGACCGCGTAATTGTCAGTTAAAGTAACGCAGTGCCATATCGCATAAAATAGCCTGGTCATGAAGGGGGTAAAACCTTCTGGGGCTTAAGTGGTTAAAGCATATTTTCCATGGAAAGAGAAGAAAATGTGAAAAAAGGAAACCTCAAATACTAATAATTATGGGACAATAACGACTGTGTGGTTAGAAGTGAGGTAACACAATAAATTTTAAAACAAAGTTTTATTACATGTAAACTTTAAAAGAGCTCATAGGTCATACATGACATGAAACCACCTACCTCCAGGTACAGGGGGTAGCGATGGGGACTTATTGTGCCCCATCGTATGCCAACCTCGACCTGGGGGGTGGGAAAGGGCCCTGCCCTTGGACGAAGCCACGTCGGTCTCTCTCCGCCTGGTCATGAAGGGGGTAAAACCTTCTGGGGCTAAAGTGATTAAAGCATATTTTTCATGGAAAGAGAAGAAAATGGGAAAAAACAAAACCTCAAATACTAATAATTATGGGACAATAACGACTGTGTAGTTAGAAGTGAGGTAACACAATAAATTTTAAAACAAAGTTTTATTACATGTAAACTTTAAAAGAGCTCATAGGTCATACATGACATGAAACCACCTACCTCCAGGTACAGAGGGTAGCGATGGGGACTTATTGTGCCCCATCGTATGCCAACCTGGACCTGGGGAGTGGGAAAGGGCCCTGCTCTCGGAGGAAGCCACGTCAGTCTATCTTCGCCACGTCCTTCTTTGGCGTTGGTACATCAACGATGTGCTCATCATTTAGACGGCTCTCATGACGAGTTACCCAAGTTTATGTCTTTCCTTTTTGCAGAATGACTTCAATTTGAAGTTTACAATGCAGTCTAGTGTTTAGTAGACATGTGCATTCATTATCGTCCAAATGCATTTTCGCCCGAATTTCGGAAATTTTCATGTTCCTTTTCAAAAAACGATAACGAATGCACAGGATCCAAAATCCGGAAGATCCAAAATAAAGAAATGCTTTATTTTCGTATCTATTATATTTTCGTATCGTTTCGACAACAGTTCGATATAGATAGATAGAAGATTCGACAAAGGTGACAATAGCGATCTGTGTCTATCGAACCTGTGGTAATACCGTTGGACATAAAGATTTGACACAGCAGCTAAAAACATATGATCGCCGCAAGCGGACATTTAAGGTCACATGCTCTGCCCATAGGCTATAGCTTGTGGGCAGAGCATTCGACCGGAAGTGTACGATCGTGGCGTTGTACAGTTTAGCCGCTTCGTCGAATCTTCTTAGAACATCCGACAGACACCATAAGCTTTCAATTGACATATTCAACCTTAATTAATTCGGATTTTAGAACAAATGCATTTTTTAACAGAAAAAAATAAATAAAAACTAATTTTGGGAGTAACTAAATAAATTTATTTTTCGGGCAAAACCGAAATTCTGAAACAAAGTATTTCAGTGTGCACGTGTCTAGTGCTTAGCGCATTTCATTTTAGGATGTGGTGATTTTGGTCGATTTTGACGGCTCGTTATCTACCACGTTGTATTGGAAAGAAACGGCGGGTAATGAGATATTACATGCCAGGAGTGCCCACCCGCCCCCCCTGGTGATAAGTATTCCCATGGTTTCCTTTGGCATGTGGCTGTGTATTTGTGCTTTCCAAGACTCGGTGTATTATTCATAGTTGGTCTAAAGCATATTTTTCCTCATTTACTTTATTTAGGTTAATAAAACATGAAATGCAATCTCTTATCTTTTTTTTTTTTTCTTGGTTTGTAAACTGTTATCAATTATTTTCTTGTGTTGCTGTTTTGCTACACTGCAGGAACGCCTGGAGTTAACCTTTAAGCATTAAAGCAACCCTGCCCCGCACAGCACAGGCAGGCTTATCTCTCCCAGAAGCCTTTGCTTCTCTGAAGACCTAACAACTGCCAGGAACGATAGCGAGTCAATTATTAGCCCTGCGTTATGTACAGCCAGGTATTGGTGTAACAATTCAGCACAATAGTTATTTCAGATTTCCTTCATTTCCATATGTTTTAAAGCACGCTGTATTTTTTCCTGGCATTTAATCCAAATTTAACCTTTTGTCGCCTAATGTATATGTGTGGTGGCCAATGGGGTGATCTTTAACCACTTCAGCCCCGGAAGGATTTACCCCCTTCCTAACCAGAGCACTTTTTGCGATTAGGCACTGTGTCGATTTACCTGACAACTGCGCGGTCATGCGACGTTGTACCCACACAAAATTGGCATCCTTTTTTTCCCCACAAATAGAGCTTTCTTTTGGTGGTATTTGATCACCTCTGCGGTTTTTATTTTTTGCGCTATAAACAAAAAAAGAGCAACATTTTTTGAAAAAAAAAAAGCAATATTTTTAACTTTTTGCTATAATAAATATCCCCCAAAAATATATAAAAAAAAACAATTTTTTTCCTCATTTTAGGCCGATATGTATTCTTCTACATATTTTTGGTAAAAAAAAATCGCAATATTGATTGATTGCGCAAAAGTTATAGCGTCTACAAAAAAGGGGATAGTTTTAAGGCATTTTTATTATTATTATTATTTTATTAGTAATGGCGGTGATCTGCGTTTTTTATCATGACTGTGACATTGCGGCGGACACATCGGACACTTTTGACATTATTTTGGGGCCATTGTCATTTATACAGCGATCAGTGCTATAAGAATGCACTGATTACTGTGTAAATGACACTGGCAGGGAAGGGGTTAAACACTAGGGGGCGATCAAGGGGTTAAGTGTGTCCTAGGGAGTGATTCTAACTGTGGGGGGATGGGCCACCACTGACATGACAGCGATCACTACTCCCGATGACAGGGAGCGGTGATCTCTGTCATGTCACTAGGCAGAACGGGCCTTGAGGCGATTAAGTTCGCATTTGCAGCGCTATACAAATCATTCATTCATTCAAATGCCTTGTTTACTCTGTGTGGTGTTGGTGATTGCTATTTTTTTCACCACTGGGTGTTCCATATGCACTTTTCTATATCTCACAATGTGAGTGCTACTCTTATCTTTATTTTTAATTTATACATTTTTGTGTCAGTATTACGCTATGTTATTATTTTTTTTTTTTTTGCGGTAATTTTTTAACGTGAATTCAACGCACACCCGCCGTTCGAGCGGAATATCGTTATATCCTACTGTGACTGGTTCGCATCAAGACCTAGGCTGGGCTAAGCCACCTGTCTAATCTGGTAAGCATGCCATTCATCAGTTGGGGATACACTTCGTTATGTCAAGTCACTGAGTTTTATTATCTGTAAAGTTGGGACATTTATTACTTTGGACTTCAACCAGCACATTAAAAATAAATAAATAAAAAAAAATAGTTTTTATTGTTTTCCTGGGTTATATATTCACTTTAAATGTAAAAATATTTTTTAATACCAATTTTTTCACAGATTTATATAAATTTATGCACTAGCAGTGGCGGAATTATCAGGGTCGCTGCAGTCACACTTGCGACTGGGCCCTGTAGTTCCTCCAATTCAGGGGGGCCCGCCGCCCGCCAGTGTGAGAAGCCCACCACCCGTCCGTTAGCTAGTGTGAGGGGCCCGCCTGTCCACTCTGGCTGCTGTTGTGAGGGCAGCATGTGTCGGTTCGTTCCGCTGTGGAACGCCCCGCCCCCGCCTATCCAGAGACAGAGAGGACACTGCTGACATCAAGTAAGAGAAGGAGGGGGAGGAGCTGCAGGAGGTTATGGCCGCTGTGTAAGGAGTAGAGACAGTGACACGTGGAGCGCAGGGAGCCGAGAGAGACATGGAGCGATGCAGGGGAAACTGAGTGGACACTGACAGCAAGTAAGTGTCTCTGATCCATCATTCCGGCACCCAGCGCTGCCAGTGAACCCAGTCCCCACCACCACCGCTGATTCCATCCCACCACAGCCACTCATCCCTTCCGCCCAGCACTGACACTCATCCCCCCAGCACTGAAACTGATCCCACCCCCCACCCCCAGCACTGACACTCATCCCCCCAGCACTGAAACTGATCCCACCCCCCACCCCCAGCACTGACACTCATCCCCCCAGCACTGAAACTGATCCCACCCCCCACCCCCAGCACTGACACTCATCCCCCCAGCACTGAAACTGATCCCACCCCCCACCCCCAGCACTGACACTCATCCCCCCAGCACTGAAACTGATCCCACCCCCCACCCCCAGCACTGACACTCATCCCCCCAGCACTGAAACTGATCCCACCCCCCACCCCCAGCACTGACACTCATCCCCCCAGCACTGGAACTGATCCCACCCCCAGCACTGACACTAATCCCCCCAGCACTGAAACTGATCCCACCCCCCACCCCCAGCACTGACACTCATCCCCCCAGCACTGAAACTGATCCCACCCCCCACCCCCAGCACTGACACTCATCCCCCCCAGCACTGGAACTGATCCCACCCCCCTAGGGTTGCCACATCATCCCTTTAATCCAGGACACACATTAATTACACAGGTTCTGTGGCTGATTAACGTGGTAATTAAACTCACTTGGTGCCTTATCTGCATTAAATCAGCCTCAGAACCTGTGTAATTAATGTGTGTCCTGGATTAAAGGGATGATGTGGCAACCCTACACCCCCCACCCCCAGCACTGACACTCATCCCCCAGCACTGGAACTGATCCCACCCCCCACCCCCAGCACTGACACTCATCCCCCCAGCACTGGAACTGATCCCACCCCCCAGCACTGACACTCATCCCCTCCAGCACTGATACTGATCCCACCTCCACCCCCAGCACTGACACTCATCCCCCCAGCACTGAAACTGATCCCACCCCCACCCCCAGCACTGACACTCATCCCCCCAGCACTGAAACTGATCCCACCCCCCACCCCCAGCACTGACACTCATCCCCCCAGCACTGAAACTGATCCCACCCCCCACCCCCAGCACTGACACTCATCCCCCCAGCACTGGAACTGATCCCACCCCCCACCCCCAGCACTGACACTCATCCTCCCAGCACTGGAACTGATCCCACCCCCCACCCCCAGCACTGACACTCATCCCCCCAGCACTGAAACTGATCCCACCCCCCACCCCCAGCACTGACACTCATCCCCCCAGCACTGAAACTGATCCCACCCCCCACCCCCAGCACTGACACTCATCCCCCCAGCACTGGAACTGATCCCACCCCCCACCCCCAGCACTGACACTCATCCCCCCAGCACTGAAACTGATCCCACCCCCCACCCCCAGCACTGACACTCATCCCCCCAGCACTGAAACTGATCCCACCCCCCACCCCCAGCACTGACACTCATCCCCCCAGCACTGGAACTGATCCCACCCCCAGCACTGACACTCATCCCCCCAGCACTGGAACTGATCCCACCCCCCACCCCCAGCACTGACACTCATCCCCCCAGCACTGAAACTGATCCCACCCCCCACCCCCAGCACTGACACTCATCCCCCCAGCACTGAAACTGATCCCACCCCCCACCCCCAGCACTGACACTCATCCCCCCAGCACTGGAACTGATCCCACCCCCCACCCCCAGCACTGACACTCATCCCCCCAGCACTGGAACTGATCCCACCCCCCACCCCCAGCACTGACACTCATCCCCCCAGCACTAAAACTGATCCCACCCCCCACCCCCAGCACTGACACTCATCCCCCCAGCACTGGAACTGATCCCACCCCCCACCCCCAGCACTGACACTCATCCCCCCCAGCACTGATACCACCCCCAGCACTGACACTCATCCCCCAGCACTGAAACTGATCCCACCCCCCACCCCCAGCACTGACACTCATCCCCCCAGCACTGAAACTGATCCCACCCCCCACCCCCCACACTGACACTCATCCCCCCAGCACTGGAACTGATCCCACCCCCCACCCCCAGCACTGACACTCATCCCCCCAGCACTGGAACTGATCCCACCCCCCACCCCCAGCACTGACACTCATCCCCCCAGCACTGAAACTGATCCCACCCCCCACCCCCAGCACTGACACTCATCCCCCCAGCACTGGAACTGATCCCACCCCCAGCACTGACACTCATCCCCCCCAGCACTGATACTGATCCCACCCCCCACCCCCAGCACTGACACTCATCCCCCCAGCACTGAAACTGATCCCACCCCCCACCCCCAGCACTGACACTCATCCCCCCAGCACTGAAACTGATCCCACCCCCAGCACTGACACTCATCCCCCCAGCACTGAAACTGATCCCACCCCCCACCCCCAGCACTGACACTTATCCCCCCAGCACTGAAACTGATCCCCCCACCCCCTGCACTGACACTCATCCCCCCAGCACTGAAACTGATCCCACCCCCAGCACTGACACTCATTCCCCCCAGCATTGAAACTGATCCCACCCCCCACCCCCAGCACTGACACTCATCCCCCCAGCACTGAAACTGATCCCACCCCCAGCACTGACACTCATCCCCCCAGCACTGAAACTGATCCCACCCCCCACCCCCAGCACTGACACTTATCCCCCCAGCACTGAAACTGATCCCCACCCACCCCCTGCACTGACACTCATCCCCCCAGCACTGAAACTGATCCCACCCCCAGCACTGGCACTCATCCCCCCAGCACTGAAACTGATCCCACCCCCCACCCCCAGCACTGACACTCATCCCCCCAGCACTGAAACTGATCCCACCCCCAGCACTGACACTCATCCCCCCAGCACTAAAACTGATCCCACCCCCCACCCCCAGCACTGACACTTATCCCCCCAGCACTGAAACTGATCCCCCCCACCCCCTGCACTGACACTCATCCCCCCAGCACTGAAACTGATCCCACCCCCAGCACTGGCACTCATCCCCCCAGCACTGGAACTGATCCCACCCCCCACCCCCAGCACTGACACTCATCCCCCCAGCACTGAAACGGATCCCACCCCCCAGCACTGACACTCATCCCCCCAGCACTGAAACTGATCCCACCCCCAGCACTGACACTCATCCCCCCAGCACTGAAACTGATCCCACCCCCCACCCCCAGCACTGACACTCATCCCCCAGCACTGAAACTGATCCCACCCCCCACCCCCAGCACTGACACTCATCCCCCCAGCATTGAAACTGATCCCACCCCCCATCCCCAGCACTGACACTCATCCCCCCAGCACTGAAACTGATCCCACCCCCAGCACTGACACTCATCCCCCCAGCACTGAAACTGATCCTGAAGTAGGAATGGGGATCAGATTATATGGCCATGGTTATGTGTGTAGTAGGGCTGATTTAGAATTCCAGCTAAGAAGCCATTCCTATTAACTATGAAAGAATATTTTGTCTGTAGAACGTGACAGGCTGTGGATTGGCAACTGAACACTTCCCCCCTTAGCACAGCCATCTGTGCTTAACTTAGCACACTTTTCCTGTCCAGGATGTGTCAAGCTAGTCAGCAGATTAAGGAGGTAACCGCAGAGGCAAGGCTTGTGCAATGCTTGTGAAAGAATATGCTTTGGTAAACTGCTTTGCATTAGTAAGAGTAGGTGAAAGGTTAGAATGTTTTGTAACGGAAATGTATTATCTGTGCGCTTGTGACGTAATGTGATAGAGTTATATGTACACTGAATTGTCTGTATGGGGCACTTCTTGGCGTGTAGACACGAGTCGGGCCAGGAGTGTTCATTCTTGCTAGCTAGAAGAATGAAATAAAAAAAACTCGCATACCAGAAGTTCATTGCCCAGCAGTCATTACTGTTATTCTGCTACCTCATTTGGTGCATTGGCCGTAAGGGGGGAATATCGGTGTGACCTGTTGAGGCAGGTGGCACTGTTTTCCACCAGACCTACAAGGAATGGTCCGAGAGGCCAGCCCTGTGGGCTATATCGTAGTCTCAAAAGGCGCCTTCTAGAACTGTTATCTAGGAGACTGCGCTGTGTCCCATTTGGTGGCCTGCTGTGGACGACCTTCGTAGCGTCAAAAGGACCTGGGAATCCGAGAAGTAGATAGCTGGAGCTCCAACGGGAACAGGTGAGAGCCTTTTTACTTTTGTTTTTGGATAACAGTTAAGACAGCCAGCCAGCCTCTCGATGGATCGAGAGAAGGGAAGCCTGATCACCTTCCGAGAGAGACGTCCGTTCAGATGATTGTGCATCTTTCAGACGAATCTTCAGTCAGTCAGTAATTTTTGGGTGGGAATGTCTGGTATGATTGATGTGTGTATGAGACATCACTTTGTGGTGAAGTGACCGTGTCCTCTTTTAAGTGCGTTTTCTGGCTGGGAGACCACGTCCAGGCCACTGACCGAGGGAAGCGTTGTCTATTGTCCCTACTTGTGTCGAGGATTCAGACCCCTTACTGAATTCTCATCATTTACCCTACCCTCTGTGTCTGTCTTGGTGTCTGTTAGGTTATAAGAATGGGTGGGAAACATAGTGTTGAATTTCCTCTACAAACCATGATCTCCAACTTTAAGAAGGGATTTTCTAAAGAACTGTAATTTAAAAACTTAGCCCTGAGAAATTGATAACATTGTGTGAGAAAGATTGGCCCTGCTATGGAGCGCGGTGGCCCCCACAGGGAACCCTTGACTTAGAGACCATTGACTGATTATTTGAGAATATTATGTCAGACTTACAGAAACATGACCAAGACGCACCTTCCAGGAGGACTGTTCGTTCGGGTGATTGTGCATCCCTCGAATAAATCCTCAGCCAGCCAGTCAGGAGGAATATCCGTCCAGATGATTGTGCATCTCTCGGATAAATCCTCAGCCAGCCAGTCAGGAGGAATATCCGTCCAGATGATTGTGCATCTCTCGGATAAATCCTCAGCCAGTCAGTCAGTCAGTCAGTCAGTCAGCTAGGAGAAAACGTCCGTCTGGATGATTGTGCATCCTTTGGACAAATGGGAGACAGAGACCCGCAGTGGATACAAGCTGCAAAAGAGGAACAGTGCAGAATTATGATTATGACAAGAGTAGTGCCACTGACAAAACAAACAAAACACATATATTCTCAACCCGAAGAGACAGATCAGCCTCCCCCGTATGTAGATGAAAGGACTTCAGATAGAGACAGGTTAGAGCCATGTCCAAATGCCCCGTCCAGTAAACAAGGGGACTCAAGTTGTTGTCCACCTACATCAGATTCAGCAAGTTTGTCAATGCCAAATCTCAGTAAATATACTCCTGACCGTAGCACTCTGGGTATAGGCAGAACAGAAATAGGGAACTCAGTAGTAGTCAATGGGCTCCCCAATCAAGTGTCCACTTCCACTCCGAGAAATCCTGATGCAAATAGCCGGAACCTTGCCCCGCATCCCTTTGAAGCCCGCATACTGCAAGACATCCCAGGACTGTGGGCAGAAGACAACCCACCAGGATTAACCACACACGTTCCCCCAATCCTTATTGTATTAAAACCAGGAGCCACTCCAGTCAGCCTGAAACAGTACCCAGTCCCTCTAAAAGCCCTAGTAGGAAAACAAAAGTACTTAAACAAATTCCTACACTATGGAATTCTAAAACCCTGTCAGTCTCCCTGGAATACACCTCTACTCCCAGTGCAGAAACCTGAAACAGCTCACTGTCATCCTGTTCAAGACCTCAGAGCGGTCAATCAGGCTGTAATGACCATGCACCCAGCGGTCACTAATGAACTGTTACAATTACTGTGGGAGGCAGGTTATAAGGTGTCCCGGAGAAAGGTGCAATTTTGACAAGAGACTGTAAAGTACCTGGGATTCAGAGTATCACAAGGACAGAGACAATTGGGAGAAGGCAGG
Organism: Lithobates septentrionalis; assembly: GCA_037952835.1. Taxonomy (NCBI): domain Eukaryota; kingdom Metazoa; phylum Chordata; class Amphibia; order Anura; family Ranidae; genus Lithobates; species Lithobates septentrionalis. The sequence continues at coordinate 364,319 of JBBDGP010003459.1, read as the reverse complement.
AAAGAAGTTGTTTGTCAGATTCCCACCCTGACTACCAGACGGCAAGTACGTGAATTCCTGGGGGTGGTAGGATTCTGCTGAATCTGGATACCGGACTTTGCCATAAAAGCCAGACCCCTCTATGAATCCACAAAGGGGGGAGAAAAGGAACCCTTCCAATGGGGAGAACAGCAAAACAGAGCATTAAGACATTAAGGTCTCCCTAATGCAGACTCTTGCGCTAGGCTTGCCAGATAGCCAAAAAGTCTTCTATTTGTATGTCAGTGAAAAACAAGGAATAGCAGTAGGAGTCCTGACACAATACTCTGGGTCTTGGCAGCGCTCTGTAGCATACCTTTCAAAACAACTGGACACTGTAGCTCAGAGATGGCCATCCTGCCAGCGGGCCATCGCAGCAACAGCCCTCCTTGTGGCGGAAGCTGACAAGTTGTCCTTAGGTCAGGAGACTTATGTCCGGGTCCCACAAAAAGTACAGGCATTAATGGATTACAAGGGAAATCACTGGTTTACTAACATTCGAATGGTTAAATATCAAGCTATGCTGTGTGAAAATCCTCGTATCCACTTAGAGACTGTAAACACTTTAAACCCAGCCACTCTGCTCCCCACCTCACAAGAACCCCTAACTCATGACAGTCTCCAGGTAATGGATATGCAAGCCGACCAGACTTGAAAGACAGCCCCTTGGAAAATCCAAACGTTAAGTACTTTACTGACGGAAGCAGTTTTGTAAAAGATGTTTATCCCCAGATATAGGCCCAGACAATGGCCCTGACTTTGTCCACAAGTGTCTCCAGGAATTAGCAACGGCACCTAAGATTACTTGGAAATTACACACCGTATATAGGCCCCAAAGCTCTGGAAAAGTTGAACGGATGAACCGCACACTCAAGTCACAACTGGCTAAGCTCTGTCAGGAAACCCAAATGGAGTGGACCTTGATGTTGCCCATTGCTTTACTGAGAATTCGGAGTACCCCAACAAAGAGGACAAATCTGTCCCCTTTTGAGGTACTGTATGGTAGGCCCCCACCCATCATTAGAGGGATAAGAGGAGACTTGCATCAGATAGGGGGGGTAGTTAACCGTGAACTGATACAGAAACTTGGGCAAAGTATGCAGGACATAGGGAAATGGGTTCAAGAGAAACTTTCCATAAGCTTGTCGAACCCAGTACACCCCTTTAAACCAGGAGATACAGTGTGGGTAAAGGAGTGGAACATAACCCCACTAGGGCCAAAATGGAGAGGTCCTTACACTGTTCTGCTATCTACCCCAACAGCCATTAAGGTAGCCGAGGTGACACCCTGGATACACCACTCCAGGGTAAAGCGAGTTGCTGACCTCACAGACTCCTGGCACAGTACAGTAGACCCCCAAGATCCTTTGAGACTGAGATTGACCAGAGAAATCAGAAGGAAGAACTCCAGCCCTGTGTTCAGCACACCCCTGGAAGCTGCTGAATTTACGCACGGCAGAAGATAGACAGACTGCAGCCCTGCGGCCAGCACACCCCTGGAAGCTGCTGGCTCAACGCACGGCGGAAGATAAAGGATATCTACTAAGCTCTGCTCCAACCACAGCCCGGACGCTGGTTGGTCTACGCACAAGCTGAAGCTTGAGGATATTCATCGGTGTAATGTTTACTAAGATCGTTATAATGAGACTGTTGATAGTCAAAATAGTGATACTGACCAGGTTAACAGGGGGGGAGAGTATCTCATGTGACCCTTGTATAAAGACTACCAGAGTAGGATCCGTAACTACCAAGATGTTATTGTGGCACTCCCATTATCAATGCAAGGGCACAGAGACTGGTACTTGCATACATAATGGGACTACCTATTCAATGTGCTCCTTTGAAAATCAGATAACCTGTTATGACCCCACTTATGCACCCTATAAAACCTGGCTAACCGTTCGGAGCTTTAGTTCCACCGGTAGGCTGATAAACCGTACACTGATCACTGACCCCAGCACTGCAGCAAGCCTAATCTTTGATGTGTGTGCTGCCATCAACCTCAACCACTTCCCAAGGGGAGGGTGTGGGGGATTGGAATGGGAGAGAGAGTATTTAAGAAATGATAGGTACATCTGTTCAGGGAAACTGGGACCTAGCTGTGCAGGTGAGGAATGGAATTACTGCCCCAACTGGAGGTGTGCTGCCTGGGGAACATGGGGAATGAAAAATCAGGATGCCATTCTACAATCTTTAGCTGGTTCATCCAGCTGCACAGTGGGAAGTTGTACCCCTGTGAATTTCACCATACATAACCCTGTCCAGTTTTTAGCACAATGGGGAAATAAGTTTGGAGTTCATATTTATGGTAAAGGATCAGACCCCGGTACAATTGTGTATGTCTCACTAGAAACTGAACTAACAAAGAGTGTTAATCATCAGCTATTTCATTCCTTATATGAAGAGCTAGCCACTGGTATGGAAGTGCCCCCTAGCACAAAGAACCTGTTCATTGAACTGGCAGAAAGTGTGGCTGACAATTTACAAGTCACAGATTGCTATGTGTGTGGAGGAACCAACATGGGAGACCAATGGCCTTGGGAAGCCAGGGAAAAAGATTATGATGTGCCATTCAGTGCCACCTCTGAGCAGCCCCATGAACGAATAAGGTCAGAATGGCACCTGAAAACGTCAATAATTGGGAAATATTGTATAGCCAGGTCGGATCCCCAGTATAAAACACATGTAGGAGAAATGGCCTGTTTAGGACAACAGTTTTATAACAACACTTCAAAAAGTACATCCTGGTGGAGTGATACAAACGTACCCGTGCCTGACCCACACCCCTTTACCAATTTCACTCATCTAAAAGGGCTATGGGAAAATCTCACCAAAGAGTCTAACTGGAAGGCCCCAGAAAACTTGTACTGGATTTGTGGGAATAAAGCCTACTCAGAGCTCCCCCAAGACTGGTCAGGAGCCTGTGTCTTAGGTACATTAAAACCCTCATTTTTCCTTCTTCCACTGGGGAATAGGGAAGAACTGGGAGTCCCTGTGTACATAGGTTCAAAGAGGAAGCGGAGGTCATCTAGTCTGACGATAGGAAACTGGAAAGATAATGAATGGCCCCCAGAACGTATTGTCCAGTATTATGGTCCAGCCACATGGGCCGAAGATAGCAGTTACGGTTATAGAACACCAATTTATATGCTTAATCGAATTATAAGGTTACAGGCTGTATTAGAAATAATTACTAACGAAACCGCTGCTGCCTTAAATTTGCTTGCTAAACAAGGAACTAATTTATGTGCTCATGTGTATCAGAATAGACTTGCCTTAGACTATCTGTTAGCTACTGAGGGTGGTGTCTGTGGAAAATTTAATCTGAGTAATTGTTGCTTAGAAGTGGACAACACAGGAAAAGTAGTTGAGAAAATCACTGGTAGAATGAAAAAGTTAGCTCATGTGCCAGTCCAGACATGGGATGGTCTCAATGCTGGTAGCTGGTTCGGAGATTGGGGTTTTCCCAGTGTATATGGGGTAAAGGCTATATTGGGGATCATTGTAATAATACTCATAGCATGTCTGCTGCTGCCCTGTCTGATTCCCCTTGGGACTAGAATGATCCAGAGTTTCATTGAGGCCACCGTAGAAAGAAAGGCTGCGACCCATATTATGTGGAAATACCAGCCATTAACCCCCCAAGACTAAATAAAAAAAAAATCTCAGTCACATTGGGCTCTGATCCATTAGAAAGCAGACCTGTATGCTATTTAGTGATGCTTAATCTCGCTCATATTAATCGCTATGATTATAATCAAAGGGCGGAATGAAGTAGGAATGGGGATCAGATTATATGGCCATGGTTATGTGTGTAGTAGGGCTGATTTAGAATTCCAGCTAAGAAGCCATTCCTATTAACTATGAAAGAATATTTTGTCTGTAGAACGTGACAGGCTGTGGATTGGCAACTGAACACTTCCCCCCTTAGCACAGCCATCTGTGCTTAACTTAGCACACTTTTCCTGTCCAGGATGTGTCAAGCTAGTCAGCAGATTAAGGAGGTAACCACAGAGGCAAGGCTTGTGCAATGCTTGTGAAAGAATATGCTTTGGTAAACTGCTTTGCATTAGTAAGAGTAGGTGAAAGGTTAGAATGTTTTGTAACGGTAATGTATTATCTGTGCGCTTGTGACGTAATGTGATAGAGTTATATGTACACTGAATTGTCTGTATGGGGCACTTCTTGGCGTGTAGACACGAGTCGGGCCAGGAGTGTTCATTCTTGCTAGCTAGAAGAATGAAATAAAAAAAACTTGCATACCAGAAGTTTATTGCCCAGCAGTCATTACTGTTATTCTGCTACCTCAATCCCACCCCCCACCCCCAGCACTGACACTCATCCCCCCAGCACTGAAACTGATCCCACCCCCCACCCCCTGCACTGACACTCATCCCCCCAGCACTGAAACTGATCCCACCCCCAGCACTGGCACTCATCCCCCCAGCACTGAAACTGATAACACCCCCCACCCCCAGCACTGACACTCATCCCCCCAGCACTGGAACTGATCCCACCCCCCACCCCCAGCACTGACACTCATCCCCCCAGCACTGAAACTGATCCCACCCCCCACCCCCAGCACTGACACTCATCCCCCCAGCACTGGAACTGATCCCACCCCCAGCACTGACACTCATCCCCCCAGCACTGATACTGATCCCACCCCCCACCCCCAGCACTGACACTCATCCCCCCAGCACTGAAACTGATCCCACCCCCCACCCCCAGCACTGACACTCATCCCCCCAGGCACTGAAACTGATCCCACCCCCCACCCCCACTCATCCCCCCAGCACTGAAACTGATCCCACCCCCCACCCCCAGCACTGACACTCATCCCCCCAGCACTGAAACTGATCCCACTCATCCCCCCAGCACTGAAACTGATCCCACCCCCCACCCCCAGCACTGACACTCATCTCCCCAGCACTGAAACTGATCCCACCCCCACCCCCAGCACTGACAATCATCCCCCCAGCACTGAAACTGATCCCACCCCCCACCCCCACTCATCCCCCCAGCACTGAAACTGATCCCACCCCCCACCCCCAGCACTGACACTCATCCCCCAGCACTGAAACTGATCCCACCCCCCACCCCCAGCACTGACACTCATCCCCCCAGCACTGAAACTGATCCCCCCACCCCCAGCATTGACACTCATCCCCCAGCACTGAAACTGATCCCACCCCCAGCACTGACACTCATCCCCCCAGCACTGAAACTGATCCCACCCCCAGCACTGACACTCATCCCCCCAGCACTGAAACTGATCCCACCCCCCACCCCCAGCACTGACACTTATCCCCCCAGCACTGAAACTGATCCCCCCCACCCCCTGCACTGACACTCATCCCCCCAGCACTGAAACTGATCCCACCCCCAGCACTGGCACTCATCCCCCCAGCACTGAAACTGATCCCACCCCCCACCCCCAGCACTGACACTCATCCCCCCAGCACTGACACTCATCCCCCCAGCACTGAAATTAATCCCACCCCCAGCACTGACACTCATCCCCCCAGCACTGAAACTGATCCCACCCCAGCACTGACACTCATCCCCCCAGCACTGAAACTGATCCCACCCCCAGCACTGACACTCATCCCCCCAGCACTGAAACTGATCCCACCCCCCACCCCCAGCACTGACACTCATTCCACCCCCCACCAGCACAGCCACTCATCCCCCCAGCACTGATACTGATCCCACCCCCCCAACACTGACACTCATACCCCCCCACCAGCACTGACACTCATCCCCCCAGCACTGATACTGATCCCACCCCCCAGCACTGACACTCATACCCCCCCACCAGCACTGACACTCATCCCCCCAGCACTGACACCAATCCCACCCCCTGACCAGCACTGACACTCATCCCCCCCAGCACTGACACTCATCCCACCCCCGCACTCATTCCACCCCCCCACCAGCACAGCCACTCATCCTCCCAGCACTGACACTGATCCCCCCCCCCAGCACTGACACTCATACCCCCCCACCAGCACTGACACTCATCCCCCCAGCACTGACACTGATCCCAGCCACCCCCACTCATTCCACCCACCCAACAGCACTGACACTCATCCTCCCAGCACTGACACTGATCCCACCCCCACCCCACTCATTTCATCCCCCCAGCACTGACTGACACTGATCCCACCCCCCAGTACTGGCACTCATCCCCCCAGCACTGACACTGATCCCACCCCCCACTCATTCCACCCCCCACCAGCACTGACACTCATCCCCCCAGCACTGACACTCATCCCCCCAGCACTGACACTCATCCCCCCAGCACTGACACTGATCCCACCCCCCAGCACTGACACTCATACCCCCCCCACCAGCACTGACACTCATACCCCCCCCCACCAGCACTGACACTCATCCCCCCAGCACTGACACTGATCCCACCCCCCCACACACATTCCACCCCCACCAGCACAGCCACTCATCCCCCCAGCACTGACACTCATACCCCACACCAGCACTGACACTCATTCCACCCCCCCCCCCCACACTGACACTCATCCCCCCAGCACTGACACTGATCCCACCCCCCCCCAGCACAGCCACTCATTCCCCCACCACTGACACTCATTCCACCCCCCCACCAGCACAGTCATCCCATCCCCCCCAGCACTGACACTCACCCCATCCCCCACAGCACTGCCACTCATCCCACCCACCCCTGCCACTCATCCCATCCACCCACCCACCACTGCCACTCATCCCATTCCCCCCAGCACTGACACTCACCCCCCCCCAGCAATCCCACTCATCCCATCCCCCCAACACTGTCACTCATCCCATCCCACCAGCAGGGGTGTATGTACAGGAGTTGCCGGGGTCACAATTGCATGCTCCAGGGTTCCCGTACAGCCCCCTGTACACCTGGATAGGAGGGGCGGCATATAGAGGAACTGTTCCCCTTCATTTTCCTCCTGCAGCCTGCAGCTGAAAGGCTGCAGGAGGAAAATGAAGGGGAACTGTTCCTCTATATGCCGCCCCTCGCTATCCACCACCTGCTGCCCCAATTCTTGTGTACTCTTTGGCCCCCCTCATCCCCCACAGTGCTGTTGGGTTCCCCCCTCTCCTCTCCTTCCCGACTGCTGCGGGGGGAATGCTTTCTGGATGGAGAGTGGGGACTGGGCCGGTAAATGTGTAATTTACCGGCTCATCCCATGTCTTAATGAATAGAGTCAGTGATCCGCAGGGATTACTGACCCAGTTCATTTCTAACTGAGGCATAGTAAACTGTGTTTACTATGCTTCCTGTTTGTAAATGAACAGGAAGCTCTGTATGGAGCTATTTCTGTCCATTCATTCTGTGGAGCTGAGGCTGCAGAGATGGAGATTGTGGGCTGTGTCCTCAATCTCATTTCTCTGTTTCAAAGATGAAACATCAGAGGTCTGTTTAGACCCCTGATATCTCACCCACAGTCCATACTCCCATCGCACACATTCCACAATTAAAGCCAGTTATTTTCAGTGTTCTCGTGTGTGGAGATATGTTTTTAATTGATCTATTGTAGCAGTCATCGATAAAGGACGAGAATGGTGGTGTGTGGGGGAGGGGGGGCGGCATTGAAAGACCCAGCCTTGGGGCGGCAAAGGGAGTAAATCCAGGCCTGCCTCCAGTAGTACCACTCAACCTCCAGTACCACCACCCCCTCCAGTACCACCACCACCCCCCCTGCAGTACCACCACCCCCCCCCTGCAGTACCACCTCCATCTAGTACCAGTGGAAAAAAATATAGTATCAAAATCATGCTTTTCGGGGGGGGGGGGGGGGGCCTTCATGATTTCTTGCATCGGGGCCCTGAGGTTTCTAGTTACGCCACTGTGCACTAGAGATATTTATATCCCACCCATTCTGGAATTAATTCATTTTCTAGGAATCATTTTTTCAGCGCGGCTTCTCTGTTTCCTATTTGTTTTTGTGTATATCCCACAATAAGCTGCTGCTTATTTGATTCTTCCAAGCGCAGTTTTCTTCCCCTTTTTTGTTTACAAAGGCAAATGTAAATTGAGGTAGTTGCGCGCTAATATGGTATGAAATGTGAAACTTAGAAAGACATATAATAGTGATAACTTTTTACTGCAGCTGTCACTAATGTGCTCCCACAGAAATCAGTAAAAAACAATATAAGTGTGACAGCGCTGTAAAAATGAAATAAACAATTATGGTGATAAACATTGATATTGCAATAATATGAAAAAAGTCCAAAAACATAAAATGAATGAATCTACATTGCGAAAAAAACATAAAAAACAAAACAAAAACAAGCTTGTGTGATGTCTTCAGACAACCTCCATGAACGGAGTGCTCCCACCACCTCATGCAATGCTCGCTCACCTCCTTTAAACTACCCTGCAAGGGGTCAAACACACCTTGCACCCCGTGCAAACATTCCCTCCCGGGGATCGTCAGGGAATCTTGGTGGCTCAAAGGATGAAAGTAATCAAAAGCAGGTAGGTACTCCTTCCACTGTGCTGCTTCAAACTTTAAATCCACGACTACCGGTAAGTTCAGCAACACGTGAAAAAAACTAGAGAAAGTGCCTCCTATGGTGCAGTATCCGAGGGGTTAAAAAAACGAAACCACTCCACCCCAGCTAGCATTGAACTCACATTTAATGAAATTTTAAAAGCATTAAAAATGACATGACAGTCTCACTCAGTAGTAGTAGTCCACCGCCAGGCTCCACCTCTACTAGTTTCACCACCTCCCACGTGGCTTCATCTGGAGGAAATGAGTAATTTTCCGGTATTATTCAGAGCTTCTCGATACCAAGTCGTCGTCGTCCCCCCGCACTCCTGATCCCGCTTTAGATGGTATGAAGCGATACTTCAGCTGACCACAGAGAAACGGGAGAATGTTGAGGACACACGCAAGACCTCTGTAATGTCCTTTAAGGATGGGCTTATCCAGACTTCACAAACTTTACCATCAAACATATCACACCCCAAAATGGCTATATGAATTAAAAATCAGGCAGTCCCCAATTTGGGTTTCTTGAATCAGTCCTGGCTCTTCTGAATATAAAGTGCTCCAAGGCGTGTTTATTAGGATAGGTGGAGGAATAGGTAGGATATGAAACCACCTTGGTGGCCTTACCAGTAAATACTCTATTATTGAAGTCAATTATTCACTGTTATATGAAACTTATGTACAAATGTTAATATGATTGTACTAATGTTATTTTCAAACATTAATAAAAAGCTTTTTGTTTTAAAAAAAGAATAGGTGAAGGATATTCCGTTTAGCTCATACAACAAAAAAGCATTGAGAATACCTTATTTCTATGCAAAAAAATGGTCTTAATTACTTGAAATAGGCCCCTTTCCTCCAACCATATTAGAATGGAAACAATTGATCAATTCTGTTCTTCCTTTGTACCAACTTACATACACCACTAGGGGCTCTTCAAAACTCTTTGAGAAACTGTTGATAGGTCAATGAGACATTACATATTAGTTAAAAGTTGTCTAGTGATCTCACAAATATTTAAGTATGCCTACAAGCCTTGGCTAAGGATTATAGAAGGACAATGTCTGGTTACTTTAGCTGATCTTATACCAAAGGAATCTGATTGTAAACGGACTTTATGGACCTCCTCTGCTCTACCCCAATCCGTCCCAATCTCCTACTTTATCCACCTCCAGACGATCGCTGAAAACTCATCTCTTCAGAGAAGCCTATCTGGCCCCCACCTAAGAACTGTACATTTATCTTCTCAATCAGCACATCCCCCACAGGTATTACCTCTTGTATCTCTTGACCTTCCCTCTTAGATTGTAAGCTCTAAGGAGCAGGGCCCTCTGATTCCTACTGTATTACAGTGTATTGTATTTGTACTGTCTACCCTCAAGTTGTAAAGCGCTACGTAAACTGTTGGCGCTGTATGATAATATTAATAATAATAATGGACAAGCCAGCCCACTTTCGTGAATGTGAGGTCATTCTGCTCCAGAGGGGGATGGGTTGGACATTTCCCTATACAGTAATACCTTGGATTATGAGTAGGGATGAGCTTCGTGTTCGAGTCGAACCCATGTTCGACTCGAACATCGGCTGTTCGACCGTCCGTCGAATTGCGAACGATATGGGCCGTTCGCGCCAAATTCGTGTGGCGCGTCACGGCCCATAATTCACTGCGGCATCGCAGTGCATTGCTGGCTGATGATTGGCCAAGCATGCACTATGACCCGCATGCTTGGCCAATCACAGCGCCGTCAGTAGAGAGAGCTGTAATTGGCCAAAGCCAGGGTGGCTTTGGCCAATTATGGCTCAGGGGATTTAGTACACGCCCCACACTATATAAGGCCGCCTGCACGGCGGCCCTGTGTAGTGTGTGTTCCGGTGTGCTGAGAGATAGAGAGAGAGAGAGACAGTGTCATTTGATTTGAGTTAGATAGATTAGGCAGAACAGTCAGTCAGTTAGCTGCACTTACAGTGTATTGTGTATATATATGCATCCCAGGTGTTGCATATATATATATACACTGTATTCAGTTTAGCTAGATCCGTTCCTGTTATCTTCTATCTAGACTATTTAGTGCAGTGTGTCCTGCTCACAGTGTTCAGCTAGATCCGTTCCTGCTATTTACATTCAGTGCAGTGCGTCCTGCTCACAGTGTTCAGCTAGATCCGTTCCTGCTATTTACATTCAGTGCAGTGCGTCCTGCTCACAGTGTTCAGCTAGATCCGTTCCTGCTATTTACATTCAGTGCAGTGCGTCCTGCTCACAGTGTTCAGCTAGATCCGTTCCTGCTATTTACATTCAGTGCAGTGCGTCCTGCTCACAGTGTTCAGCTAGATCCGTTCCTGCTATTTACATTCAGTGCAGTGCGTCCTGCTCACAGTGTTCAGCTAGATCCGTTCCTGCTATTTACATTCAGTGCAGTGCGTCCTGCTCACAGTGTTCAGCTAGATCCGTTCCTGCTATTTACATTCAGTGCAGTGCGTCCTGCTCACAGTGTTCAGCTAGATCCGTTCCTGCTATTTACATTCAGTGCAGTGCGTCCTGCTCACAGTGTTCAGCTAGATCCGTTCCTGGTATTTACATTTAGTGCAGTGCGTCCTGCTCACAGTGTTCAGCTAGATCCGTTCCTGCTATTTACATTCAGTGCAGTGCGTCCTGCTCACAGTGTTCAGCTAGATCCGTTCCTGCTATATACATTTAGTGCAGTACGTCCTGCTCACAGTGTTCAGCTAGATCCGTTCCTGCTATTTACATTCAGTGCAGTGCGTCCTGCTCACAGTGTTCAGCTAGATCCGTTCCTGGTATTTACATTTAGTGCAGTGCGTCCTGCTCACAGTGTTCAGCTAGATCCGTTCCTGCTATTTACATTCAGTGCAGTGCGTCCTGCTCACAGTGTTCAGCTAGATCCGTTCCTGCTATTTACATTCAGTGCAGTGCGTCCTGCTCACAGTGTTCAGCTAGATCCGTTCCTGTTATCTTCCTACTGACAGGCAGGCTTGTCTGGTTACAGTATATAAAGCTACCTGAAGAAAATTACAGGTGTTCTTTTTGATCCTATTAGTACCACGGTCAGGCAGCTAGACTATTTACATTTAGTACAGTGTGTCCTGCTCACAGTGTTCAGCTAGATCCGTTCCTGTTATCTTCCTACTGACAGGCAGGCTTGTCTGGTTACAGTATATAAAGCTACCTTAAGAAAATTACAGGTGTTCTTTTTGATCCTATTAGTACCACGGTCAGGCAGCTAGACTATTTACATTTAGTACAGTGCGTCCTGCTCACAGTGTTCAGCTAGATCCGTTCCTGCTATATACATTTAGTGCAGTACGTCCTGCTCACAGTGTTCAGCTAGATCCGTTCCTGTTATCTTCCTACTGACAGGCAGGCTTGTCTGGTTACAGTATATAAAGCTACCTGAAGAAAATTACAGGTGTTCTATCCCAGCTTAGTGCAGCTACAGGCCATTAGTATGTCTGGAAGGCCAAGAAGGAGAGGCAGACAGTCACAAGCCAATAAGAGAGGGCAAGCAGGCTCTGTGTCTAGTGCTGGTCGTGGAGACGGTGCATCCTCATCAGCACGTGGCCATGGGACACGCTTGGCCTTTTTTTCGGCAGCTGGCCGTGTTGAGCCGCAACATGCGGAAGACTTGGTCGAGTGGATGACCAAGCCGTCCTCATCCTCCTCATCCTCTCTCACCCATGCCCAGGGTGCTTTGTCTGGCAAAGCAGCGGCCTCTTCCCTCAGCTCAATGTCATCAGTGACTCCTTCCCTAGCTCCACCATGTCCTCATGAGGATTCCCTCGAACTGTTTGACCACAGTGTTGGGTACATGCTCCAGGAGGATGCCCAGCGTTTGGAAGGCTCTGATGATGATACTGAGCTCAATGAAGGCAGTAGCATGAGCACGGACAGAGGGGGTGCCCAAGAAGGACAGCAATCTGGCAGTCATGCTCCCCCTGCTGCAGCATACTGCCAGGTTTGCTCCAGTGATGAGGAGGGAGGGGATGATGAGGTCACTGACTCAACGTGGGTGCCTGATAGGAGAGAGGAGGAGGAGGAGGAGGAGGAGGTGGCACATCACCAACTAGGCAGGATGCCCTCCAGGGGCCAGCCTAAGGGCAGCACATTGACTGCATCACACCCCAAAGCTCCACATGTGCAGGGCGCTGCAGTCTCTGCGCGTTATTCAAAAAGTTCTTTGGTGTGGGCCTTTTTTGAGACGAGTGCATCAGATCGCACCGCTGCTATTTGCAACATATGTCTCAAGCGTATCTCGCGTGGCCAAAACATCTACCGCTTGGGTACCACATGCTTGACCAGACATATGTTGACCTGCCATGCAGTTCGTTGGCAAGCGTATCTGAAAGACCCACACCAAAGAACAAAGACGATCTCTCCTTGCTCCTCATCAGCTGAGATTTCCAACCCCACTAGACCTTCAGTCCTCTCTGAGACCTGCAGTGAGAGGAATGAAGGTGTAGAATTAGGTGTGTCACAGCCAAGTACTTGTGGGCAATCTGCTTTTGGTACACCGACGTCAGATTGTACCAGGCAAATTTCCCTGCCCCAGCTGCTGCACCGCCGAAAGAAGTTTGCTCCCAGCCATCCACATGCCCAGCGGTTGAATGCTAGCTTGGCAAAATTGCTAGCACTTCAACTGCTGCCTTTTCAGTTGGTAGACTCTGCCCCCTTCCGTGAGTTTGTGGAATGTGCGGTTCCTCAGTGGCAGGTACCCAAACGCCACTTTTTCTCACGGAAGGCGATTCCGGCTCTCTACCGGCATGTGGAAGGCAATGTCCATGCCTCGCTGGACAGGGCGGTCAGCGGTAAGGTGCATATTACCGCTGACTCATGGTCCAGCAGGCATGGACAGGGACGTTACTTAAGTTTCACGGCGCATTGGGTGACTCTGCTGGCAGCTGGGAAGGATGCAGGACAAGGTGCAGTAGTGTTGGAGGTTGTTCCGCCACCACGCCTCCAAAATGCTGATTGTGACACACCTCTCTCCTCCACCCCCTCCTCTTCTTCTTCCTCCATGGCCTCTTCCTCGGAACCAGCGGTGCTCCGTAGGCGTTCAAGGGGCTACGCAAGTACGCAGGCCAAAAGATGCCATGCGGTGCTTGAGCTGGTGTGCTTGGGGGACAGGAGCCACACTGGGGCAGAGGTTCTGTCAGCTCTGCAGGGGCAGGTTCAGAGGTGGTTGACGCCACGCCAACTTAAGGCAGGAATGGTGGTTTGCGACAATGGCACCAACCTCCTCTCTGCCCTCCGACAGGGACAACTGACCCATGTGCCCTGTTTGGCTCACGTCCTTAACTTGGTGGTGCAGCGGTTCTTGGGCAGGTACCCGGGCTTACAGGATGTCCTGAGGCAGGCCAGGAAAGTCTCTGTGCATTTCCGCCGGTCATATAATGCCAGTGCTCAGCTGACGGACCTCCAAAAGGAGTTTAACCTGCCCAAGAACCGCCTAATCTGTGACATGCCCACCAGGTGGAACTCGACGTTGGCCATGCTGCAGCGGCTGCACACGCAGCAGAGGGCCATCAATGAGTACCTGTGCGACTATGGCACCAGGACAGGGTCAGGGGACCTTGGTTTTTTTTCCCCACGCCAGTGGGCCATGATCAGGGATGCATGCACTGTCCTGTCACCATTCGAGGAGGCCACGAGGATGGTGAGCACTGACAGTGCATGCATCAGTGACACTGTCCCCCTTGTCCACCTGTTGGAGCACACGCTGCGTGGAATAATGGACAGGGCACTTGAGGCAGAACAGAGGCAGGAAGAGGAGGACTTCCTTAGCTCTCAAGGCCCCCTTTATCCAGACAGTGTTCCTGCGTGCCCGCCGATCACACAGGAAGAGGACGAGGAGGAGGAGGAGGAGGAGGAGGAAGATTGTGTCAGTATGGAGGTGGAGCCTGGCACTCAGCATCAGCAGTCTTTAAGGGATCAGTCCCAAGGAACACATGGACTTGTACGTGGCTGGGAGGAGGTGGCTGCGGACGTTGTTGTCCTTAGTGACCCAGAGGACTCCGGACCGAATGCCTCAGCAAACCTACGCTGCATGGCCTCCCTGATCCTGCAAAGCCTGCGTAAGGATCCTCGTATTCGTGGTATCAAGGAGAAGGACCAATACTGGCTGGCAACCCTCCTTGATCCACGTTACAAGGGTAAGGTTGCGGACCTTATCTTGCCATCGCAGAGGGAGCAGAGGATGAAACATCTTCGGGAGGCCTTGCAGAAAGGTCTGTGCAACGCGTTCCCAGAGACTGGGAGGTTACAAACTCCTGTTTCTGGACAACGTGTTGCTGAGGCTTCGGTCAGTCAAAGAAGGAGCGGTGGAGAAGGTGGCCGTCTGACCGATGCGTTCAGACAATTTTTTGGTCCGCAGCCCCAAGGTATGATCGGTTCCAGCAACCATCGCCAGCGTCTGTTTTACATGGTGCAGGAGTACCTAGGGGCAAGATCAGACTTGGACACCTTTCCCACCGAAAATCCTCTGGGTTACTGGGTCTTGAGGATGGATCACTGGCCAGAGCTTGCACAGTATGCAATTGAGCTACTGGCCTGTCCTGCATCCAGCGTTCTTTCGGAACGTACATTCAGTGCTGCTGGAGGCGTGGTAACCGATCACAGGGTGCGTCTGTCCACTGACTCGGTCGATCGGCTGACCTTCATAAAAATGAATCAGTCTTGGATCACCACCAGCTACCAAGCACCTGATGCTGATGTAACTGAATAATTTTTTTCAGATCCCTTCAAAGACTGCCTATGCTGATGCTGAGTGATTATCCCTGAGTAATTATCCTCTTCCTCCTCAATCATCACGCTGATAGCTTGTAAGAACATTTTTGGTTCTGGGCGCCACCACCAGTGCCTAAGGCACAATTTTTCAGCCCCTGTATAACAGGGGCGTGTAATTACAATTTTTGATGTAATACTTTGCAGCACGGCTCGTTCCTGCATTCCAACTAGAGTGTCTGTGAGGGGTTGCAGTGTTGTGGCACCAGCACCAGTGCCTAAGGCCCAATTTTTCTGCCCCTGTCTAACAGGGGCGTGTAATTACAATTTTTGATGCAATACTTTGCAGCATTGCTCGTTCCTGCGTTCCAACTAGAGTGTCTGTGAGGGGTTGCAGTGTTGTGGCACCAGCACCAGTGCCTAAGGCCCAATTTTTCTGCCCCTGTCTAACAGGGGCGTGTAATTACAATTTTTGATGCAATACTTTGCAGCAGGGCTCGTTCCTGCGTTCCAACTAGAGTGTCTGTGAGGGGTTGCAGTGTTGTGGCACCAGCACCAGTGCCTAAGGCCTAATTTTTCAGCTCCTGTTCAACAGGGGCATGTAATTACAATTCTTGATCTAATATTTCACAGCAGGGCCCTGTGAGGGCTTACAGTGTTTTGGCCACAGCAACACCTAAGGCCCAAATTTCTGCTGAGTATATAGGGCAGGACCCTACTTTCAAACATCTAACTTACAAACGACTCCTACTTGCAAACGGAAGGAGACAACAGGAAGTGAGATGAAATCTACCCATAGGAAGGGAAATTCTCTCATGTAAGAGTTAATATGGGAAAACAATTTCTCCTTTCCACTGATGCTTTCCAATCCTTGTTCCACAAAAAAACCCAAATTTTCAAAAAACATTTTTCATTGGGACAAAAAAGTGAGGTGAAATCTTCTGAAGAGGAGGAAAGACGCAAAACAAATGTCACAGGGGTGATAACCCTTCCCTATGTTTTCCAAAAAGCTTAGAAAAGATTTTTTGGCTGGAGCTAAACACATTAAAAATGTTCAAAATTACAAACAGATTCTACTTAACAACAAACCTACAGTCCCTGTCTTGTTTGCACCGCCTGTATACTGCTGTTCAGAGTATATAGGGACCTTTCCTTATTTTAATTTGGGTGCGGGGTTCCCCTTAATATCCATACAAGACCCAAAGGGCCTGGTAATGGACTGGGGGGTACCCATGCCGTTTGTCTCACTGATTTTCATCCATATTGCCAGGACCCGACATGACATTAAACCCGCAAGCAGTTTTAAATGAGATTTTTTCCTTTAAAAATGACATTTGGTGCAGGGACTGTTCTAAACATGGGAAACACGCGTCACTTTACAGGCATACTATAGACACCCCCCAGGTACGATATTTAAAGGAATATTTCACTTTTTTTTTTTTACTTTAAGCATCATTAAAATCACTGCTCCCGAAAAAACGGCCGTTTTTAAAAGTTTTTTTTGCATTGATACATGTCCCCTGGGGTAGGACCCGGGTCCCCAAACCCTTTTTAGGACAATACCATGCAAATTAGCCTTTAAAATGAGCACTTTTGATTTCGAACGTTCGAGTCCCATAGACGTCAATGGGGTTCTAACGTTCGTGCGAACTTGCGGTCCGTTCGCGGGTTCTGGTGCGAACCGAACCGGGGGGTGTTCGGCTCATCCCTAATTATGAGCATGAGACACTCGGAAACACTCGGAGACCACTTGGATACCGCTCAGAGACACTTGGAGACACTCTGGAACGGAGTGTTTCTGAGTGTTCCCGAGTGGCTCGGAGCATCTCCAAGTAGCTCAGAGTGTCTCCGAAGCGTCACAGGTGCCCCCACACCTCTGGCCACACACGGTACTGCACACCCCAGAGGCTTGAATCCTGCTCGTCTTGCGAAACAACGCTCACAAATCGAGTCAGGATATAAAAAAAAACTGCTCCTATTGCGAAATACTCGTAAACCACGTTACTCGTAATCCAAGGTTTTATTGTATAACAAACACACACAGCTTGTAATACTTGTGATTGGGCATGCGTCTGTGGTCACCTGTGCCATGCCAATTAAAGTTGGAAGGACCCATGGCGGAAACAGCATCTTTAGTTAAGTGTTCTTTTTTCTTTATCTTTATCTGTATCTGTTATTACTTTTAATAAATATTATACAGTGGAACCTTGGTTTACGAGTAACGCGGTTAACAAGCGTTTTTGAAAGATGAACAACTTTTTTTTTTTAATTCTGACTTGGTTTGCTAGTGTTGTCTCGCAAAACAAGCAGAATTCAAGCTACTGGGCGGTGCAGTACCGCATTTGGCCAGAGGTGCGGGGGCGCCGGGAACACTCGTAATGGTTCGGAGCCGTTCGGAAATACTTGGGATGACTCGGAAGTACTCGGAAACACTCAGAAATACTCTGTTCCCGAGTGTTTCTGAGCCTTTCCGAGTTCAGCCGAGCTGTCCCCGAGTATTTCTGAAGCTCTCCGGCGCCCCCCCCCACCTCTGGCCACATGTGGTATTGCATGTAATAGAAGTCAATGTGGAACAAATTATCTTTGTTTCCATTGACTTCTATGGGGAAACTCGCTTTGATATGCGAGTGCTTTGGATTACAAGCATTCTCCTGGAACGGATTATGCTTGTAGTTTAAGGTTCCACTGTACTTTTAAGTATTTGTGTGATCTCTCTTTGCACATATGGAAAACACAACCCCAAAAAACATGACAAACTAACCATAGAGTCTTTAGATCCAATCTCTTTTAACTTCCAGAGCTGCCCAGCCTGGACAAGCCGCCACCTATACCTGTTTATCTACAGTTGTATTTTCTCAGCCATTCAAAATGCAGAAATTACACAGGATCTCTCAGCTCTGAAGAGCAGGGGGGCAGGGAGCTGAAGATACATCAGTGACGAGAGCTCTGAGAGCTGATTGGAGGGAAGGGACACCCTCCCCCTTCACACAGCACACAGGAACAGAGCTGAGGCTGTCAATCAGCTGGGGATCCCTCCCCTGTCACCGTGGTGTCAGGAAAACGCGTCGGAAGGGATTCATGTTGATAGTAGAAGAACGGAGCAGCAGACAGAAATGGCACTTAGTGCTCTGGATTGAGACAAGTACACACTATAGTTCATATTTCATGTCTGGGGATAACAACCACTTTAATGAACTTGGCTGTGGATCACCTTTGCACAGTACATCTTTTATTTTCACTAGCCTGCCCAGCATAACCGCTTTATTACTTGGCAGCAATGGGGTGGTCAGTACTGTAGGGGCCAGCAAATGCTTGTAAAGGGTGTAGGGCACAATAAGGGGGCTGCACAGAGGAGCCTATGCACTGGGGACCCTTTATCTGTACTTTTTATGCCCCTACATTCTAATCACAGAACCTAAGAAAACTCTCTCTTTGCTAATCTCACTTTTTTTTTTTTTTTTTTTATTCTTTCTTCTTGTGTTATATTTTATAAAAGGTCATTTTTACCTTCAAGCTTGCTGATGATTTGTGAATATATTCTCCTGATTTATTGGAGTGGGTTAGGAGAATGTTATCGATCTGCGGTGCTGTGTGCCAGACCTATTTCACACATGATTGTTAATGTCTTTTTCTTTTACAGGGTTTTAGGTGGTTGTTGCAGCTGCTGTGAATAATGTAGGTCAGTAGTTAACCATTTAAAGTGTATCTCAAGCCAAAACTTTTTTTTTTTTGGATTGAGTAGGCAAGAGTTAAAAACCCCATCAGATTTTTTTGTTTTGTTTTGTTGTTTTGTTTTTTTTGTTCTGTTTTGTTGTTGTTTTTTTTTTGTTTTGTTATGTAAGCTTGTATAATGTATTTGTAAATTGACTGATGATACGATTATGCCGTTATTGTATGCATATTTGTCTATTTGTATAAAAAAATTTCCAATAAAATTAAGATTGAAAATGAAGAAAGATTTTTTTTTTTTACTTTAAATACCCCTGGGGAAATTATTTGAATAAATAATGGTATAAGAGGATCAACGCATTTCAACACTTGAAAAATTCTGAGAATTGAGATCTGCGAGTTCTAACGCACACAGAGGTTGATTTACTAAAGGCAAATAGACTGTGCACTTTGCCAAGTGCAATTGCACTCTGCAAGTGCAGTTGCTCCTGAGCGTATTAAATGAGGTAAGCAGTGGCGTCGCTAGGGGGTGGCTTTTGGGGCTATAGCCCCGAATCTGGGGCCCATAGCCCCGAGTCTCCAAGGTCCCCAAAGGGAGGGGAGGGGAGGCTCTCTGGGGACTCTGATGTAAGTGGGGGGCTCCCTGGGGACCCTGATGCAGGGGGAGGCTCTCTGGGGACACTGATTTTAGAGGGAAAGCTCTCTGGGGACCCTGCAAGAGAAATTTAAAAAAAACTTAATTTTTGCTTGCACGTGATTGGATGATGGAAGTCAGTAGAGCTTCTGCTCATTTACTAAGCTCTGGAGCAACTGCACTTGTCCACTTTGCTAAGTGCACAGTCTGATTGTCTTTAGTAAATCAACCCCCACTGTGAGAAGCTCACAGTGTGCCATGAAACCAGAGCAAGCAATGTTACCACAGGAGGGCTGCGGGTCAGCTTTAACTCTTGGCACCCATCTCGTCCAACCCTCTGTGCTCATTTCCTCTCATCCTCTGTGACCATTTCCTCTAAACATGTCATCTAATCATCTGTGCCAGTTTCCTCCAATTCTCTCTAATCATCTGTGCTAATGTTCTCTGATTCTCTGTATCCATATCCTTTCATCCTCTGTGCCCATTTCCTCTAAACTTTTGTACCCGCATCCTCAAATTATTTCTACTCATGTGTAAGCAAAAATGCTGTTTTTTATTTTATTTTCCTTGTGCATGATTGGGTACTCTTTGGAAAGTGAAGCCTTACCTCATTTACCAAGCTCTGGAGCACTTACACAGGGCAAAAGTCTAATTGCCTTTAGTAAAACAACCCCATTGTCTCTCCTCTACCCAAATAGGAAGGACAGGCACATATTACCATATACAACCTACATTGTTTGCAGGCAAAAGTATAAAAGTTATATACATAAAAAATAAAAAAAAACCTGCTTGTGGACATAATCCCTAGTGAAAAGATGTAAAGCTGCTAGCATGCCATGAGATATTTATCATAGCAACAATAAATCATATACCAACTATAAATCCTTAACAATTATGTAATACTATGAAATAACAAAATATAAGATGATCACAATATAAATCCAAATAGTGACTCCAAAATTCCGCACTCGTGAGTACTTCAAAAGGATAATGGCATAGCTTCCAAATGTCCCTGATTTGGAGCAATGTCCCTCTGTCCCTTTTTCCTCCTCATTTGTCCCTCATTTTGGTCTGATCTATATAGTTGTATATAAAATGAACTTTTTATCTTTCAAAAAGTGTTTCCCAGCGCTAAACCTTTCATCTGATTTCTAAATTGCTGCATTTGTACATTTTAAAAGCCAATATAAAGGAATAGTAGTGGTAAAAAAAAAAAGTCCTTGTGGATTTAATTAACCTTTTTTTTTTTTTGGTTACTTCTCCTTTAAGGGGGTGTGGCAGTGGGCGTGTCCTATGCTTACATACATTTGTAATAGTAGGTGTCCCTCATTCCCATCTCAAAATGTTGGGAGGTATGTAATGGTGTCACAAACTTCCAAAAGATAATATCATGAGTCCCACACTTCTGATATGCCTTCTGCTGTATGTGTATGGCGGTGGAGATCTATCTGGTGTGGGAATCTTGATAATATCTTCTGGATGTTTGTGACACCATTATCTTTTGAAGTACTCATGAGTTTGGACTTTTGGAATCACTATCTGGGTTTAATATTATGATAATCTTATATTTTGTTTAGTTCATATTATTACATATTTGTGCAACTTTTAGATTAGCACAGCACAAATGATATATGATAAAACTATAGCAGTGAAATAGTTACAAAAACCTAAAAGACAAGAGCGTTTTATAACCTGCGTATATGTGTTGTATGGCCTCATTTGTCTCTCACTGTATTTTCTTTTCTATTAATATCAAATAAGGTCAATAAAAGTGGGGCATGAGAGAAAGAAATGTATTCAGGAAGGTCCTAAAACATTTTCATGACTGTAAAAACCATGTAAAGTAACAGCAGCAAACGTAACAGTTTTCTATACAGATGCAATATCATATAAAGATACATGACACACAATATCATCATTAAATTAAAGGGGTTGTAAAGGTAAAAATTTTTTCACCTTAATGCATTCTATGCATTAAGGTGAAAAAACTTTTGAGAATACCGCCGCCCCCAGCCCCCCCGTTTTACTTACCTTACGCCCCGAATCTTCGCTGCTCGTTCTCGTCATCTTCAGCCTGGTCGCTGATTGGCTGCAGTGGATGGATTGAAAGCAGCGCAGCCATTGGCTCGCGCTGCTGTCAATCACATCCGATGACGCGGCGCGACGGGGGGCGGGGGCGAGTGATACAGCGAGCGGCTTTAGCCGCCGGCTGTATCACGGGAGCGCGCCAGCAAACACTCACCACCATGCGAGGGAGCTCGCATGAAGGTGGTGAATGCTTGCGGGGAGGAGCTGAAACAGCCGCCGAGGGACCCCAGAAGACCAGGTTCGGGGCCACTCTGTGCAGAACGAGCTGCACAGTGAAGGTAAGTATAACATGTTTGTTATTTTTAAAAAAAAAAAAAAATACCTTTACAACCCCTTTAAAGCTGTTCAAGTATAACTTAAGGGAAAACATTTCTTTTTAGTTTTGGATAGAGTGCAGAGAGTTTAGAATACCTGACAGTTTTTATTGCTGTCTGTGCCCCCGTTGGGGAGAATCATCCTCACTATTTGTCCTGTTTACCATTATCATTGAAAGTGAAAGTAAAAGAAAATCCCAAATTTTGGGTTGTCCCCAGAAAAATAAGAGGGGAAATCTTCCAATGGGGACACTAGTTCTGGTGACCTGGGGGTCCCCAAGGAATTACCTTAATTTGCAGAGATTTCTCTTCACTTCCTGTCCCATAGCCAAACAGGAAGTGAAGAGAAATCTCCACAATGGGACACAGATGGTGCGAAAAAAATCTGATATAACCCCCCCTTACTCTATCCAAAATAAGAAAAAAAAAAGTTTTGCCTATAGTTCTACTTTAAGTACTGCAGACACTGGTGCGCAGTCATGTTGGAACAGAAAGGGGCCATCCCCAAACTGTTCCCACAAATTAAGGAGCATGAAATTGTCCAAAATGTCTTGGTATGCTGACATCGTAAGAGTTCCCTTCACTGGAACTAAGGGGCCAAGCCCAACCCCTGAAAATCAACCCCACACCATAATCCCCCCTCCACCAAATGATTTGGACCAGTGCACAAAGCAAGGTCCATAAAGACATGGATAAGCGAGTTTGGGGTGGAGGAACTTGACTGGCCTGCACAGAGTCCTGACCTCAACCTGACAGAGCACCTTTGGGATGAGTTAGAGCGGACTGCAAGCCAGGCCTTCTCGTCCAACATTAGTGCCTGACCTCACAAATGCGCTTCTGGAAGAATGGTCAAACATTCTCATAGACACACTCCTAAACCTTGTGGACGGCCTTCCCAGAAGAGTTGAATCTTGTAGCTGCAAAGGTTGGGCCAACTCAATATTGGACCCTACGGACTAAGACTGGGATGCCATTAAAGTTCATGTGTGTGAGAAGGCAGGCGTCCCAGTACTTTTGACAATATAGTGCCCTTCTATGAGTCTGGTGTGGAGGAACTCCAGTGTCCTGCACAGAGCCCTGATCTCCACCCTACTCAATGGCTTTGAGTTGAATTGGAAAACTGATTTTAAGCCAGGTCTACTTACCCAACATCAGTACCTGACTTAACAAATGCTCTTTTGGCTGAATGGGCACAAATTTCCACAGACACTCTCAAAAAATCGTGCGGAAAGCCCTCATAGCAGTGTTTCTCAACTCCAATCCTCAAGGCGCCCCAACAGGTCATGTTTTCAAGCTTTTCAGGCTTCAGGCTTTTCAGGCTTCAGGCTTTCCATTCACTGCCTTAGTAATTACCACAGCCATTTCATCTGAGGGAAATCCTGAAAACAAGACCTGTTGGGGCGCCTTGAGGACTGGAGTTGAGAAACACTGCCTCATAGAAGAGTGGAGCCTGTAAGAACCACAAAGGCAAGGTGTGTGTGTGTGTGTGTGTGTGGGGGGGGGGGGGGGGCATTGCATTTTAATGCCTATTATTTTGGAATAGGATGTCCTACAAGATCATATAGGTGTGATGGTCAGATGTTCACAAACTTTTGGCTATGCAGAATCTGGCTCCCTGTAGGCGTACTAGTAGATGACTGTTCAGTTAGGACCTACAGAGAAAAGCTGTAGCAGCACTGCAAAACCTATGCCAGACCAGAGAAGAACAGCATTAGCCATAGCTCCTGGACTAAGGTTAGTAATAAAGGGTATAGATAGCCGAGGGGGGGGGGGGGGGGGTGCTGTTAGGTTTAGGCTAGCCTTAAGAACAGTTATCTGTATGTGAGTGTTCTCATGTATCTAGGTCATGGTATAGCTAGTAGTAGTTAGTCACGTTCAACTGGACTTGTTTTGTAATGTTGAAGAAGTTTCGTAGCTTCTCCACTTCAGATCTTATGACTGTAAGGAAAAAAAAAACAGCATTTATATTCAAACAGATAGCACCGACTCCTAAATCCGATCACCATCTGACATTCCACAGTAATTGGGGGCATTGGTACTACCTGCTTGGATATAAATGCTGGTGTGTTTTTATAACACTCATAAGATTTGAAGAGCCTTGGACAAGCTCCAACACATCTTCAACATTACAAAACAAGTCCAGTTGACTACTTTTATCCTTTAAATTTAAATATTGATCTTTAAAGTATAACTAAAGGTAATTTTTGTTTTTTTAGTTTTGGATAGAGTGAAGATAGATTAGAACACCTGTTGGGTTTTCATTGTTGCCCCCCAGTGAGGGAAATTCACCAACTCCATTTGTCCTGTTTACCGTTAAAATCAAAAGCGAAAGTAAAAGAAAATTTCAAATTTTGGGTTGTCCCCAGGACAGTGATAGGGGGGACACTAGTTCTGGTGACCTGGGGGGCCCAATGGATTCCCTTAATTTGCTGGGCTTTCCTCTCCTTGTTTTAACTATGGGAGAAGAAGTGAAGGCAAATCTCCCCATGTGTTGGGTTTGATATAAATATATGTCTAATCGAATCACCGTCACCTCGTATCGCTGTTGCTGTTTCCAGTAGGACAGGCTTGTCTAAGTGCCGGGGCTCCAGACATACAGGATACAGGCGCTTTTTCTACTGAACAAATGTGAGTGCAATAATGTGTTTTTAACATTTTAATAAAGTCTGAAAGTTTTACACTATCGGCGCCTTATATCTTTTACATGCCATGCTTATCTACTTGTGAGCTGGGGATGTTATGATGAGATCTGAAGTATAATGAGCTCCGCTGGGCGTGCTTGGAGACCACACTATTACCACCATTAATCCAGGTTTTGGCTGTATCGGTTATGCCCTGGAGGGCAGCTCCCAACATAGGCTTTCCCTGATCCTCTGTAGCGGGGGATCATGGGTCTCTGGTAACCGTCAAACCTCTACTCTTTGGTGGTGGACTAGCCACTAGCTCTCCATATAATATTGAGAATTCCATACTCTATGGATGGACTCTTAGATTAATTCATCTTCCAATTGCATTTATTACCGGTGATACTGTCACTCTATGTTTTTGGACTTATTAATGATTTGTTGATTTTACCCATTACTGTTCACTTTTGTTTTGGTGTTAAGACATTTTCCACTTTTTTGTTTACATCACACGTGATACACACATATAGGCACACCATTATATTATTGGGCCAGTATATGTGTGTGCTACCAACTTTTTCTAGCGCGATTCAACCTTTTTTTATTTTTCAAATATATGTCTGTATTATGATTTTTATTCTCAGACTTTACTGTTACGTTACGTAGCAGAATCTGTTTCTTTAGTAGTTTGTCTTAGAAAAAAAAATCAGGTTACTTTTGCAGGTTTGAGTGGACTTCTCAAACAAATGACATGGTAACCATTACACAAGCTACAATAAGATATAGACTACAGCGCTAGCAAACACAACATTGATGAATATAATAAACAAAATACAAAGTGAATGTCCATATAAAGTGACTGATGTGCTCCAATCCAAAAAAAAGTGCAAAGTGCTCCAGAATTTTCAAGGTGTACCAAAACACCCCCTCCTGTGTCCCCACTCACCGGATGGAATGGACCCCCAGCTTCTCAGTCTAGGGGTCACTTCAGGCTTGTTAATGGTGGCCAGAGATGGCAGATTTAACATCAGATCATCAGGTAGATCTCCCTTGTTATGGATAATCAGCCAAGATAAAGGTACCCAAAATGAATGGAAGGGACTATAGTGAAGTACCGTTTGGCAAAGAATTTATTGCGCATAAAAAAATGGATGCTTACAAGAAGCAAGATAAAATCAGGCATAAAAATCAGAGAGCTGAGAGTACAAAAACGTTGTTCATGGTGTTCGTTCCACCAAAACCGGAAGTGACGTCAGAAGCACCAGGAACCAAAAATTTCGTAATTACGAAATTTGACGTAATTTCCGGTTCCTAGTTCTTCTGACATCACTTCCGGGACACAGTGGGGACACAAGAGGGGGTGTTTTGGTACACCTTGAAAATTCTGGAGCACTTTTCATTTTTTTTGGATTGGAGCACATCAGTCACTTTATATGGACATTCACTTTGTATTTTGTTTAATATTTTCATTAATGTTGTGTTTGCTGGCGCTGTAGTCTATATCTTATTGTATTTTGTCAAGTGAATAGCACTTTGTGCAGAGCAGCTGCACCTGATATTTTATTTTCATCTCATTGTCATATTTGTCATACCATTAGGGCGAGTTTATATATTTAGAATATATCTGTTCACAATTACACAAGCTGTCCTCACACAATGGGAACTAAGATACCATTGTTGTATGTTGGGCTATGTAAGTGAAATCAACAAGTCAAGTTAATCAATGGTTACCAATAGCTTGACCTTCTGACATATATGACCTACGGCATGTATGATACAACAGTGTGATCTAGAGGTCGAATTGGAAAATGCTTCTCCCATTGAAACACAGTATTGCAAAAGGGGCCACACCCATGTGGGAATGGTAAAACTTTTCAAATAAAAAAACAAAAACAGAGACTGAAAGGGGTACTCTATAATGACTTAAAGCGGAGTTCCACCCAAAAATGGAGCTTACGCTTTTCCGGTTCCTCCCCCCCTCCGATGTCACATTTGGAACCTTTCAGGGGGGAGCAGATGCCTGTCTACTACAGGTATTTTGCTTCCACTTCCAGGCATAGATACCCAAGCCACCCGCGGGTATCTACGCCACTTCCCACCCCCCCATGCTGTATTCTGGGAGACACACAGGTCCCAGAAAACAGCAGGGACCAGCGTGAGTCGCGCATGCGCAGTAGGGAACCAGGAAGTGAAGCCGCAAGGCTTCACTTCCTGATTCCCTTAACAAAGATGGCGGCAGCAGCACCCGACAGCCGAGGGATAGATCGGCTTCGGGTGCCGACATAGCGGGCGCCCTGGACAGGTAAGTGTGCATATTTTAAAAGTCAGTCGCTGCAGTATTTGTAGCTGCTGACATTTAAAAAAAAAAAAAACGGCGGAACTCCGCTTTAACACCAAGGAAGGTCTGCACAGTCGGGAGAAGCTATACCTGAAGACGCTTTACCTGATCTCTATCAACTGCTTAAAGAATAAGCCTGGGATCCTGGTTGCCTACGAAGATCATGAAACCCCTGTGAGCTGAGTTAAAGCGGTTGTATACCCGCAAAAAATTATTTTATTTTTTTTACCCCTGTAAAGCAAAAGGCATAATGAGCTAGTATGCACAGCATACTAGCTCATTATGAAATACTTACCTTAGAACGAGGCGTCGGTATCTTACCTGGTCCACACCGAGGGAGCTGTCATGTTGCCTCGGCGTGTCTTCCGGGTATGGTGGTTCTAGCGCTGTGAGTGGCTGGAGCCGCGATGTCATCACTCCCGCGCATGCGCGCGGGAGATTTCTTACCCAGCAAGGTCCGGCAGTTGCTGGCCTTCAGCCGAGAATCCCCTGTGCGCATGCGCCACTGCAGTCAGCGGCTCATAGCAAGGGGAATATCTCCTAAACCGTACAGGTTTAGGAGATATTTTTTTTACCTACAGGTAAGCCTTATTATAGGCTTACCTGTAGGTAAAAGTTACAAAAAAGACTATACAACCACTTTAAGTAACTTTTCAGCAAATTTCTACTGTTTACAGACGATAGTTTCTGTTTATTTGCTAGGAAGTAGGTAACATTTTGTTTGTTGTATGTACAGTATATCTACCAGTCTTGTATTGTATTCCTAAAAAATTTGTAATCATTTTGTATGTACAGCATTTTTCATTTGGTAAAAGCATATTAATACACTGCAGAGGTCTAAGCTTCCTTGCTTTATTGTAACATGTACTAGACGCCTGTCTGTTTCCATTCGGTGTCATGTGAACTGATTCACAAGACGGATAGGGAATAGGTCCCTCCATCCGTCTGTTTTTGGGGGACAGGATCGGATCGGATTTCGGTGGGTGTCATAAAAGCCACCACTCCATAGAAAAGACTGGAGGGTCCGATCAGGTCCGCCTGAAAAACTGATAGGTGGACCCGATCAGATCGCCCCCGTGTGAAAGGGGCCTAAAGCAGTGGTTCTCAACTCCAGTCCTCGGGACCCACCAACAGGCCAGATTTTAAGTATTACCTTGGGGAGTTGCAGACTAGAATACTGCAATCACTGAGCAGCAAGTGATATCACCTGTGATGTATTTCAGCTATCTTGCAAACCTGGCCTGTTGGTGGGTCCTGAGGACTGGAGTTGAGAACCACTGGCCTAAAGGAAAGAAACAAGCAGTGGGAGATGAAATGGTTAAGAAGATTAAACAACTGACGCCTTTTCTCTTGCTTACTTCCGGTAACTTTACCTAACTTACCATTAGCTTCTCAGGAGGACACCAATGTCTCCAACCTCATCAAGGGAATCTCTTCAACCTTTTGATAGATTGTAGAAAACAGTCACATTTTTCCTTCCTAGGATGTGATACAAGCTAACAGTACAGATCTGTATATCTCTGGTATATACCAGTTTGACCTCAAAGTGATGCAGAGAAGTCTTTCCAGTGCTGCGAGCAGATATCAGTCACAGCGTGTTCAATCCATCCTTCCCTGCGCTGCAGCCACCAGAACGGCCCCAAGTGAGTTCCTAAGTTCCATCGCCCAGAAAAATCTCCACTTCAGGCTGTCATTTTCCCGAGGACGATTTTCTGTCTCGTTGCATAATGTTCAAGGTTTATCCCGCAGGCAAGGGAAAGAGAAAATGCATTTACTAGAATAACCTGTCTTACGTACTTGAGGTTAGCTGTCTTTATCTATAACCTCAAAAGAGGAAAAATGTGCTGGTCACACCAGTGCCATTAAAGATTATATAACCTAGCTGTGGTGTTTATAATGCAGTGCTGAGTGCCGCTTTGTAATTCAGAAAAAAAATAAAGTAAAATAAGCAAGGCTATAAGGGTGGAAAGGACCAGGATACGTAACGCAAGAGTGTGATTTAAAGTGGTTCTAGCATCAGATATATTTTTTATGCTAAGTGCCTGCATGCCAAGTAATGTGTAAATGTAACACTTCTAGGCATTTATTACCTCTCCCAGAGATTACAGTACTCCATACCTCCCAATATTTTGAGATGGGAATGAGGGACACCTACTAGCAAATGTATGGTGGCATAGGACACGCCCCCCTTGCCACACCCCCTTAAAGGAGAATTATCCCAAAAAAAAGGTTAATTAAATCCACAAGTGCTTTTTTTACCACTACTATTCCTTTAAATTGGCTTTTAAAATGTACAAATGCAGCAATTTAGAATTTGGATGAAAGGTTTAGCACTGGGAAACACTTTTTGAAAGATAAAAAGTGCATTTTATATACAACTATATAAATCAGACCAAAATGAGGGACAAATGAGGAGGAATGAGGGACAGAGGGACATTGCTCCAAATCAGGGACAGTCCCTCCAAATCAGGGACAGTTGGGAGGTATGGACTACTCTCCTTGACAATGACTTCATCTGCTTTTCTTGGTGTGTTGTGCTTCTGTGCATCGCGGTGTGTTGCGCTGCTGCGTGGTGACATGCAGTGCCTACCTGTGCACTGCGATAAAACCCAGCATGTCTGCATTGTACTGCAGCTCACTACACTGCACCAGCAGTGTGAGAGGGCGCCTAGAAAAAAATTCCTTGCTTTGTGCCCTAGCGGTGAATGGTGTCCATCCAACATAGAAAAACAGCAGTCATGTGTGATCGAGGTGCCGCTCTACCCCCTTAGGGTCCGTTGGATTTTTGGGTCCCCCTTTACATGCACAGCCAGGCAACAGGTATTTTCGGCACACACTCTGTATACAGAAACAAGTCCAAGGGTTTTCTTTTGTTTTTAGTTTAATAGGGTAATCGACTTGGGTGAGGAAAGGGCGGTATGGGATGCCCAGAACTGTAGTATAATAGAACTTGAGGACATGCAACAACTGTCTCTGGCTTCCAGAAAAGGGCACAAGGCTGTGTTCCAGTTGAACAAACCGAATAGCCCAACTGGCAAAGATCAATTCCGAACTTCTTACTGCAGGTACTCTCCCTCCTCAGAGTAATGCTATAGCACCTGGTTCCTCACTAGAATCCCCAAGCAGAGGTGTAGGATAGCTATGATGGCTTGAATCGCTCTAAGCTGTGGCTTGTAGATAGCTAGCTGGGTATTGCACCTGGTCACTTCTCCTTTATAGGCTGTGGGGTGTAGAATTGAAGCTACTCACTCAGTCCCCTGTAAAGATCAAGTAGCTCATGTGGTGACTGTTGAACAGGCCTTCTGCTGGACAGGTCCCAATGGCTCCCAGGGTGACCCAACTTAGCCTAGCTGAGGCTGAAAGGACGTGAGGCTTTCTCTGCTGCTCTTTCTTTCTCTCTCTCGTCCTCTCTGGCTCTTTCTGCCTGGAGGCAGAGCCCTCCAGCACAGGGTTCCCCTCCCAGGCCACTGGACCCTGGACTCTTCACCCACATGGTCAGGCTCCAGAATACTTATGGGCTATTTCTCCACCTTCTGGCCCATCCTCACTCAGGGATTTGAGGAGACTCCATAAATATTCAGGCCTCTTCTCCTCCACCCTCTAAATTCTAGATCTCTCCAGGAGCTTCTAGAGCTTCCAGAAACCAGGGGGAGGCAGCAGCCCTTGGAGTTCTGCCAACCTAACTAAACAAATTAACCCTGGCTCCTCTGGCTACGGCAGAAGCCAAACTAAATTTACCTACTGTACACAAAGGGGTGCTACAGAGGCCTTACGAGTGATCAGCTGTTCTGTACTACAAGGCATTGGAGAACAAAAGCAGAGAGATTGAACAGAAGACTCTATCATTCAAATATTACACTGTCAAAGACAGTGGCAGCCTATCCATAATCCATGCATCTGGCCCATAATCTACATGCAGGGCACCTAGCGCATGGATATTTTTTGGTTTTTTTAGTAGCACATGATTAGAGCCAGAGGCTCTAATTGGCTTCAAAAAAGGTTGGGCACTGCGCCCTGAGCCCACTCAGTTGTGTGACAATAGCAAATTAATATTCACTATTGTCTTCCTGATTCTCCTCCTGGCTAATCATGAAGCGGGTCCCGAGACCCGATTGGCCGAGAGGAGAATTGATTGTATTAGCCGCCTAGGAGGAGAAGAAGACAGGAGGGAAGCTGTCATGATGCTGAGGAGGAAGAGGAAAAGCAGGGTGAAGCTGACGAGGAGGAAGTGCTGCCCGCGACCTAGATGAGGTAAGTGCGGGGCTGGTGGGCTTACGATCAAACGATGGGGGGGAGGTGCGACCGACCTACCGAATGGGGGCGTGGCGGCAGTTTTGCCACCCTCCCCAAAAAAAATGAAGCACCAGCCGCCACTGCTCACAGAACAAATAAGGGCGCATGTAGACAGCTGCAGTTAGGCATTTTGTCATTAGGTGGCTAAGGAGTAGCTAAACACCAAAAGCATTAAATCACTCACACATGGAACTGTAACCATGCACCTGTCACAAGTCAAACATTGCTGCAAGCGGCAGAGGTGAGATCCAGCAGAGAGCAGCAAAAGATCCCAGCCGTGAAGTGACAGCCGGCAGCCTAGTCAATGTCCTGCTAGAGGAGGACATCTAGCAGTGTCCACAGTGTATACAGTAGCCTCAGAGATGTATTAATATGTGGGAGAATTAGTAGGCAATGCATTTCAGGGAGCAACACATTGCCTAGCCATTCCACCCTTCAGTCTTTACCCTACTGGTGTCTTGGTGTTTGCAAGAACAGGCTATGTGCCTGGTTTTGAGGGCTCAGAGCTGGAGCCGGGTCCAAAGGGTATTGCCCCTTGCTTTAACAAGGCAGGCCATATGTGCCTAGGCAGATATTTACTGCTAAAGCCATCACTGGAATAGAGTTACATCCCAACCTCTTGTTTTATAGGGCTATTTGCACGAAAAGAAGTTCTGTGTGATGCTTCTCGATGTCTGAGACCCACCCAGTGACTGTTTCCAAGTAAAATATTGAAAACTGCATTAAAGTGTGGACCTACATTTCTTCATAGATGATTATATAAATGATAGACCTTTGGGGCAAATGAACATCAGGATGATAAATGTAAGTGTAGCACCCTGTAGTTTAGGCAGGGAGCTCCTCACAAATTTACTTGCCAGGAATAGTTATCCTGGTTGATTGATAGAGATCTATTGATTTCTCCCTAAGTTTGGCTTTGTTGCACTTTTCTCTTCTACCACTAGGTGGCTGGGTACTTGGTGGTACTAGATATGAGAAGGGCAACCCAAGTTCAGGTAATGGGTATGTGAGGTATCTCAGCCAATGGGCAGGGTTTTCTTGAATGCCTTGGCCTGCTGGGAGAACCTATATAATCAGGTGGAGTCAGGTGATCTATGTTCTGTGCCACCTGGGCGGCTGTCTGGGTGGATGTGTGTCATATTGCCCAGGATGCTAGGCCGGAGATTGGGCCTATCCCGGGCACATCTGGCTGCTAGGCTGTCTGAGGGCCTATCCAGAAGCAAGAGAGCAGCGCAGGGTTGGGATTGCGGCTTGCAGTCCAACCAAAAGTGATGGTTCTGCTGGCCGGAGAACCTGTCGTAGTCGGAGGTAGAGGGAAAGCTGTCACCAGTAAGGGACTAACCACCTTATTACCAGGGACCACAGTGAGTAACTGAAGGAATCACATATATATACAAGATTTTGTGCAGCCGGCCCACACTATAGCAGTAAAGCTACAGTGCGGTCGGCAAACTGATGTATTGCTTTTTTTTTGCCATTTAG
This sequence comes from Lithobates septentrionalis, assembly GCA_037952835.1. Lineage (NCBI taxonomy): Eukaryota > Metazoa > Chordata > Amphibia > Anura > Ranidae > Lithobates > Lithobates septentrionalis. The sequence goes on along the minus strand of JBBDGP010003459.1, from coordinate 331,619 downwards.
GGTGGTTTGTTGAGCCCATAGTCCGGGCGGGGGGGGGGGGGGGGGGGGGGTTGTGTTTTTTAATATAATGTTAATTTTTTTTGTACCAAGGACTCCATGCTACCTTAATTGATACTATAATTACAAACAAGTGTAAAGGACCTTGAGACAACCTCTTTTCTGGAGCAGCATTCTCACCAGATGGGGATGGTGAAGAATCGGGAAACCTCAGTGGGAATCATGCCAGGGACCCAGCCAGCAGAGGGGACACTTGCAGAGCAGCCTTGTAAGTCAAGCCAGGGACGGAGCAGGCCAGCAGGGGTGAAGTTTGAGAGGTATCTAGAGTGCCAAGCTAGGGACCCAGCAGAGATGCGGGGGTGGCGCTTGAAGAAGATACCACCGTGAAGATTAGAGGGGCACAAGGGATTCAGTGGCAGTGAATTATAGGGACTAGGAAGAGACCAGAAGCTCAGTGTATGGAAGAACTACAAGGAGAAGTTGTAGTGAAGCTGAAAGAACTGTTACGCTTTGTCTTAGGAACTGTTAAAGACTGTTGCCATAGGAGACAGCATTCCTGCAGCAGGGCAGCACAGTGGTGTAGTGGTTAGCACTCTAACCTAGCACCAATAGGGTCACTGGTTCAAATCCTGACCACGACACCATCTGCCTGGAGTTTACATGTTCTCCCTGTGCCTGCGTGGGTTTCCTCTGGGTACTCCGGTTTCCTCCCACACTCCAAAGACATGCTGGTAGGTTAATCAGATCCGGTCTATAAATTGGCCCTAGTATGTGTATACGTGTAGTGCCGCGTACACACGGTCGGACTTTCTATCCTACTTGGTCCGGCACACTTTCCGCCGGACTTTGTCCGCCAGGTGCGCCGGACTTTAAAACGGACGGACTTGCCCACACACGCCGGGACTTTCCGGCGGGCTAAGTCCGCCCGTCTTTCCGACGGACTTTCGCTGGAGTTCCGGCGGACTTTCAGAATGAACGGACTTGCCCACACACGGACAAGTCCGTTCATTTTGAACGTGACTCAGGTGCGACGGGACTAGCAAAGGATGTCAATCTTGCCGCTTTTATCGGCGAGATTGACACCTTGCGAGCCCCGTTGCGGGGCATACCAGGCCCTTAGGTCTGGTATGGATTATAAAGGGAAGCCCCTACGCCGAAAAAACGGCGTGGGGTCCCCCCTAGAATCCATACCAGACCCCGATCCGAGCACGCAGCCTGGCCGGTCAGGAAAGGGGTTGGGGACGAGCGAGCGCCCCCCCCCTCCTGAACCGTACCAGGCCGCATGCCCTCAACATGGGGGGTTGGTGCTTTGGGGGAGGGGGGCGCCCTGCGGGGCCCCCCACCCCAAAGCACCTTGTCCCCATGTTGATGAGGACAAGGGCCTCTTCCCGACAACCCTGGCCGTTGGTTGTCGGGGTCTGCGGGCGGGGGGCTTATCGGAATCTGGGAGCCCCCTTTAATAAGGGGGCCCCCAGATCCCGGCACCCCACCCTATGTGAATGAGTATGGGGTACCCCTACCCATTCACCTAGGGAAAAATTGTAAGTAATAAAGCACACTACACAGGTTTTTAAAATATTTTATTAAACAGCTCCGGGGGTGGGGATCTTCCTCCGGCTTCGGGGGGTCTTCTTCTGGCTTCGGGGGTCCCTCCGCTTCATCTTCTCCCGGCGTCCGGTTGGTTCTTCTCCGCTCTCTTCTCCCGGTGTTCCAGTTCTTCGGCCGGCTCCTCTGCTGTCTTCAGGTAGCTCTCTTGCCAGCAGAGGTCCGGACTTCTGAGCTGCTGGGCTTCTTCTCTTCTCTTCTCCAGATGTTGACACGACGCTCTCTCCGGCTGGACTGCTCTCCGAGGGCTGCGTTGTGACTTATATAGGCGGAGACCCCGCCCCCTTTTGATGTCACAGTCCCTGGGCATGCTGGGACTGTGACGTTTTAGGGGGCGTGGTCAACAGCCCTCGGAGAGCAGTCCAGCCGGAGAGAGCGTCGTGTCAACATCTGGAGAAGAGAAGAGAAGAAGCCCAGCAGCTCAGAAGTCCGGACCTCTGCTGGCAAGAGAGCTACCTGAAGACAGCACAGGAGCCGGCCAAAGAACTGGAACACCGGGAGAAGAGAGCGGAGAAGAACCAATCGGACGCCGGGAGAAGATGAAGCGGAGGGACCCCCGAAGCCGGAAGAAGACCCCCGAAGCCGGAGGAAGATCCCCACCCCCGGAGCTGTTTAATAAAATATTTTAAAAACCTGTGTAGTGTGTTTTATTACTTACAATTTTTCCCTAGGTGAATGGGTAGGGGTACCATGTACCCCATACTCATTCACATAGGGTGGGGTGCCGGGATCTTGGGGCCCCCTTATTAAAGGGGGCTCCCAGATTCCGATAAGCCCCCCGCCCGCAGACCCCGACAACCAACGGCCAGGGTTGTCGGGAAGAGGCCCTTGTCCTCATCAACATGGGGACAAGGTGCTTTGGGGTGGGGGGCCCCGCAGGGCGCCCCCCTCCCCCAAAGCACCCACCCCCCATGTTGAGGGCATGCGGCCTGGTACGGTTCAGGAGGGCGGGCGCTCGCTCGTCCCCACCCCCTTTCCTGACCGGCCAGGCTGCGTGCTCGGATCGGGGTCTGGTATGGATTTTAGGGGGGACCCCACGCCGTTTTTTAGGCGTAGGGGCTTCCCTTTATAATCCATACCAGACCTAAGGGCCTGGTATGCTCCGCGCTCGCCGCAATAGGAAAATTTGTTTTTCCTATTGCAGCGAGCGCGAGATGCAATACCCTGCCCTCGTGTCGTATTTGGTCTGTCGGACCAGCCTACACACGAGCGGGCTTTCCGTCGGACCAGCACACACACGAGCGGACTTTCCGCCCGAAACTGAGTCCAACGGAAAGATTTAAAACTTGGTTCAAATCTAGGTCCGGCGGGCTTTTGGGAAGAAGTCCGCCGGAAAAGTCCGCCGGCGCCCACACACGGGCGGATTGTCCGGCACACTCTGGTCCGCCGGACCAAGTATGCCGGAAAGTCCAACCGTGTGTACGCGGCATAAGTGTTTGTAAGCGCGTCGGGACCCTGCACTCTATAAAGATGCAACTCAACTCACGTGCAGATGTGGCTTCTTACTGGAGGCCTTTTCCTGCATGGCTGTCCTCCTATTGAAGTCCCGGAGTCTGCTAATTGAGTTTGCAACTATCTAAGGGTGCCCTGGCCCTAACCCTCTTTCCCCCCAAAAATACAAAAAGGACTGCTAAGAGAAATAAAACCTCTTTTACATCCAAGAAGTGTCTGGCGCCCAATGACTTTCACCATCTTTGCACCCACTATGCCGTACAAGCCACTACATACGCAAGGATGTCAGCTATCCCTGGTCCTCTCATCAGACCAAAGGAAGCCTGGAACCTTGTTACATAAATCTTCCATGAGGATGATAAATGTAAAACCTCCCACTTAAAGGAGGCTTATGAAAACTCTGTTTCCCAGGTACTGCTACAGTGTACAAGGTAAGGTGCTAGAACCAGATTATATCTCTATCAGCTTTCAGTTTGGTGCTTCACCGTGCCAGACTAGCAGCCCATGGTACAGTAGATTCAAGGTTTGATGAAAGCAATCCTCTCATGGTATCATGCTTACCCTTTCAGGACTGTGGTTTCTTCCTCCAACCGGTAACTTAAGAGGATGTAACCATATTGTGCAGTAGGGGACATTGTCATCTGGTGCTCCTGGATGTATCAAATAATGAAGGGACTGCAGAAGATCGCAGCACTGAAACAGAAGGGAGGTAGGAGACACGGGCCATTGGAGAACTAAGTATATCTATTCTCATGCAAGCATGCAGGGATCAGCTCACTTCAAAGGGAATCCCTTGAAAGCTCACCCTTCAGATTGGAGGGTGACAAATTCTCTTTAAAGCAAATCTGCATTGAAGGAAGCATGAAGCTCCGATTCACAATGGAGCCTTTTTTTGCAGTGTGTTTTCCTATGCCTGACTACTCTCAGCATCCAGAATTCTATTGTTTGTAATTACCGTATTCCTTTTCACATTTCAGTGCTCAATCGCTTGAGTGCTCAACGCCCTATGCACTAAGATTGAGGAGATTTCCCTGTCGCTGTGATGCCCCTCTGTCCCTCTTTCCTCCTCATTTGTGCCTCATTTTGGTCTGTTCTACAGCCGTGGCAAAATGTTTTGAGAATGACACATATGCCCCGTACACACGGTCGGATTTTCCGATGGAAAATGTCCGATTGGAGCGTGTTGTCGGAAATTCCGACCGTGTGTAGGCTCCATCGGACATTTTCCATCGGATTTTCCGACACACAAAGTTTGAGAGCAGGATATAAAATTTTCCGACAACAAAATCCGTTGTCGGAAATTCCGATCGTGTGTACACAAATCCGACGGACAAAGTGCCACGCATGCTCAGAATAAATAAAGAGATGAAAGCTATTGGCCACTGCCCCGTTTATAGTCCCGACGTACGTGTTTTACGTCACCGCGTTTAGAACGATCGGATTTTCCGACAACTTTGTGTGACCGTGTGTATGCAAGACAAGTTTGAGCCAACATCCGTCGGAAAAAATCCATGGATTTTGTTGTCGGAATGTCCGAACAAAGTCCGACCGTGTGTACGGGGCATTATTCTTTTTCACAAAGTCTGCTGCTTCAGTGTTTTTAGACCTTTTTGTCAGATTTTACTATGGTATAATTACAAGCATTTGATAAGTGTCAAAGGCAAAAATTGACAATTACGTGAAGTTTATGCAAAAAGTCAATATTTGCAGTGATGACACTTCTTTTTCAAGACCTCTGCAATTCAACCTTGCATGCTGTCAATCATCTTCTGGGCCACATCATGACTGATGGCAGCCCATTACTGCATAATCAATCCTCGGTGTTTTCAGAATTTGTGGAGGTTTTTTTGTTCACCCGCCTCTTGAGGAATGACCACAAGTTCTCAATCGGGTTAAGGTCTGGGGAGTTTCCTGGCCATGGACCCAAAATTGAAATGTTTTGTTCCCCAAGCCACTTAGTTATCACTAAAAATAAAATTAATTGTGCCCGCGCTAAAAAATATATGAACTGAAAAAAATATATATGAATATATATAAACTGAGTAAGAAATATATGTGCAGAAATATTAAACCATAATTAGTATGCTAATAAAAACATACATATATAAATATATATATATAATGTGCAATCCTTATATATAAAATTCACAAAGTGCATCCACATAAAAGTGCAATCCTTATATAAAATGCTGAAAGTGCATCATGCATGAATATTACCTTATTAATAAGTGCAAATCCTGTGACAATCAAGTGTCCAAACAAAATCCGATCAGCAGCTTCAAACTGAAGCAAAGAAGTGTAAGAAAACAGTGTCCATGAATTAACCACTTGACGACCGCCTCACGCCGATGTACGTCGGCAAAGTGGCACGGACAGGCAAAATCACGTACAGGGTACGTGATTTGCCTTCCGCGGGTGGGGGGTCCGATCGGACCCCCCCCCGGTGCCCGAGGCGGTCGTCTTTTGTCCAGCGGCGATCGGTGATGAGGGGGAGACCATCCGTTCGTGGCCCCCCCCTCGCGATCGCCGCCGGCCAATGAGAATCATTCCTTTGCTGCTGTATGCTAAACAGCAGCAAAGGAAATGATGTCATCTCCCCTCGGGTCGGTATTTTCCGTTCCGGCCCGAGGAGAGAAGACATCAATGTGAGTGCACCAACACACACACACACAGTAGAACATGCCAGGCACACAAAACACCCCGATCCCCCCCCCGATCGCCCCCCGATCCCCCCCCAATCACCCCCCCCCCCCCCCCCCTGTCACAAACTGACACCAGCAGTTTTTTTTTTTTTTTTTTTTTTTCTGATTACTGCATAGTGTCAGTTTGTGACAGTTACAGTGTTGGGACAGATACTGTTACCCCCCTGTAGGTCTAGGGTACCCCCCTAACCCCCCCTAATAAAGTTTTAACCCCTTGATCACCCCCTGTCACCAGTGTCACTAAGCGATCATTTTTCTGATCGCTGTATTAGTGTCGCTGGTGACGCTAGTTAGTGAGGTAAATATTTAGGTTCGCCGTCAGCGTTTTATAGCGTCAGGGACCCCCCTATACTATCTGATAAATGTTTTAACCCCTTGATTGTCCCCTAGTTAACCCTTTCACCACTGATCACCGTATAACCGTTACGGTTGACGCTGGTTAGTTTGTTTATTTTTTATAGTGTCAGGGCACCCGCCGTTTATTACCGAATAAAGGTTTAGCCCCCCGATCGCCCGGCGGTGATATGCGTCGCCCCAGGCAGCGTCAGATTAGCGCCAGTACCGCTAACACCCACGCACGCAGCATGCGCCTCCCTTAGTGGTATAGTATCTGATCGGATCAATATCTGATCCGATCAGATACTATACTAGCGTCCCCAGCAGTTTAGGGTTCCCAAAAACGCAGTGTTAGCGGGATCAGCCCAGATACCTGCTAGCACCTGCGTTTTGCGCCTCCGCCCAGCCCACCCAAGTGCAGTATCGATCGATCACTGTCACTTACAAAACACTAAACGCATAACTGCAGCGTTCGCAGAGTCAGGCCTGATCCCTGCGATCGCTAACAGTTTTTTTGGTAGCATTTTGGTGAACTGGCAAGCACCAGCCCCAGGCGTCAGGTTAGCGCCAGTACCGCTAACACCCACGCACGCAGCATACGCCTCCCTTAGTGGTATAGTATCTGAACGGATCAATATCTGATCCGATCAGATCTATACTAGCGTCCCCAGCAGTTTAGGGTTCCCAAAAACGCAGTGTTAGCGGGATCAGCCCAGATACCTGCTAGCACCTGCGTTTTGCGCCTCCGCCCGGCCCAGCCCACCCAAGTGCAGTATCGATCGATCACTGACACTTACAAAACACTAAACGCATAACTGCAGCGTTCACAGAGTCATGCCTGATCCCTGCGATCGCTAACAGTTTTTTTGGTAGTATTTTGGTGAACTGGCAAGCACCAGCCCCAGGCAGCGTCAGATTAGCGCCAGTACCGCTAACACCCACGCACGCACCGTACACCACCCTTAGTGGTATAGTATCTGATCGCATCAATATCTGATCCGATCAGATCTATACTAGCGTCACCAGCAGTTTAGGGTTCCCAAAAACGCAGTGTTAGCGGGATCAGCCCAGATACCTGCTAGCACCTGCGTTTTGCCCCTCCGCCCGGCCCAGCCCACCCAAGTGCAGTATCGATCGATCACTGTCACTTACAAAACACTAAAAGCATAACTGCAGCGTTCGCAGAGTCAGGCCTGATCCCTGCGATCGCTAACAGTTTTTTGGTAGCGTTTTGGTGAACTGGCAAGCGCCAGCAGCCTAGTACACCCCGGTCGTAGTCAAACCAGCACTGCAGTAACACGTGGTGACGTGGCGAGTCCCATAAGTGCAGTTCAAGCTGGCGAGATGGCAAGCACAAGTAGTGTCCCGCTGCCACCAGAAAGACAAACACAGGCCCGTCGTGCCCATAATGCCCTTCCTGCTGCATTCGCCAATCCTAATTGGGAACCCACCGCTTCTGCAGCGCCCGTACTTCCCCCATTCACATCCCCAACCAAATGCAGTCGGCTGCATGAGAGGCATTTTTATGTCCTCCCGAGTACCCCTACCCAACGAACCCCCCAAAAAAGATGTCGTGTCTGCAGCAAGCGCGGATATAGGCGTGACGCCCGCTATTATTGTCCCTCCTGTCCTGACAATCCTGGTCTTTGCATTGGTGAATGTTTTGAACGCTACCATTCACTAGTTGAGTATTAGCGTAGGGTACAGCATTGCACAGACTAGGCACACTTTCACAGGGTCTCCCAAAATGCCATCGCATTTTGAGAGACCCGAACCTGGAACCGGTTACCGTTATAAAAGTTAGTTACAAAAAAAGTGTAAAAAAAAAAAAAATATGAAATAAAAAAAAATAGTTGTTTTATTGTTCTCTCTCTCTCTATTCTCTCTCTCTATTGTTCTGCTCTTTTTTACTGTATTCTATTCTGCAATGTTTTATTGTTATTGTTATTGTTATTATGTTTTATCATGTTTGTTTTTCAGGTGTGTAATTATTTACACTTTACTGTGCTTTATTGTTAACCATTGTTAACCATTTTTTTGTCTTCAGGTACGCCATTCACGACTTTGAGTGGTTATACCAGAATGATGCCTGCAGGTTTAGGTATCATCTTGGTATCATTCTTTTCAGCCAGCGGTCGGCTTTCATGTAAAAGCAATCCTAGCGGCTAATTAGCCTCTAGACTGCTTTTACAAGCCGTGGGAGGGAATGCCCCCCCCCACCGTCTTCCGTGTTTTTCTCTGGCTCTCCTGTCTCAACAGGGAACCTGAGAATGCAGCCGGTGATTCAGCCAGCTGACCATAGAGCTGATCAGAGACCAGAGTGGCTCCAAACATCTCTATGGCCTAAGAAACCGGAAGCTACGAGTATTTCATGACTTAGATTTCGCCGGATGTAAATAGCGCCATTGGGAAATTGGGGAAGCATTTTATCACACCGATCTTGGTGTGGTCAGATGCTTTGAGGGCAGAGGAGAGATCTAGGGTCTAATAGACCACAATTTTTTCAAAAAAGAGTACCTGTCACTACCTATTGCTATCATAGGGGATATTTACATTCCCCGAGATAACAATAAAAATGATTAAAAAAAAAAATATGAAAGGAACAGTTTAAAAGTAAGATTAAAAAAGCAAAAAAATAATAAAGAAAAAAAAAAAAAAACACCCCTGTCGCCCCCTGCTCTCGCGCTAAGGCGAACGCAAGCGGCGGTCTGTCGTCAAACGTAAACAGCAATTGCACCATGCATGTGAGGTATCACCGCGAAGGCCAGATCGAGTGCAGTAATTTTTCCAGTAGACCTCCTCTGTAAATCTAAAGTGGTAACCTGTAAAGGCTTTTGAAGGCTTTTAAACATGTATTTATTTTGTTGCCACTGCACGTTTGTGCGCAATTTTAAAGCATGTCATGTTTGGTATCCATGTACTCGGCCTAAGATCATCTTTTTTATTTCATCAAACATTTGGGCAATATAGCGTGTTTTAGTGCATTAAAATTAAAAAAAGTGTGTTTTTTCCCCAAAAAATGCGTTTGAAAAATCGCTGCGCAATTACTGTGTGAAAAAAAAAAATGAAACACCCACCATTTTAATCTGTAGGGCATTTGCTTTAAAAAAATATATAATGTTTGGGGGTTCAAAGTAATTTTTTTGCAAAAAAAAAAAACTTTTTCATGTAAACAATAAGTGTCAGAAAGGGCTTTGTCTTCAAGTGGTTAGAAGAGTGGGTGATGTGTGACATAAGCTTCTAAATGTTGTGCATAAAATGCCAGGACAGTTCAAAACCCCCCCAAATGACCCCATTTTGGAAAGTAGACACCCCAAGCTATTTGCTGAGAGGCATGTCGAGTCCATGGAATATTTTATATTGCGACACAAGTTGCGGGAAAGAGACAAATTTTTTTTTTTTTTTTTTTTTTTTGCACAAAGTTGTCACTAAATGATATATTGCTCAAACATGCCATGGAAATATGTGAAATTACACCCCAAAATACATTCTGCTGCTTCTCCTGAGTACGGGGATACCACATGCGTGAGACTTTTTGGGAGCCTAGCCGCGTACGGGACCCCGAAAACCAAGCACCGCCTTCAGGCTTTCTAAGGGCGTGAATTTTTGATTTCACTCTTCACTGCCTATCACAGTTTCGGAGGCCATGGAATGCCCAGGTGGCACAAAACCCCCCAAATGACCCCATTTTGGAAAGTAGACACCCCAAGCTATTTGCTGAGAGGTATAGTGAGTATTTTGCAGACCTCACTTTTTGTCACAAAGTTTTGAAAATTGAAAAAAGAAAAAAAAAAATGTTTTTTCTTGTCTTTCTTCATTTTCAAAAACAAATGAGAGCTGCAAAATACTCACCATGCCTTTCAGCAAATAGCTTGGGGTGTCTACTTTCCAAAATGGGGTCATTTGGGGGGGTTTTGTGCCACCTGGGCATTCCATGGCCTCCGAAACTGTGATAGGCAGTAAAGAGTGAAATCAAAAATTTTCACCCTTAGAAATCCTGAAGGCAGTGATTGGTTTTCGGGGTCCAGTACGCGGCTAGGCTCCCAAAAAGTCCCACACATGTGGTATCCCCATACTCAGGAGAAGCAGCTAAATGTATTTTGGGGTGCAATTCCACATATGCCCATGGCCTGTGTGAGCAATATATCATTTAGTGACAACTTTATGAAAAAAAAAAAAAAAAAAAAAAAAAAGTGTCACTTTCCCGCAACTTGTGTCAAAATATAAAATATTCCATGGACTCAATATGCCTCTCAGCAAATAGCTTGGGGTGTCTACTTTCCAAAATGGGGTCATTTTGGGGGGTTTTGTGCCATCTTGGCATTCCATGGCCTCCGAAACTGTGATAGGCAGTGAAGAGTGAAAGCAAAAATTTACACCCTTAGAAATCCTGAAGGCGGTGATTGGTTTTCGGGGCCCCGTACGCGGCTAGGCTCCCAAAAAGTCCCACACATGTGGTATCCCCATACTCAGGAGAAGCAGCTAAATGTATTTTGGGGTGCAATTCCACATAGGCCCATGGCCTGTGTGAGCAATATATCATTTAGTGACCACTTTTTGTAAATATTTTTTTTTTTTTTTTTTTTTGTCATTTTTCAATCACTTGGGACAAAAAAAATAAATATTCAATGGGTTCAACATGCCTCTCAGCAATTTCCTTGGGGTGTCTACTTTCCAAAATGGGGTCATTTGGGGGGGTTTTGTACTGCCCTGCCATTTTAGCACCTCAAGAAATGACATAGGCAGTCATAAACTAAAAGCTGTGTAAATTCCAGAAAATGTACCCTAGTTTGTAGACGCTATAACTTTTGCGCAAACCAATAAATATACGCTTATTGACATTTTTTTTACCAAAGACATGTGGCCGAATACATTTTGGCCTAAATGTATGACTAAAATTTAGTTTATTGGATTTTTTTTAGAACAAAAAGTAGAAAATATCATTTTTTTTCAAAATTTTCGGTCTTTTTCCGTTTATAGCGCAAAAAATAAAAACCGCAGAGGTGATCAAATACCATCAAAAGAAAGCTCTATTTGTGGGAAGAAAAGGACGCAAATTTCGTTTGGGTACAGCATTGCATGACCGCGCAATTAGCAGTTAAAGCGACGCAGTGCCAAATTGGAAAAAGACCTCTGGTCCTTAGGCAGCATAAAGGTCCGGGGCTCAAGTGGTTAAGTGTTCATCATGCTTCTCCTGATAAGTGACCAAATCACAACAAGCTGGATGTACTCTCCCGTGATCCCCCACTTGTGCTTGCGCTCACCTCTATTCGTGTGACACGGTAGTTAAACAGTGTCAAACACGCATTGGGGCCACTCCTGGGCTCACTCAGGATGCAATGATGTATATCCAATCCTCACAGGTAAAGCCAAAGCATCATTCATAAAAGAGAAAAAGAAAACTCCCTGGTGTAATATAGTAAGGGATTTATTTAAAGTAAAAGAAGTTCCTCCAGGAGGGTACTTCCTTCCCTGCTGACAGCTCCGTCCTACCCCTCCCCGACGCGTATTCGGCACAGGGATCACGTGCCTTCCTCTGGGGGATATCATTGGACGGACTCTCAATGTGAATTTTATATGCTGACGGCGGCCATTTTGCTGAAGACCGCAGACAGCACTAGTGTGGAACTGCAGCTGAAATGAGCAGCCGGTGGCCATTTTGCCTAGGACCAACAATCTATATTGTAATAGGCTCCAGCTGTGTGTAATATTGTAATGAAGAGCCATGTTTCACATCACCCATCATCCAATAGAGCTATGTCGGCGGCCATTTTGCCTAGGTCCGCAGACAGCTCTACTGATGGGCTACATTGATGAACAGCTAATTAAATAAATCAGCCAATAGAGCTATGTCGGCGGCCATTTTGCCTTGGTCCGCAGACAGCTCTAGTGATGGGCTACATTGATGAGCAGCTAATTAAATAAATCAGCAACTGACAGCGCTAAAAAATTAGATCCATCACAAAACAAACGGCCATGAATACCATAACAGACAGTGATGGTATATGAAAGTGATCCTATATAATTATATTGTATTTGATAATCAAGGAAAGAGCTGTGCATCCAGGAGTCACCACACCGCACCTCATATACAATATGAAAGAGCCTGACCAAATTAAAATAAATCTGAATTGCCTTTAAAGAACACATGCAGAATATTAAAACATAAATTCCATACAATAAAATGAGAAATCTACTCAGATGACCTTATAATTCTCCTAAACTGAGTATTTTTAGAAAACCCCCCTTTCAAAGGAGATCTGTATCTCTGGCCTGTCTGCGGACCTAGGCAAAATGGCCGCCGACATAGCTCTATTGGATGATGGGTGATGTGAAACATGGCTCTTCATTACAATATTACACACAGCTGGAGCCTATTACAATATAGATTGTTGGTCCTAGGCAAAATGGCCACCGGCCGCTCATTTCAGCTGCAGTTCCACACTAGTGCTGTCGGCGGTCTTCGGCAAAATGGCCGCCGTCAGCATATAAAATTCACATTGAGAGTCCGTCCAATGATATCCCCCAGAGGAAGGCACGTGATCCCTGTGCCGAATACGCGTCGGGGAGGGGTAGGACGGAGCTGTCAGCAGGGAAGGAGGTTAATATACACCACACCGCACGCCATACGAGCCGCTGCTAAACGAAACACACCTGTATAGTTTGGTGCACTGTAGCACCCGCATACTGTGAGTACCCTCCTGGAGGAACTTCTTTTACTTTAAATAAATCCCTTACTATATTACACCATGGAGATTTCTTTTTCTCCTTTATGAATGATGCTTTGGCTTTACCTGTGAGGATTGGATATACATCATTGCATCCTGAGTGAGCCCAGGAGTGGCCCCAATGCGTGTTTGACACTGTTTAACTACCGTGTCACACGAATAGAGGTGAGCGCAAGCACAAGTGGGGGATCACGGGAGAGCACATCCAGCTTGTTGTGATTTTGTCACTTATCAGGAGAAGCATGATGAACACTTAATTCATGGACACTGTTTTCTTACACTTCTTTGCTTCAGTTTGAAGCTGCTGATCGGATTTTGTTTGGACACTTGATTGTCACAGGATTTGCACTTATTAATTAGGTTTATATTCATGCATGATGCACTTTCAGCATTTTATATAAGGATTGCACTTTTATGTGGATGCACTTTGTGAATTTTATATATAAGGATTGCAAATTATATATGTATTTATATATGTATGTTTTTATTAGCATACTAATTATGGTTTAATATTTCTGCACATATATTTCTTACTCAGTTTATATATATTCATATATATTTTTTTCAGTCCATATATTTTTTAGCGCGGGCACAATTAATTTTATTTATATTTAAAAAAACAGAATGAAACGTGGTGAAGTGTTTGCTGCTTAACCACCTCAATACTGGGCACTTTCGCCCCCTTCCTTCCCAGACCAATTTTCAGCTTTCAGCGCTCTCGCACTTTTAATGACAATTACTCGGTCATGCTACACTGTACCCAAATGAAATTTTTATCATTTTGTTCGCACAAATAGAGCTTTCTTTTGGTGGTATTTATTCACGACTCCATTTTTTTTTTTTTTGCGATATAAGCGCAAAAATTGTGGAAATTTGGAAAAAAAACAATATTTTCTTTTTTCTGTTTTAAAAGAAATCCAGTAAAATCGAATTTTGTCATAAATTTAAGCCAAAATGTATTCTGCTACATGTTTTTGATAAAAAAAATCCTGTTAAGTGTATAATAATTGGTTTGTGTGATCACGGACATATGTACGCAAATGATCATGTACAGATGTGTGCAGGTGATCACGTACATATGTGTGCAGATTACCATTGGGACATGTGATTTTAGTGTGACATATGTGGGGGACAGCTTTTTTTATTATTTGGGGACATGTGTTTTGGGGACATGTGTGTTTTACATTATGTGGGGACATGTTTGTGTTTTACATTATGTGGGGACATGTGTGTGTTTTACATGTATGTATTTACATGTGTGTTGACACTAGGTTGGTGATCAGTGAGTAAAAAGCTGTAAAAAACAGCTCATACTCACTGATCATCAGCCGGCTGCAGCGATCCCCTCTCCTCTCCTCCTCAGCGACAACTTCCGTGTGAGGAGAGGAGAGCTGATCGCCTAGCAACCGGCTGTGTTTACATCACATGACAGCTGTGATTGGACACGGCCGTCATGTGATCAGGAGGGCCAATCACAGAGCCCTCCTGCCGATCCGAGATGCGCCGTGTCCGGGGGACACGAGCGCATCGGGATCGCGCCGCTGCGCGGGCACGCGCGCGCGCGATCCCGCTCCTTCTGAGGGACGTTCCTGAACGTCCACTCAGAAGGAGAGAGCGTCCACCCGGCCGTTTATGTACATTGGCCGGGTGGGAAGTAGTTAAAATATAGTTGTTTTACTCCTTAGAGGCATTGGTCCACTTGTGGCTCGCAAGAACCCCACTTTTTTGTTTGTCACTTAGTTATCACGTTTGCCGTATGGAATGTTGCTCCATCATGCTGGAAAAGGCATTGTTCATCACCAAACTGTTCTTGGATGGTTGGGAAAAGTTGCTCTCGGAGGATGTTTTTGTACCATTCTTTATTCATGGTCGTGTTCTTAGATAAAATTGTAGCTGAGGCCCTTGGCTGAGAAGCAACCCCACATATGAATGGCCTCAGGATGCTTTACGGTTGGCATGACACAGGACTGATGGTAAAGCTCACCTTTTCTTCCGTGGACAAGGCTTTTTCCAGATGGCCCAAACAATCGGAAAAGGGATTCATCAGAGAAAATGACTTTACCCCGCTCCTCAGCAGTCCAATCCCTGTACCTTTTGCAGAATATCAGTCTTTCCCTGATGTTTTTCCTGGAGAGAAGTGGCTTCTTTGCTACCCTTCTTGACACCAGACCATCCTCCAAAAGTCTTCTCCTCGCTGTGCATGCCGATGCCCTCACACCTGTCTGCTGCCATTCCTGAACAAGCTCTGCACTGGTGGTGACCCGATCCTGCAGCTGAATCAACTCTAGGAGACGGTCTTGGCACTTGCTGGACTTTCTTGGGCGCCCTGAAGCCTTCTTCACAAATACAGTAGAGTTGTTTTTTTTAATGGGATTAAGTTCATTTTCATGACAAAGAGGGACAATTCACTTGAACATTCTTCACGACATTCGGGAGTAAATGTAAACTGTCATCATACAAACTGAGGCAGCAGACTTTGAGAAAATGAATTGTGTCATTCTCAAAACTTTTGGCCATGGCTGTATATAGTAGTTAGTATATAAAATGCACTTTTTATCTTTTAAATAGTGTTTCCCGGTGCTAAACTTTTCATCTCATTTCTAAATTGCTGCATTTGTAAACTTCAAAAGCCAGTATAAAGGGATAGTAGTGGTTAAAAAAAAAAAAACATTTTTGGGTTAAACCAATCTTTTTTTTTTTTGTATAAAAGTGGGTGTGTCCTATGCTCTATTAGCATACTTTTGCTAATAGAAAAATGTTTTACTACATAGATAATTGTAAAAAAAAATGTAAAATTTAGGTCATGGGTCAAGGTACAAAAGTGTGATTGCCTCCACACGTTTCACCACAAACGTGGCTTCTTCTGGAGCTTTTGTAGAACCTTGTTACCTAATATGTACCACTAAAACAGAAAAATATAAAAATCTGTTTTGTACCTTTAATAATTGACAATACATTCATATAGGGACCCAGTAGTGGTACCTAATAATACATTTACATTAATAACATCACATTGAGGTTATCTGATGGATACACTCTCACCCTTTCAAAATTGTGTTAATTCCAAATGATCCCCTGGACCCATCAAATAGTTTTATGGGGAATGTCCCCAATTTTGTGCTCTTTGGGTATATATTGTTTTGTCATATTTAAAGGAGGTGGTGCATTTATTAGAGTCTCCCGGCTCCAATACCAATTTGATAAATTGTTGCTAATTGGTATCAATTACCATCTAAAAAGGTTGGAGGTATGGGACAGCGAGTGAGTGTGCAGTGAAATCAGAGTAATCTATTTTAGTGCAGGAGAGTGGCAGGTACAACCATGCAAGACTGATAGGAAGGCAGGCGTTCAGCTCATTCCTAAATTGGCTAATGGCCACAAGGCCGGAGTGAGGAGGCAGCATGTGGCCCAAAAAACCCAAATTTGTTATGCATGCTCCAACCCTCCCTCACTCTATCCAGAACAACTGTATGGAGTTGTGCGTTAATTATTTATTTATTTTTTTTCATCTACCAAGATACTGTATTGACTATATTTATACTGCTTTTGCTATATCTCACTGCACACTTATCCATTGCTTGGCTGCAGTAAGGCAGAAAGATCTTTTTCGGCAATAAAGAAAGACCTGGCTTGAGTGTTGATCCCTGCCCTCCCCTCTCCTACATGTACATTGATGAAGCATCTTACACCACCATAGTCCCTTCAGAAACACATTTTCAAAGATATAACAACATCACAGCATGTCACCGTATGGAGCTCTCCTGTCAGTTTTTAGATGGAAATACAATCAACTGGAACAAGGTCTTAAAGAAAAGAGGCCGTCCATGCTGTCCACTGTACGGCGGTAAATGGATAAAGCCGCATTTTCAATCCCGTCATAACACAGAATATTGACTGTAAAAATCCACCATGAGCAGTATGATAGAGAAGTAAAATGCAATAAAATGTGAGCTTATTTAAAGCTGAACTTCGAGCATACAGCTCGAATACTTATACCGGAGACCCTGAATGTCTCATAAAGAGAACCCGTTACCTATTTTCTATCACATCAATAGCCCCCCCCCCTATGTGATAGCAATTAAGTCAATAAATAAAAAAAAATACACCTGACTCTAATCCTACAAAATCCCTGACGTCGTGCAAGTGTAGAAAGTGTGCAAGTGTAAGATTTTTTTTTTTTAATCCAAAGCCCTTAAGGCCCGTACACACGATCGGATTTTTCGAGGGGAAATGTTCGATGTCAGGCTGTTGGCTGTCTAGAGATATCAAGAAAAATATTATAATGCTTTTTTATTTTTTTATTTGGGCAAGTTACCACAACACCATTATCCCGCCGTTTTTAAGATCAAAGATACAACTATGTTGGTGTCCCTTAGCAAGCGAGGTATCACCGCTCTAGGAAGGTCTATTGGGAGCAAACATCTCCTCCTCACTGGAAGCAAGAGGTGCCGGCAGTGCTTATACAATGAAGTAATGAGAAAAAGTCCTGGACAGCCGCACTCAAAAAATGTTTTGCCTTTATTAAATGGAAGTCATCAAAAATACATATCACAGCGGAAAAATGCAGGAAAGTTGACGCGTTTCACACTGTAATCAGTGCTTAATCATAGCTATGATTAAGCACTGATTACAGTGTGAAACGCGTCAGTTTCCTGCATTTTTCTGCTGTGATATGTATTTTTGATGACTTCCATTTAATAAAGGCAAAACATTTTTTGAGTGCGGCTGTCCAGGACTTTTTCTCATTGCCTCATATGTTGGTGTCCCTTGTTAATTTTACATTGTATTTTCTAAAATGTAACTGCCTACTCCCAAACTGTCATTTGAAGTAAAACACATAGCCAAGTATTATTCTACACAATTTTTTTTATTGTGCATTAAGAAAATAAAACAAATAAAATTAGGCATGTTATCTGCCAATAGAACTTAACCAAAAAGTGCATTCTATGCATCCAAAAATATAGAAAATATACCAAATCAAATCATTATTCAACCAAAAAAATAATGTCAAAGCAATAACTCCAAGGCCAATAATAAATAATACATTATCTACTCCGATTCTGCAACATGGCTTGTTGACGAACGCCCGTTCAATAACGAACTGAAAAGCGCAAAATAAAAAGTGCGAAATGAAAAGCGCAAAATGAAAAGTGCGAATCAACACTCACCAAACTTCTACTAACAGGAAATTAGCAGAAGGAGCCCGAAGGGTGGCGCTAAAGAGCTGAAAAACCATGTAGTAGGTCACTACATTCATATTTGTTAGCCAACAATTGTGTGGCCGTGTTTATGCAAGAAAAGTTTGGGCCAACGCTCTTCGGACAAAATTCCACGGTTTTGTTGGCGGAAAGTCCGATCGTGTGTATGGGGCATAACAGTTTTCTTTATAGAGTGGATAGATCCATGACATTTTGCAGAACATAAGGGACACCTTCTGCTTGCAGAGAAGAAGGGAACGCATTGGATTAATGTAGCTGTACATGGGTCATCTAAAAAAAGAGGCCCCTCCACAACAGAGGCTACTCATGCTATTACGGACCTAGACATAAGTCCGTGATTGGGTTGTTCTGTTGCCCCTCACTCACCAAATGCTGTCTTAAGTAATAAATATGATATTTTTATATTTAGCTGAATTGTAAAAAAAAACCCAAAAAACCCTAACTACATGCATATATCTAGATAAAAATACACACAGGAGCACCATACATTCCCTTTAATTAGAACTAAGTTGTTTTTGGATAAAAAAAAAAAAGAATTAAGTAGGGAAAGTGCACACATTATTTATGCAGTGCTTTCTTCCAGAGCAGCAGAGCAAAGAAACAAGGCTAAGTCTTTATGCAGATTTCTGAATATTATTTTGTATTTTTTTAAAAAATTTTTTTAAATAATTTTGCTTACACTCCATGTTGCCGGAGTTACTGGTGTCGCATTAATGAGAAGTGGCATGGCGTTCGTCCAGACGCAAGGCTGCAGTGACTTGCTCAGTGCACCCTGTCCCATCTAATAAATCTGCAGCTATATATTTCTGCAGGCAAAGGGTCAGTGGATATATATAATTTTTTTTTTTTAAATGGAAAAAAATACACTTGAATATTTGGCCTATTTAATGAGTATAATTTGTCAGGAAAAATTTGCCTCACTAGAAAAAAAAAAAAGCTGCAGGTTGTGCAAAGCAGCGGTAAATAGGGGGAGATATTTTTACCTGTGTCCAATGTTGGAGGTACACCAGCATTTGCAAATGGACTGCTTAAAGTGAACCTGTGCATTGCCAAGCTGGTGTTGGAGGGAGTGAAGAAGGGTTAGAAGACCCTTTGGGTTTTTTCTGCGGTCGGTGTCCCTGGTAAGGACAGGGACAGAAAGTGGGAATCCAGAATTTTACAGCTGCCACCTGGAGGAGAGATCTTCCAATGGCGACACCCGTTCTAGTGGTAACTCAATAAAAGAGGATCTCCAGTCACTTTGGAGAGATTTTTGATTGTTAGACATATGCGGTTCGTTTCCTTTCCGAATTAAAATTCGGGCAAATTTTCGTTTTTCGGAAATTCTCATGTATCAGATTTTCCGAATTACAATAGTACCGAATTTAGACGAATCCGAAATAACGAAAAAAAAAATTCGGACGAAATTCGAATTCGAATTTAAAAAGTTTTCGCATTCGAATAGTTTTCAAATTCGAATAGTTTTCCAGTTTCCAAAGAGAATAAAATAGAATAGAAAATAAAGGGATAGGATAGAAAAAAAAATAGACTAGCAAAGAATATAACAGAAAATAAAAGAATAGAAGAGTAAAACAGAACAAAATAGAATAGAAAATAAAAGAACAGAATAGACTAGAATAGAAACAAATAGAATAGAATAACATATAAAGCATATAACCATCTTCTGAAATTTGAATTTCAAATAGAATAAATTTGAATTTGAATACATAAGAAAATAATAGAATAGAAAAAATAGAATAGATCAGAATAGACTATAATAAAATAGAAAAGAAAATAATTAAAAAACAATAGAATAGAATAGAATAGAATAGAATAGAATAGAAAGAATATAACCATTTCCCAAAATTCAAATAGAATCAATTAGAATTGGAATAGAACAGAAAAGAATAGATTAGAATAGAATAGAATAACGTATAATGAATATAACCATCTTCTGAAATTTGAAAGTCAAATAGAATAAATTTGAATCTGAATGCATAAGAAAATAATAGAATAGAAAATAATAGAATAGAATAGACTATAATAAAATAGAAAAGAATAGAATTAATAAACAATAAAATAGAATAGAATAGAAAGAATATAACCATTTCCCAAAATTCAAATAGAATCATTTAGAATGGGAATAGAACAGAAAAGAATAGATTAGAATAGAATAGAATAACATATAAAGAATATAACCATCCTCTGAAATTTGAATGTCAAATAGAATAAATTTGAATCTGAATGCATAAGAAAATAATAGAATAGAAAATAATAGAATAGAATAGAATAGACTATAATAAAATAGAAAAGAATAGAATTAAAAAACAATAAAATATAATAGAATAGAAAGAATATAACTATTTCCCAAAATTTCAAATAGAATCCATTCAAATTTAGAATGGAATAGAAAAGAATAGATTAGAATAGAAAATAACAGAATAGTATAGAAAAAAAACAACAGAATAAAGAGGGATAGAATAGAAATAATATAAACATCTTCCCAAATTCAAGTTTCGAATAGAATAAATATGAATTTGAATAGAAAAGAATAGAATAGAAAATAAAATAATGGAATAGAAAAGAATAGAATAGAATAACAGAAAATAAAAGAATAGAAGAGTAAAACAGAACTAAATAGAATAGAAAATAAAAGAACAGAATAGACTAGAATATAAGAGAAAGAAATAGAATAGAATAGAATAACATATAAAAAATAAAACCATCTTCTGAAATTCGAATTTCAAATAGAATAAATTTGAATTTGAATACATAAGAAAATAATAGAATAGGAAAAATAGAATAGATCAGAATAGACTATAATAAAATAGAAAAGAATATAATTAAAAAAACAATATAATAGAATAGAATAGAAAGAATATAACCATTTCCCAAAATTCAAATAGAATCAATTAGAATTTGAATAGAATAGAATAGATTAGAATAGAATAGAATAAAATAACATATAAAGAATATAAACATCTTCCGAAATTCAAATTTCGAATAGAATAAATATGAATTTGAATAGAAAAGAATATACCGTAATAGAAAATAAAATAATGGAATAGAAAAGAATAGAATAGAATAAATACATTTTTAAAAAAAAGAGTATAATTAAACAAAGAATAGAATAGATTAGAATAGAAATAATATAACCATTTGCCAAAATTCAAATAGAATCAATTCAAATTTGAATAGAAATGAAAAGAATAGATTAGAATAGGAAGATGGTTATTTTCATTCTATTCTATTCTGTTGTATTTTTCTATACTATTGTGTTATTTTCTATTCTATTCTACTCTATTCTTTTCTATTCTGTTCAAATTCAAATTGATTCTATTTGAATTTTGGAAAATGGTTATATTATTTCTATTCTATTGTTTTTTTTATTTCTTTTCTTTTCTGTTCTATAAAAATTTCAGAAGATGGTTAATCTTTCTATTTTATTCTATTCTTTTTTTATTCTATTCTATTCTATTCCATTCTATTCTGTTCTTTTATTTTCTATCCTATTTTGTTCTCTTTTACTCTATTTTATCATACTCTTTTATTTTCTGTTATATTCTTTTCTATTTTATTGAATTTTTTTCTATTCTATTCTATTCCTTTATTTTCTATTCTATTTTTTTCTCTTTGGAAATTGGAAAACTTTGAATTCCAAAACGTTTCAAATTTGAAAACTATTCGAATTCAAAAAATTTTCAAATTCGAAAACTATTCAAAATGGATTTGAAAACTTTTCGAATCAATCCGAATTTGAATTATTCTAAAATGAATAAACGTAACGAACTCTGAAAACGAATGAAACAAATAAAATTAATTTATGTAAATAACGGATCGAAACGAAACACATTTTTTCCTTCTGCACATGTCTATTTATTGTTGCATCATGTTCTGTGTCTTGGACAGGAAGCGAAAGTATCTAAAGTTGAAAAAAACTTTTGGCTTTACACATAATTTGAATACCATTCCTACATGCTACTTATTTTTGTTCACCCATGATAACAAAGGGAATAAGCCCTGTGTAAGGTGCAGATTGGTGTGGTTAGGTTTATATTTCACTATGGAGTAGGTAAGATCTGCCTCCAGGTGAGCCTGGTCTCTTTTTGAGAATTGCTATACAGCGGGTAAAATAAGTATTGAATACATCACCATTTTTCTAGGTAAATATATTTCTAAAGGTTCTATTTTCACCACATGTTGGTAACAACCCATGCATTCCATGTATACAAAAAAAAAAAAAACTAAACAAATAAGTTCAAAAATGAAGCTATGTGTAATAAAATGGAATGACACAGGGAAAAGGTATTGAACATGTGAAGAAAGAGAGGTGCAAAAAGGCATGAAATGCCAAGACACCAGCTGAAATCTATCAGTAATTAGGAAGCAATCCTGCCCCTTGTCAGTGCAAATGAATATCAGCTGGTTAAGTCTCAACTGATGGCCTATATACAGTATATGTATAGGATTTCTAAACTTCTGAATGTTCCAGTGAGCACTGTTGGGGCCATAATCTGGAAGTGGAAAGAACACCATTTTACCATAAACTGGCCACGAACAGGTGCTCCTGGCAAGATTTCTGCCTGGCCACATTGTTGGTGTCACATTGTTGGTGTTGGTGCTGACTGTTGGTGGTGCCTCATTATTATTGTCAGTGAGAGGAATAGTGCCCCAAGGGTTGGATAAGGCCAAACAAAGGGCCACATCATGCCCACGGGCCACAGTTTGGAGACCACTGTTCTAAAAAAAAAAGTCAAACATGTCAAAGCATGACATGTCAATAAGGGACAAAAATTGCCATTCCGGATGATATCTGGACTACAAACGAGCATTGTTAGAATACGTGGGCAACAAAAAGGCAACTATGACAATCCAAGAGCAACAAACGGGCAATTGTGACAATATACAGCAATAACAATGACACTAGTAACAATAAACAAAAAGAGAATACCAAATGATCATCTCAAGTCTCCAGACTTCTTTATTGGTAATTACACAAGACAACAGGATAGATAAATACAGCCAACAAGTTTCGAGATCTGAAATTCCCCCTTCATCAGGGCTTGGACAATGTAGCAAAAACATATCTATTGGACTCAAAGCAATGGCTTCTATATATATATCTCTGGCAGGAGAAATAATTGATGTGCAATTGCCTCTGCCTCTATGGCCGGGGAGCTGTTGCTTTGAGTCCAATAGATATGTTTTACTACATTTTCCAAGCCCTGATAAAGGGGGAATTTTGGCCCCTAAAATGCTTTGGATGTCTTTTGCTTTCCTATTGTAATGTGTAATTAACAAGAAAGGGGTTGGAACTCTTGAGATGATTGTTTGGTGTTCTTGTTTTTCTGTTTTTTCTTTACTCAATCTGGGTTACCCCTATTTTCTAAAGGGCCTCCAACTTTGTGGAGAGCTGCGGAAGTCAAACCATTAGGCTTTATAGATGGACCTATCAAAATGGACTGGGTCGTTCTGCTAAAGTTGCCTTTTTCAAGTCACATCAACTTTGGGTGCCAAGAATGTGTTAAGCTTGGAGCAAGTCCCAGATTCTCACCTTAGATCTGGGCGCTCCTGCTACTCTGCAGGCCTCCTTTCCTTTGGTTAGGGCAACCTGACTCAAAAACTCAGGTATCCAAATTTTGCGTTCCCCGGCAGATCACATTAAGTTCAATTTGGAACCCCTGTATTCAGTTCTTAAATCTGAAACGCAAATATGGTCACGCCACCCACTTGGTGTTCATTTACCCTGTTTCCCGAAATAAGACCTAGCGTGATTGTCGGTGATGGCTGCGATATAAGCCCTACCCTCCAAATAAGCCCTACCCTGTTTCCCCGAAAATAAGCCCTACCCTGAAAAGAAGACCTACAAGGACTTTAACTAGGGCTTATTTGGGGGGTATGGCTTTTATTGCAGCCATCACCGACAATCATGCTAGGTCTTATTTTCGGGGAAACAGGGTAGTGAAGATGATACTACTTCCCAAACTTCTATATGTCATTTGGCATGCTCCGCTAATTATCCCCCCCCCCCTCTTTAAAGCCATGGAATCCATTCTCAACACATTTATATGGGGTAGCTCCAGGCATAAACTATCATGGTGTACACTAAAATGAATAAATATGTGGCGCTACCTCATCTAGAATATGATAACATAAAAAAAGTGGATAAAAAATGATCACAAATAAAATAAAATAAATAATCTTCAAAATACCGTATAGAAATCAAGTACTGAAATGCTGTTTGTTGCATGGTGTACACTGAAATGCCCCACTAATTTGGATGGTACTGCTCTGCCTGATCTGCACCTCTACTATGTAGCATCTCAACTCTCCCACTTTTACCTTGAAAAAAATCAATTGAAATTGATACATCAGCCTAGTATGCCAGAAATCCCCCTATCCAGTTAGTCATCCCTTTCAGTCTATTATACAAGGTGCACGGGAGCCTACTCATCTAGGTGATCATTGGAGTATGCTTTACCACCATAGTTAAATCTGGAGTATGAAGCACATCAATGCTCCCCTCTTCCACACCTGAGTTGGTGTTACTACCTGATTATAAGATATGGGTTGATTGGGGGATTATATACCTCTCACATGTTCTCATCAATGGTAAGGTGAAATCATTTCAGGAACTCAAGCTGGGATTTGGTGTATCTAACCATATGTTTTTCCGGTATCTCCAACTCCTTCATGCCCTTCAAACTAGTTTGGGGCCTCCATTCCCAGTCTTGAGCAGGGCTTTTTTTCAGCTGGAACTTGGTGGAACTCATTTTCACCACCTCTGGCTCAGGCTCTCTGCCTAACACTATCACCTGTGAACACAGAAGTCACCTACAGTGGAGGTACTAGAGTCGGCAGGGTGCTTCAGCTTAATACAGCAACAAAAGTAAGATATGTGGACGATGGTGGAGCTTTTAAGGAAGAGGGGGTTGCATGGAGAGGTCAGAGCTGAAGATGGGTGGAAGTGGGATGTGGATGGGGAATGCAGAGGTAAGCGGCTGTGAGAGAAGGCTGAACTCTGCACTCTCTTTGTAGTGCACTCCTGAACTCTGCACTCTCTTTGTAGTGCACTCCTGAACTCTGCACTCTGTATGTAGTGCACTCCTGAACTCTGCACTCTGTATGTAGTGTACTCCTGAACTCTGCACTCTGTATGTAGTGTACTCCTGAACTCTTCACTCTCTTTGTAGTGCACCCCTGAACTCTGCACTCTGTATGTAGTGCACTCCTGAACTCTGCACTCTGTATGTAGTGCACTCCTGAACTCTGCACTCTGTATGTAATTCACTCCTGGTGTTTAATGCCCCTTAAGACCCTTCCACTGTTAATGAAATGCAACCACACTATTAGCAAACTATGTAATGAGGTTTGGAGGGTGTGTGTGAGGGGGTTTCGGGGGGGGGGGGAGGGGTCGTGATTGAGTTCCTGCACCTATTTTCTGAGAAAAAAAGCCCTGGTCTTGAGTCCCTGTACTTGGTGGAAGTGGCTGTTGGTCCAGATCCTAAAAAATTGATCTCCATATTTTATAATCATCTCCTGCTTCTGGCCGCCACCACTTTGGCCTACCAATTTAAGTCATGGTGGACACTGGACGTAGGAGCATTGGAGGATGAGGAATGAGACGAAGTGCTAGAGCCCTTCAAATTGGTGTCCCCTAAACTTTCTGATTGTCTCACCTATTAGACTATCCAAATATAAGCCCAACTAACTGGATGCAGGAATCAGGTCAGTTTTTTCGTTCAACCCGCTGGTTGAATGAAAAAACGGATCCATCCATTGGCTGC
Source organism: Lithobates septentrionalis (assembly GCA_037952835.1). NCBI lineage: Eukaryota > Metazoa > Chordata > Amphibia > Anura > Ranidae > Lithobates > Lithobates septentrionalis. Next base: position 305,814 of record JBBDGP010003459.1, on the reverse strand, counting down.
CTTGGGAAATAGACATTGGGTGCTACTTGCCATTGTATGTGTGGATGAAGCAAAATAGACAGGAAGATTGTTATATATATAGAACATTCCTGATCTCTGAATCAGAGATTCACACATTGTTTCTGAAATGTCATAACCATCTTATCTCGTGTGACATTTAAGAAACACCTCCCCTGGTCGTCTGACATTTCCAGATCTTAAAACCACAATGGAGTCTTAAAAATAAACATTTGAAATAATGAAGGGGGGATTATGTAAGGAAATTTATTGGAGGAGACGCATTAAGTTTTTCTTTTTCTGAAGCGCCAACGTCAATGACAGCTCTAAGGTCATCACCTTACCGCCATAATTATAACTTAGCCATTTATTATTTAGCGTCTGTACATAAATATTGTTTTTCACTGTCAGCAAAGTCAAAAAAGAAGTAAAAGAAGACTGTAGAGAAGTAAACTCTAGGGGATAAACTGTCATTGTCAGGCGCTGCAGAAGAGAGGGAAAAAATATGTGTAAAAAAATCAACGCAGTTTGGTCCAATGCGTATGTAACATTTTGGAAAATTTTGTATAAGGCGTTGTGTGTCAGTGTTGTTTGCTCAGTCACTCAGGACCCATTTACATTTTTCCAATGTGGTAACGTGTGTGTGAGTTAAGGCAGCCCATCGAAAATAATGGCCTGCCGATGCATCAAAATAACCCAAAATCCAAAATGTCCCAAAATTTGGACATGGCATAAAATTTGCAGCGCAACGCACTATGGTGTATTATAATTAGATTACTTTTTGTCCTGTTTACGATAGTCAATGTCATTTTTTTGATGTAATTTTTTTTACAGTCACAAATTTTAATTTCTAATTGTTAAAACCAAATCCATGTTTACACCAAGATAATCTATCACATATGGCATGTACCTACTGTATAAGATTGTAACGGATTTCTTCTTTCTTGGGTTTTAGCCACATTTTTCTATGCGTGAAAATAAAAATTGAGATTCTTTTAATCCTGTGTTCATGATAAAATCAGTGCATGGCATAAATATTCCCTTTGTCTTTGTATTGTCAATACAACCTGTCATGATAGTAATACAGACAGGGCTGCTGATAGGGGGATAGAGCAAGCCCTCCTGCACCAAGCCCAGGGCTCTCTTGGCCCAGCAGAGGGACCCAGGGGCAGGGAGGGGACTTTTTATGTTCTATGGGGTGCAGGCGGAGTATTACTGAGGACTGTGGCTCTATGCACTTATAGTAAAGTTCCCTCGGTCCTATTAGTTTAGCAGGAGGGCCCAAAGCAGAGAGGGGGCTTTTCTGGCTTTCAGGAGAAGGTGGAATAATATTACGTGGCCTGGCTCCCAACAGTCACTCCTGATCCCTGCCCTCTGTAAGTTATACACCTGACCGCTGCACTCTGTAAGTTATACACCTGACCACTGCACTCTGAACTGTACATACTAATGACCCCTGCACTCTATACTGTATGTACTAATGACCCCTGCACTCTGTACTGTACGTACTAATGACCCCTGCACTCTGTACTGTATGTACTAATGACCCCTGCACTCTGTACTGTATGTACTAATGACCCCTGCACTCTGTACTGTATGTACTAATGACCCCTGCACTCTGTACTGTACATACTAATGACCCCTGCACTCTGTACTGTATGTGCTAATGACCCCTGCACTCTGTACTGTACATACTAATGACCCCTGCACTCTGTACTGTACATACTAATGACCCCTGCACTCTGTACTGTATGTACTAATGACCCCTGCACTCTGTACTGTATGTACTAATAACCCCTGCACTCTGTACTGTATGTACTAATGACCCCTGCACTCTGTACTGTATGTACTAATAACCCCTGCACTCTGTACTGTATACTGTAGCTATGAGTAAGCACTCAAATTAGAGTGCGAAACGCGTCAGCTGTGTCTGTACCATCTGCCTGATTGTCCTGTATCTTTGATGATCCTGATTTTATAATAAAGAAGAATTTTCAACTTTATCCAGTGTGCGGCATCCAGATTCTCTTGTTTCAAATCTTGACTCTGTACTGTATGTACTAATAACCCCTGCACTCTGTACTGTATGTACTAATGACCCCTGCACTCTGTACTGTATGTACTAATAACCCCTGCACTCTGTACTGTATGTACTAATAACCCCTGCACTCTGTACTGTATGTACTAATGACCCCTGCACTCTGTTACATACACATGAACCATGCACTTTGTACTTTACATAATAATGACCTCTGCTCTCTGTACATTACATACTAATGACCCCTGCACTCTGTACTGTATGTACTAATGACCCCTGCACTCTGTACTGTATGTACTAATGACCCCTGCACTCTGTTACATATACATGAACCATGCACTTTGTACTTTACAAAATAATGACCTCTGCTCTCTGTACATTACATACAAATGACCCCTGCACTCTGTTACATACACGGGACCCATGCACTCTCCACATTACATACTAATGGCCCCTGCTCTCTGTTACATACACGTGACTCATGCACTCTATACTTTACATACTAATGATCTCTGCTCTCTGTATGTTACATACTAATGATCCCTGCACTCTGTTACATACACGGGACCCATGCACTCTCCACGTTACATACTAATGGCCCCTGCTCTCTGTACTTTACATACTAATGACCCCCGTTCTCTGTACTGTATGTACTAATGACCCCTGCACTCTGTACTGTATGTACTAATGACCCCTGCACTCTGTACTGTATGTACTAATGACCCCTGCACTCTGTTACATACACATGACCCATGCACTCTGTACTTTACATAATAATGACCTCTGCTCTCTGTATGTTACATGCTAATGATCCCTGCACTCTGTTACATACACGGGACCCATGCACTCTCCACATTACATACTAATGGCCCCTGCGTTCTGTACTTTACATACTAATGACCCCTGCTTTCTGTACTTTACATACTAATGACCCCTGCTCTCTGTATGTTACATACTAATGACCCCTGCACTCTGTTACATACACGTGACCCATGCACTCTGTACTTTACATACTAATGACCCCTGCTTTCTGTACATTACATACTAATGACCCCTGCACTCTCCACATTACATACTAATGGCCCCTGCTCTCTGTGCGTTACATACTAATGACCCCTGCACTCTCCACATTACATACTAATGGCCCCTGCTCTCTGTATATTACATACTAATGACCCCTGCACTCTGTTACATACACGTGACCCATGCACTCTCTACTTTACATACCAATGACCCCTGCTCTCTGTATGTTACATACTAATGAGCCCTGCACTCTGTTACATACACGTGACAGATGCACTCTCTACTTTACATACTAATGGCCCCTGCACTCTGTTACATACACGGGACCCATGCACTCTATACTTTACATACTAATGATCTCTGCTCTCTGTATGTTACATACTAATGATCCCTGCACACTGTTACATACATGGGACACATGCACTCTCCACATTACATACTAATGGCCCCTGCTCTCTGTACTTTACATACTAATGACCCCTGCTTTCTGTACATTACATACTAATGACCCCTGCACTCTCCACATTACATACTAATGGCCCCTGCTCTCTGTACTTTACATACTAATGACCCCTGCTTTCTGTACATTACATACTAATGACCCATGCACTCTTCACATTACATACTAATGGCCCCTGCTCTCTGTTACATACACGTGACCCATGCACTCTATACTTTACATACTAATGATCTCTGCTCTCTGTATGTTACATACTAATGATCCCTGCACACTGTTACATACATGGGACACATGCACTCTCCACATTACATACTAATGGCCCCTGCTCTCTGTACTTTACATACTAATGACCCCTGCTTTCTGTACATTACATACTAATGACCCCTGCACTCTCCACATTACATACTAATGGCCCCTGCTCTCTGTATATTACATACTAATGACCCCTGCACTGTTACATACACGTGACCCATGCACTCTGTACGTTAAATACTAATGACCCCTGCACTCTGTTACATATACATAACTGACCCCTGCACTCTGCATCTAGGTTTAATTTTTAAACCCCTCCCCCCACTGTTCCTGCCCCCCCCCCCATTAGTGCAATTTTGCCACACCCACAATTCACAACGGCTTGCTACCTCAATATTGTCCTTTGGGTTTTCCAGGGGGGCCTGTCTAATAGGCTGTACAGGGCTTCATGATTTCCATTGGCGACCCTGAAATACAGGAGCTACATGTGCTGACTATTTTTTGAGGATGCACGCTCCAGAGCTATCATTCTTATCCTACCTAGTGATTCAGTAAACCCTGAACCAGCATGTGTCTCTAGGTGTCTATAGGTGCTTATTTCTGGTCAGTAACAGGTTGAGTAGTGAAGAAAGGATAAGTACCTCTATTGGGAACACCAAGTATGCAGAGTATTCCTGATTGTGCCCACTAAACCTTTTCCAATTCGGGGATTTGTGAAGATCTCTCTGGCCTGATTGTAGCATTAGCTATTCCTCTTTGACCTTGGATGGAGTAAGGATACACTTGAGTATTCACCATTACTGAGCATATTGAATATTATTGTAGCAAGGTGTACTGTTCATATGGTTCTTTCCCATCCCCTCCAGTAAGTGTGAAGATAGATGGCCTTGTCCATGGGAATGTTGTAAATAAATTGCTTATTACTCACTGGGGATGAATACGTTGCTCATCCATCTTGAACACCCGCTGGTATATTTTTCTTTAACCACAAGCACAGACTTTACATGATATATTAAGCATCTCTGATACAGGATGAACTCCGGGCAGATATACAAGACACACATCAATGTAAGCTCTCTATATATAAAATAATACATCCCTAAATGTTTTTTTTTTTTTTTTTATAAATATGAGCAGTGTGAGTGCCTAAATTTAATTGGTATCAGCCTCCTACGGTCCCAGTATAGAAGAGTTCTCAGAGAGCGAGGGAAAAGTAGAACAAGGAGCCAATCAGTTGTGCTGCAGTGGAAGAAACATAATGACAGAAGGAGAGAGCAGAGAGATACGTTTATTAGTCCGCTGCTTCTTCTTTCACAGTCGAGTGGCAAGGTAGGGGTGGAAAGGAGACCTGCAAGTGTTATTAAATTGCAGCAGGGAATATACAGGCCTCCTGACTTGTCAAAAAGAACTGTGCTGTGCTGCAGAGCTGTGTAAATCTGAGGACTGGATGGAGTTCTAAACTGTGGAGAATATGGGCTTGATGGAAGTGTGTGTGTGGGGGGTGGGGGGTAGTATTGGGAGGAGTGGATAATATTTGGTTGTAATCTGTTCAGTGCCCTGTGAGTTGCGCACTCCTAGCCCCTGAACTGTGTGTGGTAGACACTCCTGAGTCCTGCACTCTCTGTGTTGTGTACTCCTGAACCCTGCATTCTCTGAATTACACACTCCTGAATCCTGCACTCACTGAATTACACACTCCTGAATCCTGCACTCACTGAATTACACACTCCTGAATCCTGCACTCACCGAATTACACACTCCTGAATCCTGCACTCACCAAATTACACACTCCTGAGTCCTGCACTCTCTGAATTACACACTCCTGAGTCCTGCACCATCTGAATTACACGCTCCTGTGACTAGCACTCTCTGAATTACATGCTCCTGTGTCTAGCACTCTCTGAATTACCTACTCCTGTGTCTTGCACGCTCTGCATTACACACTCTGAATTACGCATTCCTCATTCCAGCACTCTCTGAATTGTGCGCTCCTGAGCCCTACATTCTCTGTGTTGCATACTTGCTGCGTTACACACTACTGAGCCCTGCACTTTCTGCTTTACAAGCCCCTGAATCCTGCACTCTCTGAATTACATGCTCCTGTGTCTAGCACTCTCTGAATTACACGCTCCTGTGTTTAGCACTCTCTGAATTACCTACTCCTGAGTCTTGCACTCTCTGCATTACACACTCCAGAGTCCTACGCTCTCTGAATTACGCATTCCTTATTCCTGCACTCTATGAATTGTGCACTCCTGAGCCCTACATTCTCTGTGTTGCATACTCGCTGCTTTACACACTCCTGAGCCCTGCACTTTCTGCTTTACACATGCCTGAGCCCTGCACTCTCTGCTTTATGCACTCCTAAGCCCCTAAATTGTCTGTTTTACACACCTCTAAGTCCTGCACTCTCTGAATTACACACTCCTGAGCCCTGCACTCTCTAAATTACACACTTATGAGTCGTGCACTCTCTGCTTAATGCACACCTGAGCCCCTATATTCTCTGTGTTACACACTCCTGAGTCCTGCACTCGCTGCTTTACACACTCCTGAGCCCTGCACTTTCTGCTTTACACACTCCTGAGCCCTGCACTTTCTGCTTTACACACTCCCGAGCCCTGCACTTTCTGCTTTACACACTCCTGAGCCCTACACTCTCTGCTTTATGCACTCCTAATCCCCTAAACTGTCTGTGTTACACATCTAAGTTCTGCACTCTCTGTGTTACACACTCCTGAGTCCTGCACTTTCTGAATTACTCATTCCTCATTCATGCACACACTCCTGAGCCCTGCACTTTTTGCTTTACACACTCCTGAGTCCTGCACGCTTTGCTTTACACACTCCTGAGCCCTGCACGCTTTACTTTACACACTCCTGAGCCCTGCACACTTTGCTTTACACATTCCTGAGCCCTGCACACTTTGCTTTACACACTCCTGAGCCCTGTACTTTTTGCTCTACACACTCCTGAGTCCTGCACTCTCTGCTTTATGCACTTGTAGCGCTACGCCTAAAGGAGCCGCTGGTATATTTGGGTCTGTTCTTCACTTGTCCCTAAACGGAGCCCCACTCCTACTGACACCATCAAATTACCTTGGCTGGGGGGGGGTCTCTTGGCAGTCACACAAGAAAAATACTCACACACTGTGATAAAATAAATGACCAGGTTGTATTAATAGCAATAAAAAAATGGTACCCTGTTTCCCCGAAAATAAGACCTAGCGTGATTGTCGGTGATTGCTGCAATATAAGCCCTACCCCCCAAATGAGCCCTACCCTGTTTCCCCGAAAATAAGCCCTACCCTGAAAATAAGACCTACAAGGACTTTAACTAGAGCTTATTTGGGGGGTAGGGCTTATATTGCAGCCATCACTGACAATCACGCTAGGTCTTATTTTCAGGGAAACAGGGTAGGCAATTCAACAGTTCGGAAAGGTTAAACAGTAGGCTGAATGAATCAACACAAGTACAATACTTTAAGCAAAATAAAAAAAACTCTTTAACGTGTGAATACCCGTCCTGCAGGACTGAAGACATAAACAGTAGCCCTCCAAATGGGAGATTACCCCACAAGTGAGATGTGTAGAAATAACAAGGAATGGGGCTGGCTAGCTCACTTGTAGGTCCTCAGTCAGGAGAATCTAGTCCTGCACACCAGTAATTCTAAGAAAGATAGTCCCTGAGTGAGCACAAACAATCTGGAAGAAGGTTAATTCTTCTGCCGGCTTAGTTGGGGTCCTTATGTTGGCGTGCAGTGAAGGGTGCAGTCCCTTTAAGATGTGGAAAACAGGATGATGCTCTTTCAGAGGCACCGTTCTCCTTAATATGTGAAGTTGGAGAGAAGGGTCAATTTAAGATATTGAACTGCAAGCAAGAGTAACTTTAGTGGTTGAATTGTGGGTAATTGTCTCCTTAAAAGAAGGGGGGAGATTGGTAATGAAGTGGAACTTAAGTGTCAAAACTTCCTCCTTAGATGGCTTGAACATAAGTGGATGCAGCTATAGAGACAAGGTTCCGCCTAGCAGGGAGCATAGGGGTTAATTCAATTCAGTAACCTGCAGGCAGGAAACTTAATGATGGGTGGGTCAGGGACACTTAGCGAAGCGATGAGTGTCCAGCGATGGGGGACCCTCTTTTCTTTTGGAGATGTTGGAGGGAAGGGTCACTTTAAGATATTGAATTGTAAGCAAGAGTAACTTTAGCGGTGGAATTGTGGGTAATGGTCTCCTTAAAAGAAGGGAGGAGATTGGTGATGAAGTGGAACTTAAGCATCAAAATGTCCTCTTTAGATGGCTTGAACATAAGTGGATGCAGCTACAGTACAGAGACAAGGTTCTGCCCAGAAGGGAGCATAGAGGTTAATTCAATTCAGTAACCTGCAGGCAGGAAACGTAATGATGGGTGGGTCAGGGACACTCTCACCTGATCCTTATGTAGCATTTAGCAAAGCGATGAGTGTCCGGCAATGGGGGACCCTCTTTTCTTTTGGGGATGCAACTGTAGGCCTCTTACACTTGACTTAACAGTGATCTCTTTGACTTCCCCAGCAGCTCTGCACTTCCAGGCCTCACCAGCAGCTCCCACACACACTTCTTCCACAACCAAAGTCTCTCTTCCACTCCCCCTCTTTCTTACCAGGCTTTTTCTTTTATATGCTCCTGCACCCAGGTGATTGGTCATGGACTGTGTGGTTTAGTTGCAGCTTAACTGTGAGCTTTGCTTTCAGCATACAACTCCCTGTAGTCTCTGAATGCCTGTATGAAGGCTGTCACGAGCAGTACTGCTAAACACTGCCATCTTGTGGTTAAATATAAATCTGCATTCACAGTAACAATGCACAGTGTTACACACTCCTGAGCCCTGCACTCTCTGCTTTACGCACTCCTGAGCCCTGCACTCTGCTTTATGCACTCCTGAGCCCTGCACTCTTTGTGTTATGCACTCCCGAGCTCTACACTCTAGACCAGGGGTCGGCAACCTCGGCCCTCCAGCTGTTTTGAAACTACAAGTCCCAAGACCCTGACAATCAGACATGACTCCTAGAGGCAGAGGCATGATGGGATTTGTAGATTCACCACAGCTGGAGGGGCCAAGGTTGCCTACCTCTGCTCTAGAGACTATGTTGTACATTTCGTACCCCTGACCACATCACTCTAAGTACATTACATTTCAGGTAAGCTGTGTGTAGAAAAGCATTTGTAATGGAACAGCTTGTGGCACAGTAATAAAACCATATTTTGTGGCATATGTTTGCTGTGTATACAGAGACTAAGCTCTGGTATTATTTAACCCCGCCCAATTAAGCCACTCCCACTTTTAAGTGCCATTTGACCACACCCACAATTTGGCATTTAAATACTAAAAATATATTTTTTCTCTGTGGGAGTTGAAAAAAGTAATTGGGCCCAGCAGCCAGATATGCTAGGTATGCCATTGGTTCAGAATACTGACCCCTCCCTTCCACTGCTACTATTTGCTGCAAGCAAAACTAAAGACAGAATTAATGTATCCATACTGTATTATATAATTATATTCAAAGCTAAACTCTGGAAAAAGCTAATGATTTCTAAGCATAAGAGGGATGTGTAGAGCACAGTAATGGTGGCACTGTTACCTTTACATTGTAATAACTGCGTTCTGCCCCACTTTCACATATTGTTTTATGTGTTTTATTGTACTGCATTGGGTTGTTATTGTTTTGTGGTATGCTGACACCTATTGGCAGTTTAGAGCCACTTCAACTTGTTTACTTGGTATCTCCCTCAGTCCACCCCTCCTCTTTAGTGCTAGTTAGTTCAATTTCTTCCACATTTCCTCAGTCAGCATTAGTACTTTGAAGAGACCGGGCATAGGAAAGTCATTGTCTTTTCACAATTCAAAAAAATGGTGAAACATCCTCTGTAGCTGAAGTAGAATTGCATTGGATTCAACTTCTGTGACTGTTCTGACTCAACTACAAGGCTATAAATGTTATCTTCAGCTTCACATAGAGCTTACATGACCTGGTGATCTATTTATCCCTTGCATCAATTCAGGCAGCTTAACTCAATGAATAACTCACTGTATGGAAAGACAGACGATGAATCCTCTCGAATGTTCCGTTTAATGATGGATATTCATAGGTAGAAAAACGTTGCAGTTGTAAGCCACATGTAAGATGTTACAGCAATGAGGTATACTGTGCACAATGAATCAGAGAGAGGAAGGGGAGGAGAATATACAGAACTACGGTGAGAGAAAGAGTTCAGATAGACAGAGGGAGCAAATCTTAAAGACACATAGCATAATAAATCACATAGTGTAACACAACACTCCCCGTCTGAAATCTTTAGATTTCATAACCATAAACAATTATATATATATTCAATAAGTCCAATACTGTTAAATGTTCTGGAACCTGTAATGAAAAACATGCAACAAGCAAGTATAAACATAAGTCCAACAGGATTGAAGAACATGTAGTCCGACGTATGACGTCTTCAAAGAGTTCCAAAGTTCAAGGTAGAACCTGTAGATAGCAGCAATGTACTCCCCGCCGTGCCAACAGCATGGCTAGTCCTTGCATAAGTCACTCACCTGGCAAAAGGAGTACTAACTCTGTAATTGGTCGAGTGAAGGTTCGTGTGAATCCTCCCTTGGTTACCTTGACTTCTACCTTCCGGACCTTGTTATCATCACTGGGCATAACCTTGGTAATAAGACCCATAGGCCACTCATTCCGACAAACTTCCTTGTCTTTTAGAAGGATGAGATCTCCAACCTTAAGATTAGGCTTAGATGTTTGCCATTTGTTACGACCTTAAAGGTGATGAAGATACTCCTTCCTCCAGCGATGCCAAAACACATTGGCGAGATGCTGCACCTGCTTCCATTGACGCCTGTAGATATCCTTGGGTTCAATCTCGAAGATATTACAGCAGTCCCAATCTTTTGAGTAAGGAGTGAAGCTGGAGTAAGTATCACTGGAGCATCAGGATCCGAAGATACCGGCACTAAAGGTCTTGCGTTCACTATAGCACACACTTCAGCGAGAAAGGTAGACAAAGTATCATGGGTGAGTGGTAAAGACTTGTGAGTCTGCAACATGGAGTCGATAGGGGGTGAGTAGGACTTCTCACACAAAAAGCTTGGAGGTGACAGCCATAAGCTGTCCTGAAGAACATCAGATGACACGGCTCTGGTCCCACAGTCAGCTGGATTGAGTTCAGTGGGAACGTAACGCCATTGACTTGGTAGGGAGAATCTCTTAATACGTTCAACCCTGTTGCTGACGTATACATAAAACTGTTTTGTTTGGTTGTATATGTAACCAAGTACCACCTTACTGTCTGTATAGAAGGTGAAAGAATCAATTCTAGTGTCCATTTCACTTCGTATGACTTCGGCAATTTCTACTGCTAACACGGCTGTACAAAGTTCAAGTCTTGGTATGGTATGTGCAGGTTTGGGAGTGAGTTTTGCCTTGCCTAGGACAAAACTACAGTGTGATTCCCCATTCATTTCAAAGATCTTCAAATAGGCTACAGTAGCAATAGCTTCAACTGATGCATCAGAGAAAATATGAATTTCCTTCCAGTAAACAGTTGAAATAGAACCTGGAACATAGCAACAGGAAATCTGAAGTTTTCCTAGTGACTTCAAAGAATGTCTCCACCTTTCCCACTTGTGTTGATTCTCACTAGGTAAGGGAGTATCCCAGTCTATGTTCTCAGTAGATAACTGTCTTAGCAGAATTTTACCTTGAATGGTAACTGGAGCAAGGAAACCGAGTGGGTCATAGATGCTATTCACCACCGACAGGACTCCTCTCTTAGTGAAGGGTTTGTCACAAGTTGACACTTGGAAGGTGAATGTGTCTTGTTCGATGTTCCACAACAAACCCAGACTTCGCTGTACAGGAGGCACATCTGTACCCAAATCAAGGTTTTTTAGACTGGTGGCATAGTCCTCAGAGTGAAAGGCATTCATAAGTTCCTGGCTGTTGGATATAATCTTGTGCAGTCTAAGGTTTGCTGTAGCCAGCATCTCCTTTGTTCTGGTGAGGAGATCAATCGCTTCTTTAGCGGTTGGAAAAGACTTGAGTGCATCATCAACGTAGAAGTTTCTTTCAACAAACTGACGAGCATCAGATCCATATTCTTCTTCTCCAGTCTGAGCTGTTCTCCTTAGCCCATAAGTTGCCACTGCAGGAGAAGGACTGTTACCAAAGACATGTACCTTCATTCGAAAGTCTATAACTTCCTTGTGGATGTCATTGTCTTTGTGCCATAGAAACCTGAGGTAGTTTCTGTTGTCTTCTCTGACAATGAAGCAGTGAAACATCTGTTGAATGTCTGCCATAACTGCTACAGGTTCTTGTCTGAAGCGAATCAAGACTCCTATTAGACTGTTGTTCAAGTTAGGCCCTGTAAGGAGCATGCTGTTAAGAGAAACACCTTCATGCTGAGCACTGGAATCAAAGACAACTCTGATTTGGTCTGGTTTACGTGGGTGATACACGCCAAAGGATGGAAGGTACCAGCATTCTTCTCCCTCCTTTAGTGGGGGTGCAGGCTCTGCATGATCTCTGTCAAATATACTTTGCATAAAGTCCACAAAGTGTCTTTGCATCTCTGGTTTCCTGCTTAAGTTTCGTTTTAAGGAGGAGAATCTACTGATGGCCTGTTGCAAGTTGTTGGGCAGTCTCTCTCTTGGGAGACGAAAAGGTAGGGGTGCTACCCAGTTATTGGAGTCGTCTTGAAAGAACTCATTGTCCATTACCTTGATGAATTCTTTGTCTTCCATTGAAGGAGCCAGTATGTCATCTTCACTGGTTGTATTAAACACTGTAGAGCCAAAGTCGTCATCGTGGCAGGAGAAAGGGCTTGTGTTACCTGAGATACCATGTTGCCATCCATGGCTGGCTATCTTCTCTTTCACCCAGGTAGTGATGTGGGCATGGCTCAAAGTAAGTGTTTCGGCCATTTGGCAGAACATTTGTCTTGAATGACGAAATGTTGGTAGGTCTCTTCATTTTGCCTATACAGACGTTGCCTATGATGACCCACCCTAGATCCATGCGCTGAGCAAATGGGGCATCTGGGGGTCCACTGACTTGTCTGTGTACCTTGTGAACTCTTAGAATATCTCTTCCTAACAGAAGAAGGATCTGAGCATCTTTGTCAAGCGGCGGTATCTCATTTGCTATTACCTTCAGGTGAGGGTGATGGAAAGCAGCAGCTGGTGTAGGGATTTCTTCCCTGTTAGCAGGTATCTGATTGCACTCTACAAGTGTAGGTAGGGGTAATTGCAAGTTACCTTTGAGAGAAGATACCATGAGTCCATGAGCCCTTCTTCCAGAAGCCTCTGTAGTTCCACTACAGGTACCCAAGGTGTAAGGATGAGCTTCGCCTTTTATTTCAAATAGATTAAACAGTTCTGATTTTGCAAGCGATCTATTGCTCTGATCGTCTAAGATAGCATAGGCTTTTAGAGTCTTTTCTTGTTGGTCCTTGTGGTATATGTTCACCAAGCATATTTTAGCACAGGACTTATCACAGCGGTCTTCTCCACAAACTTCAGTGCAGGATGAAGAAATGATGGTAGAATTAGGCACTTGGTCTGTATTCTCCCCGCCATGCGTTAACCTGGGAGGAGAGTTAGCAGGTTGTGCAGAGCTGGGCTCAAGCGGATGTAGGGCTTGCACATGCTCTTCGGAGCCACACTCTATGCACTTGATGGATACATTACAGTCCCTTGCAAAATGTTCAGTAGAAGCACAGCACCTGAAACATACCCTAAATGTCTTTAAAAGCTCCTTACGCTCTTCAAGAGGCTTTTTCCTAAAGCCGATACATTTTTTGAGGGGGTGTGGCTTCTTGTGAATGGGACACTCTCTGTTAGGGCTTTCAATCTTCCTACTCTGTCTGTCCGTGGCAACAACTGTGGTAGGAGTGGGAAGGATGTCAGTCTTTTTCACGGATACTGGGCCACTACGGCTTCTATAGTTGCCCTGAAGACTGGTACTCTTAGGAAATGGTGAGAAGAGACTGTACTCACCGTAGGAAAAACTTGGATCATTCTTGGTCTCTGCGATTCTCCTGATGAAGTTGCAGAAGAAAGAGAATGGTGGGAAGGAAACCTTGTTCTCTTTTTTGTATGATGATCCTAGTGCAGACCATTTCTCTTGTACACCATACGGGAGCTTGGAGACAATTGGGTTTACCCCTCTTGCAGTGTCAAGGTAACTGAGTCCGGGTAGTTTTGGGTCTGCCTTGGCTAGCTGAAGCTCAAGGAGAAGGTCACTCAGTCTCTGGAACTCCTTGTTGTCCTTACCAGATATCTTTGGGAAAGTTTCCAGGCGCATGAACAAGGCATTTTCTATAGCTTCTGGACTGCCATAACTTTGCTCTAGTCGCTCCCATGCAGCTGTGAGGCCTGCTGTAGGATTGTCCATGAAAACTGATCTTAATGGCTTAACACGTGCAGCAGATAGAGGACCAAGCCATCTAATCAGGAGATCCAATTCTTGAGCCGCTGTAATGCCAAGATCACTGATTGCAGTTCTGAAAGCACATTTCCAACTTCTGTAGTTCTCAGGTTGGTCATCAAAACTTGTAAGACCAGTCTTTGTGAGCTCTCTGCGAAGTATGTACCTCACAAACTCTGCTGTCTCAGTTGTCTCTGCCTTTATGTGAGATGCTGTTGGCTGAACGGTGCTGATTGCACTATCTTTGACATTATTGTTAAAGGACACAGGTAAATATGGTGCAGCAGATGCGTTCAGGTGAGTTGCTTGCTTGAAGTCGGTTGTTCCAATGGTACGTTGATTCAATGCTGTACCGATGACAGGAAATTGATGACTTGCTTGCAGCTTGCTCTGATGCTCTGTGGCATAAGAAGGAAGGTTAGGTAGGCAGGCAGGAAATGCATTGGAGTGATTTTGCATGCAGGAAGTTGCTGGAACCTCTTTAACTTGGAGCTATGAAGGAGTTTCTAAGTTGCCAGGAGCATTGGAGACAATGGAGTGTATACTGCAGTGGCTTAGGACATAGTCTTTAGTGCGTTTGAGGGGATCTTCCATATCTGCTATGTTTAGGTTGATGCTGTCTTTCTCACTTGCACCTTCGTCTGCACTGATAGCTTGCTCTAAAACTCTTAGCCTTGCCATAGCTGCGTCATGTTTACACTGTTCATTCAAGATTTCTATAGTCGCTCTTTGACGTGTGGTCTGAAGCACTGACTCCGTTTCCAACTCTGCTCTTTTTTCTGCATATGCGACCTGCACCTTGCTGGCTTCCGCTTCAGCGCGGGCACTAATAAGTCGCTCACTGAGTGTTGAGTATCTTGAACTATGACTTCTAGAAGACCTTTTAGAATGTCTGGTGGAAACAGATCTGTGAGATGCAGTGCCCTGTATCAGCTTTAACTTTGCTTCTGCCTTTAATTTGGTTTGCTGGATAAAACAGTCTCTTTCCAGATTAAGAGCCTTGAAATTCTTTAATTCCTTGAGTGAAAGTTCTGTGTTCATATTTTGTAAGACATTAAAGTGGGGTTCCACCCAAAAAAAAGAACATACCTAAAAAATTCTAAAAAAAAAAACAAAAAAACATTTGGATATTTTTTTTTTTTTTACTTACCTCTAAATGCCTGTTGCTAGGTGGTCCCTCGTAATCTGCCCCTTCGTCTGCCTGGGCTGGTGACATCACTTCCCCCTGGCACAGGAAGGGCTCGGCTCTTCTCCCTCCCTCCTGTCAATCATCTGGGACCCATTGCAGGTCCCAGGTGATTGAGCGGCCAATCACGGCGCTCGGCGCCGCTCGCGCATGCGCAGTGGGTGCCAGGCTGTGAAGCCACAGCCCGGCGCCCACAGTTGAAATGCCGGCGCCGACGAGCGGAGGGGGGGACGAGCGGGGCTTCGATCCCCCGCACCGCTGGACCCAGGGACAGGTGAGTGTCCAATTAAAAGTCAGCAGCTGCAGTATTTGTAGCTGCTGACTTTTAATTTTTTTTTTTTTTAATGGCCCCCCTGGGTGGAACTCCTCTTTAATGAACTTGTCACTGGTAAACTGATAGAGCTCATAAGAGATAGAGAGTTGTTTAATGGCGCCCTCTAGTGTCAGTAATTCACCTTCAACAGACACTGTATTTGATTCAAAGGCAATCCTGTCGCAAATTAGCTTCAAGCTATTAAACAATTCAGTTCTTAAGGCTTCATAACTCTCCATCACTTTCCAGGTGGGTTTGACTGAGCGTTTGGGTAAGTCAGTTGGCTCAGTGTCTTGTGTTGGAGTGGCTGTATATTCACATTGAGAGCTGTGGTGACTCATGGCTGACACAGGCAGAGAATGTCTCAGTGATAAGCAGGCAGGATCTGTGTGCTGTAATATGACACCCTGCAGCCTGGTCTCAGGCTATGAAGATTCCATGTGCTGCTGTCTCATTCTTTCTTGCAATGAGGGCAGTAAATCTTGTCTGTAACAGTACTATATGCAGAAATCTTGTAATTAGGCTGTGGAACTCCGTTTTTCTACTGTTCTGACTCAACTACAAGGCTATAAATGTTATCTTCAGCTTCACATAGAGCTTACATGACCTGGTGATTAGGGATGAGCTTCGTGTTCGAGTCGAACCCATGTTCGACTCGAACATCGGCTGTTCGACCGTCCGTCGAATTGCGAACGATATGGGCCGTTCGCGCCAAATTCGTGTGGCGCGTCACGGCCCATAATTCACTGCGGCATCGCAGTGCATTGCTGGCTGATGATTGGCCAAGCATGCACTATGACCCGCATGCTTGGCCAATCACAGCGCCGTCAGTAGAGAGAGCTGTAATTGGCCAAAGCCAGGGTGGCTTTGGCCAATTATGGCTCAGGGGATTTAGTACACACCCCACACTATATAAGGCCGCCTGCACGGCGGCCCTGTGTAGTGTGTGTTCCGGTGTGCTGAGAGATAGAGAGAGAGAGAGACAGTGTCATTTGATTTGAGTTAGATAGATTAGGCAGAACAGTCAGTCAGTTAGCTGCACTTACAGTGTATTGTGTATATATATGCATCCCAGGTGTTGCATATATATATATACACTGTATTCAGTTTAGCTAGATCCGTTCCTGTTATCTTCTATCTAGACTATTTAGTGCAGTGTGTCCTGCTCACAGTGTTCAGCTAGATCCGTTCCTGCTATTTACATTCAGTGCAGTGCGTCCTGCTCACAGTGTTCAGCTAGATCCGTTCCTGCTATTTACATTCAGTGCAGTGCGTCCTGCTCACAGTGTTCAGCTAGATCCGTTCCTGCTATTTACATTCAGTGCAGTGCGTCCTGCTCACAGTGTTCAGCTAGATCCGTTCCTGCTATTTACATTCAGTGCAGTGCGTCCTGCTCACAGTGTTCAGCTAGATCCGTTCCTGCTATTTACATTCAGTGCAGTGCGTCCTGCTCACAGTGTTCAGCTAGATCCGTTCCTGCTATTTACATTCAGTGCAGTGCGTCCTGCTCACAGTGTTCAGCTAGATCCGTTCCTGCTATTTACATTCAGTGCAGTGCGTCCTGCTCACAGTGTTCAGCTAGATCCGTTCCTGCTATTTACATTCAGTGCAGTGCGTCCTGCTCACAGTGTTCAGCTAGATCCGTTCCTGCTATTTACATTCAGTGCAGTGCGTCCTGCTCACAGTGTTCAGCTAGATCCGTTCCTGCTATTTACATTCAGTGCAGTGCGTCCTGCTCACAGTGTTCAGCTAGATCCGTTCCTGCTATTTACATTCAGTGCAGTGCGTCCTGCTCACAGTGTTCAGCTAGATCCGTTCCTGCTATTTACATTCAGTGCAGTGCGTCCTGCTCACAGTGTTCAGCTAGATCCGTTCCTGCTATTTACATTCAGTGCAGTGCGTCCTGCTCACAGTGTTCAGCTAGATGCGTTCCTGCTATTTACATTCAGTGCAGTGCGTCCTGCTCACAGTGTTCAGCTAGATGCGTTCCTGCTATTTACATTCAGTGCAGTGCGTCCTGCTCACAGTGTTCAGCTAGATCCGTTCCTGCTATTTACATTCAGTGCAGTGCGTCCTGCTCACAGTGTTCAGCTAGATCCGTTCCTGCTATTTACATTCAGTGCAGTGCGTCCTGCTCACAGTGTTCAGCTAGATCCGTTCCTGCTATTTACATTCAGTGCAGTGCGTCCTGCTCACAGTGTTCAGCTAGATCCGTTCCTGCTATTTACATTCAGTGCAGTGCGTCCTGCTCACAGTGTTCAGCTAGATCCGTTCCTGCTATTTACATTCAGTGCAGTGCGTCCTGCTCACAGTGTTCAGCTAGATCCGTTCCTGCTATTTACATTCAGTGCAGTGCGTCCTGCTCACAGTGTTCAGCTAGATCCGTTCCTGCTATTTACATTCAGTGCAGTGCGTCCTGCTCACAGTGTTCAGCTAGATCCGTTCCTGCTATTTACATTCAGTGCAGTGCGTCCTGCTCACAGTGTTCAGCTAGATCCGTTCCTGTTATCTTCCTACTGACAGGCAGGCTTGTCTGGTTACAGTATATAAAGCTACCTGAAGAAAATTACAGGTGTTCTTTTTGATCCTATTAGTACCACGGTCAGGCAGCTAGACTATTTACATTTAGTACAGTGTGTCCTGCTCACAGTGTTCAGCTAGATCCGTTCCTGTTATCTTCCTACTGACAGGCAGGCTTGTCTGGTTACAGTATATAAAGCTACCTGAAGAAAATTACAGGTGTTCTATCCCAGCTTAGTGCAGCTACAGGCCATTAGTATGTCTGGAAGGCCAAGAAGGAGAGGCAGACAGTCACAAGCCAATAAGAGAGGGCAAGCAGGCTCTGTGTCTAGTGCTGGTCGTGGAGACGGTGCATCCTCATCAGCACGTGGCCATGGGACACGCTTGGCCTTTTTTTCGGCAGCTGGCCGTGTTGAGCCGCAACATGCGGAAGACTTGGTCGAGTGGATGACCAAGCCGTCCTCATCCTCCTCATCCTCTCTCACCCATGCCCAGGGTGCTTTGTCTGGCAAAGCAGCGGCCTCTTCCCTCAGCTCAATGTCATCAGTGACTCCTTCCCTAGCTCCACCATGTCCTCATGAGGATTCCCTCGAACTGTTTGACCACAGTGTTGGGTACATGCTCCAGGAGGATGCCCAGCGTTTGGAAGGCTCTGATGATGATACTGAGCTCGATGAAGGCAGTAACATGAGCACGGACAGAGGGGGTGCCCAAGAAGGACAGCAATCTGGCAGTCATGCTCCCCCTGCTGCAGCATACTGCCAGGTTTGCTCCAGTGATGAGGAGGGAGGGGATGATGAGGTCACTGACTCAACGTGGGTGCCTGATAGGAGAGAGGAGGAGGAGGAGGAGGAGGAGGCGGCACATCACCAACGAGGCAGGATGCCCTCCAGGGGCCAGCCTAAGGGCAGCACATTGACTGCATCACACCCCAAAGCTCCACATGTGCAGGGCGCTGCAGTCTCTGCGCGTTATTCAAAAAGTTCTTTGGTGTGGGCCTTTTTTGAGACGAGTGCATCAGATCGCACCGCTGCTATTTGCAACATATGTCTCAAGCGTATCTCGCGTGGCCAAAACATCTCCCGCTTGGGTACCACATGCTTGACCAGACATATGTTGACCTGCCATGCAGTTCGTTGGCAAGCGTATCTGAAAGACCCACACCAAAGAACAAAGAGGATCTCTCCTTGCTCCTCATCAGCTGAGATTTCCAACCCCACTAGACCTTCAGTCCTCTCTGAGACCTGCAGTGAGAGGAATGAAGGTGTAGAATTAGGTGTGTCACAGCCAAGTACTTGTGGGCAATCTGCTTTTGGTACACCGACGTCAGATTGTACCAGGCAAATTTCCCTGCCCCAGCTGCTGCACCGCCGAAAGAAGTTTGCTCCCAGCCATCCACATGCCCAGCGGTTGAATGCTAGCTTGGCAAAATTGCTAGCACTTCAACTGCTGCCTTTTCAGTTGGTAGACTCTGCCCCCTTCCGTGAGTTTGTGGAATGTGCGGTTCCTCAGTGGCAGGTACCCAAACGCCACTTTTTCTCACGGAAGGCGATTCCGGCTCTCTACCGGCATGTGGAAGGCAATGTCCATGCCTCGCTGGACAGGGCGGTCAGCGGTAAGGTGCATATTACCGCTGACTCATGGTCCAGCAGGCATGGACAGGGACGTTACTTAAGTTTCACGGCGCATTGGGTGACTCTGCTGGCAGCTGGGAAGGATGCAGGACAAGGTGCAGTAGTGTTGGAGGTTGTTCCGCCACCACGCCTCCAAAATGCTGATTGTGACACACCTCTCTCCTCCACCCCCTCCTCTTCTTCTTCCTCCATGGCCTCTTCCTCGGAACCAGCGGTGCTCCGTAGGCGTTCAAGGGGCTACGCAAGTACGCAGGCCAAAAGATGCCATGCGGTGCTTGAGCTGGTGTGCTTGGGGGACAGGAGCCACACTGGGGCAGAGGTTCTGTCAGCTCTGCAGGGGCAGGTTCAGAGGTGGTTGACGCCACGCCAACTTAAGGCAGGAATGGTGGTTTGCGACAATGGCACCAACCTCCTCTCTGCCCTCCGACAGGGACAACTGACCCATGTGCCCTGTTTGGCTCACGTCCTTAACTTGGTGGTGCAGCGGTTCTTGGGCAGGTACCCGGGCTTACAGGATGTCCTGAGGCAGGCCAGGAAAGTCTGTGTGCATTTCCGCCGGTCATATAATGCCAGTGCTCGGCTGACGGACCTCCAAAAGGAGTTTAACCTGCCCAAGAACCGCCTAATCTGTGACATGCCCACCAGGTGGAACTCGACGTTGGCCATGCTGCAGCGGCTGCACACGCAGCAGAGGGCCATCAATGAGTACCTGTGCGACTATGGCACCAGGACAGGGTCAGGGGACCTTGGTTTTTTTTCCCCACGCCAGTGGGCCATGATCAGGGATGCATGCACTGTCCTGTCACCATTCGAGGAGGCCACGAGGATGGTGAGCACTGACAGTGCATGCATCAGTGACACTGTCCCCCTTGTCCACCTGTTGGAGCACACGCTGCGTGGAATAATGGACAGGGCACTTGAGGCAGAACAGAGGCAGGAAGAGGAGGACTTCCTTAGCTCTCAAGGCCCCCTTTATCCAGACAGTGTTCCTGCGTGCCCGCCGATCACACAGGAAGAGGACGAGGAGGAGGAGGAGGAGGAGGAGGAAGATTGTGTCAGTATGGAGGTGGAGCCTGGCACTCAGCATCAGCAGTCTTTAAGGGATCAGTCCCAAGGAACACATGGACTTGTACGTGGCTGGGAGGAGGTGGCTGCGGACGTTGTTGTCCTTAGTGACCCAGAGGACTCCGGACCGAATGCCTCAGCAAACCTACGCTGCATGGCCTCCCTGATCCTGCAAAGCCTGCGTAAGGATCCTCGTATTCGTGGTATCAAGGAGAAGGACCAATACTGGCTGGCAACCCTCCTTGATCCACGTTACAAGGGTAAGGTTGCGGACCTTATCTTGCCATCGCAGAGGGAGCAGAGGATGAAACATCTTCGGGAGGCCTTGCAGAAAGGTCTGTGCAACGCGTTCCCAGAGACTGGGAGGTTACAAACTCCTGTTTCTGGACAACGTGTTGCTGAGGCTTCGGTCAGTCAAAGAAGGAGCGGTGGAGAAGGTGGCCGTCTGACCGATGCGTTCAGACAATTTTTTGGTCCGCAGCCCCAAGGTATGATCGGTTCCAGCAACCATCGCCAGCGTCTGTTTTACATGGTGCAGGAATACCTAGGGGCAAGATCAGACTTGGACACCTTTCCCACCGAAAATCTTCTGGGTTACTGGGTCTTGAGGATGGATCACTGGCCAGAGCTTGCACAGTATGCAATTGAGCTACTGGCCTGTCCTGCATCCAGCGTTCTTTCGGAACGTACATTCAGTGCTGCTGGAGGCGTGGTAACCGATCACAGGGTGCGTCTGTCCACTGACTCGGTCGATCGGCTGACCTTCATAAAAATGAATCAGTCTTGGATCACCACCAGCTACCAAGCACCTGATGCTGATGTAACTGAATAATTTTTTTCAGATCCCTTCAAAGACTGCCTATGCTGATGCTGAGTGATTATCCCTGAGTAATTATCTTCTTCCTCCTCAATCATCACGCTGATAGCTTGTAAGAACATTTTTGGTTCTGGGCGCCACCACCAGTGCCTAAGGCACAATTTTTCAGCCCCTGTATAACAGGGGCGTGTAATTACAATTTTTGATGTAATACTTTGCAGCACGGCTCGTTCCTGCATTCCAACTAGAGTGTCTGTGAGGGGTTGCAGTGTTGTGGCACCAGCACCAGTGCCTAAGGCCCAATTTTTCTGCCCCTGTCTAACAGGGGCGTGTAATTACAATTTTTGATGCAATACTTTGCAGCAGTGCTCGTTCCTGCGTTCCAACTAGAGTGTCTGTGAGGGGTTGCAGTGTTGTGGCACCAGCACCAGTGCCTAAGGCCCAATTTTTCTGCCCCTGTCTAACAGGGGCGTGTAATTACAATTTTTGATGCAATACTTTGCAGCAGTGCTCGTTCCTGCGTTCCAACTAGAGTGTCTGTGAGGGGTTGCAGTGTTGTGGCACCAGCACCAGTGACTAAGGCCCAATTTTTCTGCCCCTGTCTAACAGGGGCGTGTAATTACAATTTTTGATGCAATACTTTGCAGCAGTGCTCGTTCCTGCGTTCCAACTAGAGTGTCTGTGAGGGGTTGCAGTGTTGTGGCACCAGCACCAGTGCCTAAGGCCCAATTTTTCTGCCCCTGTCTAACAGGGGCGTGTAATTACAATTTTTGATGCAATACTTTGCAGCAGTGCTCGTTCCTGCGTTCCAACTAGAGTGTCTGTGAGGGGTTGCAGTGTTGTGGCACCAGCACCAGTGCCTAAGGCCTAATTTTTCAGCTCCTGTTCAACAGGGGCATGTAATTACAATTCTTGATCTAATATTTCACAGCAGGGCCCTGTGAGGGCTTACAGTGTTTTGGCCACAGCAACACCTAAGGCCCAAATTTCTGCTGAGTATATAGGGCAGGACCCTACTTTCAAACATCTAACTTACAAACGACTCCTACTTGCAAACGGAAGGAGACAACAGGAAGTGAGATGAAATCTACCCATAGGAAGGGAATTTCTCTCATGTAAGAGTTAATATGGGAAAACAATTTCTCCTTTCCACTGATGCTTTCCAATCCTTGTTCCACAAAAAAACCCAAATTTTCAAAAAACATTTTTCATTGGGACAAAAAAGTGAGGTGAAATCTTCTGAAGAGGAGGAAAGACGCAAAACAAATGTCACAGGGGTGATAACCCTTCCCTATGTTTTCCAAAAAGCTTAGAAAAGATTTTTTGGCTGGAGCTAAACACATTAAAAATGTTCAAAATTACAAAGAGATTCTACTTAACAACAAACCTACAGTCCCTGTCTTGTTTGCACCGCCTGTATACTGCTGTTCAGAGTATATAGGGACCTTTCCTTATTTTAATTTGGGTGCGGGGTTCCCCTTAATATCCATACAAGACCCAAAGGGCCTGGTAATGGACTGGGGGGTACCCATGCCGTTTGTCTCACTGATTTTCATCCATATTGCCAGGACCCGACATGACATTAAACCCGCAAGCAGTTTTAAATGAGATTTTTTCCTTTAAAAATGACATTTGGTGCAGGGACTGTTCTAAACATGGGAAACACGCGTCACTTTACAGGCATACTATAGACACCCCCCAGGTACGATATTTAAAGGAATATTTCACTTTTTTTTTTTTACTTTAAGCATCATTAAAATCACTGCTCCCGAAAAAACGGCCGTTTTTAAAAGTTTTTTTTGCATTGATACATGTCCCCTGGGGTAGGACCCGGGTCCCCAAACCCTTTTTAGGACAATACCATGCAAATTAGCCTTTAAAATGAGCACTTTTGATTTCGAACGTTCGAGTCCCATAGACGTCAATGGGGTTCTAACGTTCGTGCGAACTTGCGGTCCGTTCGCGGGTTCTGGTGCGAACCGAACCGGGGGGTGTTCGGCTCATCCCTACTGGTGATCTATTTATCCCTTGCATCAATTCAGGCAGCTTAACTCAATGAATAACTCACTGTATGGAAAGACAGACGATGAATCCTCTCGAATGTTCCGTTTAATGATGGATATTCATAGGTAGAAAAACGTTGCAGTTGTAAGCCACATGTAAGATGTTACAGCAATGAGGTATACTGTGCACAATGAATCAGAGAGAGGAAGGGGAGGAGAATATACAGAACTACGGTGAGAGAAAGAGTTCAGATAGACAGAGGGAGCAAATCTTAAAGACACAGAGCATAATAAATCACATAGTGTAACACAACAGTGACTTATGGAAGAGTTAAAGTGGTTGTAAAGGCTCAAGGTTTTTTTTACCTTAATGCATTCTATACATGACGGTTAAAAAAAAACCTTCTCTGTGCAGCAGCCCCCCTAATACTTATCTGAGCCCCATTCCATTCCAGTGATGTGCACGACAGCCTTGGCTTTCCAGGGACTCTCACTCCTCAAGTAGCAGAGAAATAAAGATATCACTGCTTCTAGGAAGGCCGATTGAGAACGAACATCTCCTCCATGCTGGAAGCAACAGGTGCTGGCAATGCTTGTAGAATGAAGTAATTGGAAAAAATCCTGGACAGCCGCACTCAAAATGATATGTTGCCTTTATTGAATAAAAGTCATAAAAGATACATGCCACAGCAGAAAAATGCAGGAAAACTGACGCGTTTCACACTGCAGTCAGTGCTTAATCATAGCTATGATTAAGCCCTGACTACAATGTGAAACGCATCAGTTTTCCTGCATTTTTCTGCTGTGGCATGTATCTTTTATTACTTTTATTTAATAAAGGCAACATATCATTTTGAGTGCAGCTGTCCAGGATTTTTTCCAATTACTTCATTGACTCTCACTCCTCATTGGTTGAGGCACCAGCCAGTGAGCCAATGAGGAGAGAGAGGGGCGGAGCCGAGTGAAGCTGCGGCTCTGTGTGAGAATGGACACGCAGAGCAGCGGATTGCTGTGGGTGCACTCGGCAGGAGGGAGGGCCAAGAGCACCAGCTGGGGACCCAAGAAGAGGAGGATCTGGGCTTCTCTGTGCAAAAAAACTGCACAGAGCAGGTAAGTATAACATGTTTGTTATTTTTTTTTTTAAAAACAAGCTTTTAATATCACTTTAGGCCCAGTTCACACTGCCGTGACTTCAAAGTTGAGCGACTTTGAAACCGACATCCCAGCGCGACTTCGGCATGACATGCAAGTCGTGTCAAAGTTGCATCAAAAGTAGTGCAGGAATCTTTTTCTAAGTCGGAGCGTCTCAAGCCACTCCTATTAGAACCGTTCAATTGCACTTAATGGCATGCAATATGAGCTCTCAAAGTCGGAGCACTTGTCGCACCTTAAGCTGCCAGTTGATGGTGTCAAGTCAGCAGGTGACCATACAACCTGGACAGACTGGGTCTAAGGTCATGTCAATGCATAAACTAAAGTAAAGTAAGTTTGGATCAAAACAAACTGGCTTTTTGTGCACATATAGTGGATTTATACCTTTTGTGGCTATAGCAGAACATACACTGCTCCAACAAAATAAAGGAACACTTTTTAATCAGAGTATAGCATCAAGTGAATTAAACTCCTGGGATATTGATCTGGTCAGTTAAGTAGCAGAGGGGGTTGTTAATCAGTTTCAGCTGCTTTGGTAACAACACTTGTACTAGATGGGCAGCAATGAGATGACCTCCAAAAAAGGCATGGTTTTACAGGTGGAGGCCACTGACATTTTTTTTCCCTACTCATCTTTTCTGTTTTTCACTAATTTTGCATTTGGCTAGGGTCAGTGTCACTACTGGTAGCATGAGGCAATACCTGGACCCTATAGTGGTTGCACAGGCAGTCCAACTCCTCCACATCAATACGTGCCATTGTCAGAAGCATGGAGGAGATTCCAGAAGATAGGCAGTTACTCTAGGAGAGCTGGACAGGACCGTAGAAGGTCCTTAGCCCATCAGCAGGACTGGTATCTGCTCATTTGTGCAAGGAGGAACAGGATGAGCACTGCCAGAGTCCTACAAAATGACCTCCAGCAGGCCACTGGTGTGAATGTCTCTGACCAAACAATCAGAAACAGACTTCATAAGGGTGGCCTGAAGGCCTGACATCCTTTAGTGGGCCCTGTGCTCACAGCCCGGCACCGTGGAGCTTGATTGGCATTTGCCATTAAACCCTAGAATCGGCAGGTTCGTCACTGGTGCCCTGTGCTTTGCACAGATGAGAGCAGATTCACCCTGAGCACATGTGACAGACAAGAAAGGGTCTGGAGAAGCCGTGGAGAACATTATGCTGCCTGTAACATTGTTCAGCATGACCGGTATGGTGATGGGTCAGTGATGGTCTGGGGAGGCATATCCATGGAGGGGCGCATAGACCTCTACAGGCTAGAAAATGGCTCCCTGACTGCCATTAGGTATCGGGATGAAACCCTTGGACCCATTGTCAGACCCTACGCTGTGTAGTGGGTCGTGGGTTCCTCCTGGTGCACGACAATGCTCAGCCTCATGTGGCGAGGGTATGTAGCCAGTCCCTGGAGGATGAAGGAATTGATACCACTGAGTGGCCCCCACGCTCGCCTGACCTAAATCCAATAGAACTCCTCTGAGACATTATGTTTCCGTCCTTCCGACGCCGCTAGGTTGCACCTCAGTCTGTCCAGGAGCTCAGTGATGCCCTGGTCCAGATCTGGGAGGTAATACCTCAGGACACCATCCATCGTCTCATTAGGCGCATTCTCCGACGTTGTCAGGCATGCATACAAGCACGTGGGGGCCATACAAACTACTGAGGACCATTGTGAGTTGCTGCAATGAAAATCATTTTTTCACTTTGATTTTCGGGGTGTCTTTGAATTCAGGCCTCTCTAGGTTGATAATTTTCATTTTCATCAAACGATGTGGCATCTTTTCTTTCCTAACACATTGCCCAGTCCATATCAGTATAGATATCCAGCATGATATTTGAGATCTGATGTGTTTTCAAAGTGTTCCTTTAATTATTTTTTTTTTAGCAGTGTATTTAAATACACATTTTGTGCCCAGAGTTCAACTTTAATAATCTTTAAAGCTGGAATAACTAAATGAAATGGTTTAATTTCTGCCTAGAGCATAGTTTTAGGTTATGTAGCGTTGATGTGTCACTGTACCTCTGTATTTACCATCGCACGCTCTTCATTCATGCATTAATAAAGACCTCCGTTCAAATATTTTTCCAAATTTAGCTGACATAAAACATACCAACTAAAAGAAGCTCGGCGGACAGTTGGTTCAGTGAAATGGCAGCGTTCTCATCTGCTGTTTGCATTGCTCGGTCCCCTGGTATTCTGTCATACCACGCAGACATCTCGCAGAGCCTTCCATCTGGCTCCGTTAGTCCAGCATATTCCACAATACCAATATTATGTCTTTTACAACAGTTATTCCCTTCATTTAAAGGGAACCCACTGTGCGTTTAACATCGGTACAAATCCGGAGTTATTATTGTAATATTTAACTGGAAGTAAGTTTTGATGGGATTTTATACATTTTTAATGGCTTGCAGTTTCATGTTGTGATTGCTGAAGTTTGTACAGAATTGAACATGCTCCCTCTGGTGGCCATCTGTATGCTTTACAATGCTATGCTTAAAGCGGGGGTCCACCTATCTATCTTTTTTTTTTTTTTTTAGTTCATTCACAAACTTTTCTTCTCAGCATTACATACTCACATATTGTGTGTAATATGTCCGCCTGTGTCAGATTTCGTCAGAAAGAATAACTTATATTATTCACTGCAGGCGGTTTCCATCTTCATTGTGGGCATTTGAAGCCCACAAGCATTTATTTCCTGGATGCGGTGAATGCTGTGCTCCCAGCATTCACTGCTCGTTCCCGCACATGTTCAGTGGCATCCTGGGAAGCCTGAGACTAGCTCCCAGGAGACTGTGCGAAGTCTGGGAGAGGCTAGAAACATGCCTACTCCCACGGGAGGAGAACCAGGAAGTGCAAAGAAGAATAGAAAAATAAAAGGTAATTACGGCGATTTAATTTTTTTTAAACGGCATGTCAGCATCTAGGCAAGGAAGAGAATACATACAGATATTGTTCAAAATTTGGGTGGAACCCCGCTTTAACATAGAATTCCTGCCTAAGACTGGCCATAGATTATGCCTTCAATCACTGGTTGAAGGAAAGAAAATCACTCGATTTCCCCACCAACGCTGATTCCTCCCACTGCACTATTATATTCTGCAGTGGGAGATTTCCCCACCGCCAGGATACAGTGATCACTGCCGACGGCTGTAGACGACGGCAGTGATCACATGAAAAAAAAAATCAGACACAGTTGTACTGAAGACGATGGATAGATTGACTTCAGTAGAATCCAGCCTGCCCATAGGTGGATTCCTGCTGAACCAGCCAGCTTAAAAATGCCCCCTGCTGCCCCCTCCTCCTTCCTGCTACCTATGCTGACTATCCTGTGTAAAAAAAGATCTGTATACTTACCTATTTTCAGCCCGCTCTAGTCCGGTTATGTGATCGCCTGTGTCAGCCAGCGACAGCTGCAGGGGAGAGGAG
Organism: Lithobates septentrionalis; assembly: GCA_037952835.1. Taxonomy (NCBI): domain Eukaryota; kingdom Metazoa; phylum Chordata; class Amphibia; order Anura; family Ranidae; genus Lithobates; species Lithobates septentrionalis. The sequence continues at coordinate 277,437 of JBBDGP010003459.1, read as the reverse complement.
AGCATGTCTGACAATGTTTGGGAATTCCAGCAGCGGTGACGTTACTCACAGGTTCTCATGTCCTGGCCGTTGTCAGTGCTCCCTCCTCTCCCCTGCAGTTTCATACCCCATAGTGCATTTACAGACCCAGGCTCTTTAGATATGCATGAACCAACACACACCCCTTTGAATAACTTCAGACCAGGCTCATAGCAGTTAATGTGCTTTACTGAAGAAGTGCAGCATTAAGGTTCAATATGAACGTCTTTCCCCTAACATTCACTATAGTAGTGTGGCTGCCCAGGCATACCTTCGTGAGAGTACATTATGGTATAGTCCATGGCTTGGATGTCTTCAAAAGTCCCTGTGTCTTCAATCCTGCTTCTATGCACAGGCAGCTAGGAAGATCCGACTATTTAGGGAAACCTCAAGAAGAGCTTAGGACCTCAACCTTACCCCTTTTTATATCACAAAAAGGGCTGTCTAGGACCAAAAAGCCAAGGAACAAAACTTCTACAAGGTAACACCTTACCCCTGGCCAGGGCTGGTGCAAGGATTTTTGACACCCTAGACGAAACCTAATTTTGCCGCCCTCTTGGCTCCACCACTGACTACACCCCCTTTGCCCTGCTCATGTATACCCCACTTTTTTATTGAAGCACCCATCAAATGCAGCCTACCAGCGCCCATCAAATGCAGCCCACCAGTGCCCATCAAATGCAGCCTACCAGCGCCCATCAATGCAGCCTACCAGTGCCCATCAATCAATGTTTGCTTGCTTCCATTCATTCAGAAGTCGGGACACAGACACAGGCCTCCACCGCCGCTGCACCTCTGACACTATGTGCGAACGGAGTGGCGACTGCCTGCAGATGCTGAGACTTAGTTGCTTGCTGCAGAGAGAAGAGTGTAGGAACACCAGTGACCGGGCGCCCTAGGCATTAGTGCGCCCTAGGTGGCTGCCTAGTTTGCCTAGTGGTGGCACCGGCCCTGCCCCTGGCCTTTGCCAGTCGCTAACTCACTAGAACCAAAGACAGTTCAACCTGCCTACAAACCTCCAGTGCAAAGATCTCCATGTTTCTGCTTCATTCTCTGAATCTGGGCTCCTCCGCCTCTCCCAATCCTTCTTCAGTATTCTGGCAGTCATCAGATCGCCAGACATCAGGAGCAGCTCTGACAAGAGGAAGCAAAGCCCTGCTCTTTTATCAAGATGGCCACCTCTACACAAAGTGCTGAACAAGACATGGTAAGTCAATAATATGGGGAAAAGATCAGCTGCAGAAAGCCTATAGACAATACTGCTGACTAGTCCTTTGAGGTCTTCTTGCCTTTTTGGACACAACTTCCATAATACAAGTCCTCTTTAAGACAGTTTTTTTGTGACAACCAAAGATCCCCACACTTTTGGAGGGATTCAATCTCACTTTCTGTTTTGGGTATGGAACAGGAAGTGAAGGAAAATCTCCCCAATGGCACACAGTCGGCAAAAAAAAAACTTGACAGGGGTTATAAACCTCCCCCTTACTCCATCCGAAAAGAAAGAAAAAGTTTTGCGTTCTACGTTAAACACTCACATACTTTTAACTGATGTGAATGTACAATGTATATGTAAAGAGCTGCGTAAATTGACGGCGCTATATAAGTACCTTAAATAATAATAATAACTGATGGTGGTAGTTGTGCTGCAGCATACAAATCCTTGTTTTTTTTGTCCCACTTACTTATGATACTTGAACAGTCCCGTTCCTGCATTTTCAGTCATTTAAATAAAGTTTGGAGCAGAAAGAAAACCGCTAATGACTATCCTGACCCTCGCTGCGGTTCATGGGGAGGAATAATGACCCTGGACGTGCAGGCACCATGCCTGCCACCCAGTGTTATCCCGGCTGCTGCTTCAGCTTATTAGGCTGAAGCAGTAAAAAAATAAATGAGGGTTTAATAACACAAAAAAAGGCAGCAACCGAATAGTTCATAATGATGCACACATAAACACAGGGAAATATCAAGCATCATTTTCTATGCAAATTGCACATACAGTATGGCTTTCAAACAACAGAAATATTGTTTAAGGGCCAACTTCATTGCAGGGATTTTCCTCGTTTCCTGTTCTTGTGACATTTTTACGATGGGTGGGGGGGGAGTGGTTGTCACCAGGACAGGAAGTCTGTCTATACATTTGCATACCTGCCAACATTGCTGGTTAATGGGACACAGTTAACCCCTCCCAAAGTCCACTTCAGGCCCGCCCAGTGCTCGGGTGGTCCTGCTTAGACACCACCTACTTCCTGGACAGCCCACTCGTGGCCCCTAACCCCGTTCACCACTAATGCCAGGTTATTTATTTTTTATTTTTTTGTCTATGGATTTCAAAAGTGATATATGTATTACTTTGTTATCATAAAAGGTAAGTTCACCTTTTCACGAAAAATGGAAAGGGGATCTAAATCCAATTATCCCACTGCACACATGACCCCCATACCTCCCAACATTTTGAGATGGGAATGAGGGACACCCACTAACAAAACGCATAGGGCACACCCCCTGCAACCCCTTAAAGGAGAATTAACCAAAAAAAAGTTAATGAAATCCACAAGGGCTTTTTATACCACTACTATTCCTTTATATTGGCTTTTAAAATGTACAAATGCAGCCATTTAGAAATCGGATGAAAGGTTTAGCACTGGGAAACACTTTTTGAAAGATAAAAAGTGCATTTTATATACAAGTATATGGATCAGATCAAAATGAAGGACAAATGGGACATTGTCCCTCAAAATGAGGGGCAGAGGGACATTGCTTCAATTCAGGGACAGTCCCTCCAAATCAGGGACAGTTGGGAGCCATGTACCCCTAATTCCATGTACTGCAGGAGTAGCAGTTTGCACACAGTACACCACAATACAAGGCCCTGGAGTGAGTATCCATCTGTAGCCCTACCCCCACAGCGGTTGCAGGTGACTGGGTTCCCCACTCTTGCACAGCCAGGCAACAAGTATTTTTCCACACTTTCTCCAGACATAAGGAACAGTCTTTTAGCTTGGTTTTTGTTGTTTTATTAGGGGTAATCACTTGGGTGGGGGATAGGACAACTTCCACCCTATATACACGCTCCAGAACTGTCCTCCTTTTAACAGTCTCTGATTATTAATGATCCGGAAGCCCTTTGAGGACTAGGAAGTCTCAGTCCTTTAGAAAGTAGCAGAGTGATAGACTTCATTCTGGAGTACCTTCAACTCCCCTGTAGACACTGGCCCAGCTCTACCAACTGCAGGAAATGCCAGTCCTGCTTCTTCGCCAGCCCATCCGGCTACCTCTTCAACAGCCTTCCCGACCGCTCTGGAGATCTCCCAGGGCAAGGTAAATAAAAGGTTAAGCTCAATGCTGTCTTCCAGAAAGGCTTGCTACATGTGTCAGTCTTTTCCCTTGTCAGTCCCTGACCATGCTGATGTACACTGTCCTCCTTGCTCTCACTGCCTCTTAGGAAAGATGCCTTTCAAACTGCTTCTGCTGTAAGGATCCTCCCAAGTCAGCCCAAATCCCAGACGAGGCAGAGCCCCCCAGGAGAGGTTTTCCTTCAAGGGCCACCAACAATCTCCTCAGCACTCCAGCTCCATCTTCCACCCGACTCCCTGCCAGCATGACTCATTCACACATAAGGGGGGGCTCAGTCACCATACCAGGCCCACAACCTGGGGATTGGCTAAGCTCCCCTAAGGATGCAGATCAACCCTCCTAGCCTCCACCCTCCAGTTTCTAGAAATTTCTCCAACTTCCAGAACCAGGGGGAGGCACAAGAGACCTGCTTGCATGAGTCATCCAGCCTGAGCTGTAGTAACCTATGACCCAGATTCAAGACTCATCCTTAAAGCGGAGTTCCACCCAAAAATGGAACTTCCGCTTTAAGTGCAGGTGACCCCCTGATATGCCACATTTGGCATGTAATTTTTTTTGGGTGGGAGCGGATACCCTCTTTTTAGAGGGATCCAGCTCCCACTTCCTCCTGGGGCACCGCAGCACCAGAAGCAAGTTCACCTCTCCCTCCCTCCCTCTCGGCAATTACCAGGGACACGTCACAGGTTCCAAATGATTGCCCAGCCAGGCACGGTGCTCAGTGCGGCTCGCGCATGCGCACTCCGTGCCCGGCTGTGAAGCCACAGCCGGGCGCCCACAGTGACAATGCCACTCGCTGCAGAGAGGAGTGGGGCTTTGTTCGCCCGCATCGCTGGACCATGGGACAGGTGAGTGTCCGATTAATAAAAGTCAGAAGCTACACTTTTTTTAGCTGCTGACTTTTATATGGGTGGAACTCCGCTTTAACATGAGCCAAAACATAAATGTTCCTGCACTCACACTAGCAGCACACTAGAGGGTGCTACACATCATAATACTCATAATATCAAGCACTTACTGGTCAGCTCAACCACGTAACTGTGCTGACCAATGAGAAGTCCATCTGAGACTTGGACCAATGTGGCTTGGTATATACCATTCCTGGCGGATCCCCCTGGAGCCTGGAAATCACTGAAGTGGACACCAATACTCCAGCAATCTCCACTTGCTTCCGGGTCCTTTGCCAAGCGGCTGCCCTGCTGCATTGTGAATACAGGAGGTTGGCTGTTCAGTATGAGTGCCATTAGGAGAATGCTTTGCATTCATTTTCTGAATGAATGCAAAGCATTCTCTGATTGGATGAGGTTGAGAGTACGACATTATTGCCCCGTCTCTTCACCTCATCCAATCAGAGAACACTTTGCATTCTTTCTGAATAGTGGTCATACCGAGCGACCAACCACCTGTGTTCAGAATACAACAGGGCAGTCTCTGCAGTGAACTCTCTCTTTAGAAGGAGGTGATCCCCTCAGTCTCTCTGCAGAGGTGGTGATTAGCATTGGGAAATGGAGGGTGAGAGGATGCTCTGTTCTCCCTGCTGCAACAATGTGATTGCTGAGGTCTGTGCAGAGATATGCACATCAATCTTGATGCACATGGATCATCCATGGGGTGAGTAACCAGAGACTGAGACCCGGGGGCAGAGACACCCAGGGCAGCGCTGTACAGGCCCCAGCAATCACATCTGCCATGGGGAGAACAGAACATCCTTTCACCCTCTAATTCCCACCGCTCATCACCACCTCCGTGGAGGGACTGAGGGGGTCCCCTCATTCTAAAGAGAGAGTTCACCACAGAGACTGGTGAAAGGGCTCACTGCCCATTGTTCACTGGCAGAGGGGACTGCCAGTCGTCCATTGGCCGGCACCCACTGATCTGCTAGTAGGTACTAAGTCACTGAAGGCAAGACATATGTATACTGCACCTATACCGGACCTTTACTGCATCTTTACCGCACTCTTACTGCATCTTTACCCCACTTATACTGCCTTCTGGTTTACTAAAACTGTCATTAAGTGCACACACGCTTCTAAAACGGCCCCAATGATAGCCGGCAGAAGAACGCCCTAAAGGCCCCTCCCATAAAACCATCCAGCAAGTCCCCATTGTTCATTTCCCCCATTTCCTTTACTTCTATGGACAGTGTATACCCAGTCGGTCTACACCTAGCATAGCCGTCATTAGTGCACAATGGCAGTACAATCCCAGCAATTTGTTAGTTTAAGCTTCATTGCTGCTCACTGTTGCACTTCAGGTGGCGCTGCTACTTTTTATCTTGGGCGTTACTTGTCATTTGATGATTAGCCCTTACTGTTAGCCATTTTGTATGCTGAACTGTGTTACCACAATTGGCAATTTTTTTGTATTCGCTTGGTTATCAACTTTACTGAGTGATAATACATTCAGATTGCCCTTGCTAACTGGTTTGGTGCCTGATTTTGACATAGCACTATTATTGGGTAATAGGAATTATTTGCCGTACTTCACTGTGCTTACCTGCTTTTATACTCAACCTGGTGTGGCAGAGGGGTGGAGCCCCTTGGGAAGGTTGAGGCAAAGAACAAGAGGCCCCGTCTTATTTAGCGGCGCCTGCAGGGGTAGCGCTCCATATCCTTTATTCCTCAATGCAGATAGTGGTATTCCCATTGTACATTATGTTCCTGCATTTTATACCCATCCAATCCCTCCTCCCTGGCTCTGTTCTCCAAGTAATACATATGTAACATATGGTGAGGTGTTCAGTTCCAGCAGGAAGAACTGGTTATTTATGAAATGTTTAATCGGTGCGCAAATAGAGACTTTTTAACTATTTATCTACTGGCTTAAACTAAAACTCCCACCTTACCGTTAGTATTTTACAGTTGTATGGGCTCCTCTACTGATTCCACTGCACACCGTGAGCATCTCACAATGTGCATTCAAACCTGCAGCAAGTCAGAAAGAGCCCTCCACATGGAGGCATGATAGGACTTGTAGTTCCGCAACAGCTGGAGGGCCGCCAGTTTGACCCCCCCTCCAAACTCTAGCCCTCCCCAGCTGACTATCCCTTTAATTCACTGGATTTAATTTCTTTCAATTGCTGTCTGCCCGTAGGTCTGGCACTTAACCCATCTAGGTGGCGGGTGGCGGGCTGTGGGCAGTGGCTCCTTTGTCCTCTCCTTCAGCAAGGCGGCTTCCGCCGTGCGTCTCCTCCCACCTCCCTCTAGGCGCTAGGCATCCAATAGGATCGCCTGTCCTTTCAGCCAATCGGTCTCACGACCCGCTTCCTGATTAGCCGGAAGGAGGATCAGTGTGAGATTGGTGTTTTATAAAAACACCAATTGCAATTAGCAGCAGTGTTGTCAGCATAGGCGTGCGCATGGGGTGTGCACACCCTAATCACCCTGTGCGGTGCAGTTTCCCACTACTGCCCGGGCCTCCTACTGTAGTGCTGCCGGCTTCCCTCCTCTCCCGCCACTGCAGAGAAAGAGACTGCCCTACTGACACCGTCTACTGCCCTACTGACACCGTCTTCTGCCCTAATGACACCATCCTCTGTTCTTCTAAAACCATCCACTGCTCTACTGACACGTCCACTGCCCTACTGACACTGTCTGCTGCCCTACTGACACCATCCACTGACACCATCCACTGCTCTACTGACACCATCCACTGCTCTACTGACACCATCCACTGACACCATCCACTGCCCTACTGACACCATCCACTGACACCATCCACTATTCTACTGACACCATCCACTATTCTACTGACACCATCCACTATTCTACTGACACCATCCACTATTCTACTGACACCATCCACTGCTCTACTGACACCATCCACTGCCCTACTGACACCATCCACTGCTTTATGACACCGTCCACTGCTCTACTGACACCATCCATTGCCCTACTGACACCATCCACTGCTCTACTGACACCATCCACTGCTCTACTGACACCATCCATTGCCCTACTGACACCATCCACTCCCCTACTGACACCATCCACTGCCCTACTGACACCATCCACTATTCTACTGACACCATCCACTGCCCTACTGACACCGTCTTCTGCCCTAATGACACCATCCACTGCTCCACTGACACCATCCATTGCTCTACTGACACCAACCACTGCTCTACTGACACCAACCACTGCTCTACTGACACCATCCACTGCCCTACTGACACCGTCTTCTGCCCTAATGACACCATCCACTGCTCCACTGACACCATCCATTGCTCTACTGACACCAACCACTGCTCTACTGACACCAACCACTGCTCTACTGACACCATCCACTGCCCTACTGACACCGTCTTCTGCCCTAATGACACCATCCACTGCTCCACTGACACCATCCACTGCTCTACTGACACCAACCACTGCTCTACTGACACCAACCACTGCTCTACTGACACCATCCACTGCCCTACTGACACCGTCTTCTGCCCTAATGACACCATCCACTGCTCCACTGACACCATCCATTGCTCTACTGACACCAACCACTGCTCTACTGACACCAACCACTGCTCTACTGACACCATCCACTGCCCTACTGACACCGTCTTCTGCCCTAATGACACCATCCTCTGTTCTTCTAAAACCATCCACTGCTCTACTGACACTGTCTGCTGCCCTACTGACACCATCCACTGACACCATCCACTGCTCTACTGACACCATCCACTGCTCTACTGACACCATCCACTGACACCATCCACTGCCCTACTGACACCATCCACTGACACCATCCACTATTCTACTGACACCATCCACTATTCTACTGACACCATCCACTATTCTACTGACACCATCCACTGCTCTACTGACACCATCCACTGACACCATCCACTATTCTACTGACACCATCCACTATTCTACTGACACCATCCACTATTCTACTGACACCATCCACTGCTCTACTGACACCGTCTTCTGCCCTAATGACACCATCCACTGCTCTACTGACACCATCCACTGACCTACTGACACCGTCCACTGCTCTACTGACACAATCCACTGCCCTACTGACACCGTCCACTGCTCTACTGACACCACCCGCTGCCCTACTGACACTGTCTGCTGCCCTACTGACACCATCCTCTGCCCTACTGACACCATCCATGTTTTTATAAATTTTAAAATGTTTGATTACATTTATTTATAAGAGTGTGTGTTTGCAAATATATAGGTATATATATATAAGTGGTTGGGCTGCCTACCAGGTCTATCAGATGATCAGCACAGCCAACTGAAAGTGCTTGTAGTGCATCCTGGCAGCACAGCTGCTAATAAACAAGGCAGAGGCTTGGTGTTGTTGGTCTGATGTGTATAAGAAAAGCACAGGAGCGCAACAATGCAACCTCAAATTTGAAAAAATCTCTCTTTGTCTAACATTATAAGAGGCTTAGGGAGCGAGAGGTAATAGGAAGACAGTGCACAGATAAGTGTAAGGCCTCCAACACTTGATGTGACCACAATGTGACTAACAGAGCATCAGATGTAACTGTACAAACTCACCAGCAGCCCCTTGTGGCTATTTTGAAAGTTACAAGATGTTGCAGCATCTTTCCTTTAGGCCAGATAAAATGTAAACAATTTAATAAAATTAGCTGATCAGAATTAAAAATGACACTACACCCTGTTTTCTTTTCTTTTTTTCTTCGTTTTTTTAAATTCTATTCCAGTATGTATTCTTAACTCAATAAAGTCCCCTCTATTGCTCTCAGCCGCCTCCAAATCTGCAAATTCCTTCTTTTTTTTTTGTTTTTTGCTGCTGTGCTCTCTTGCTCGCTCCTGAGATGGACTATGGACTATTTGTAGGGTGCGTAGAGCAGTGTATATGACCCCAACTAATGTGCACTTCTCCTTCCAAACAGACAGAAGTGATGGGAGGGGAAAGAAGAGGTTTGGGAGATAACAGAGGACATTACAAGGAGGAAAAAAAACACAGTAAGAAATTATTGAATGAAAAGTAGATTACAGGGCAATTAAGTAGTGGATGTATATGGATTATTTCTGGAGAATAAAGATATCATTTAGTGTAACTTTAATCTTCAGAAGGCCACATTATGTCTACTGAGAGCCATTTCTACTTATACTCCAGAAAAAGGTATGTATGGCATTCAGTGGCGGCTGGTGCTTAAAATTTTAGGGAGGGCGCAAACAAACTGAAAAAATTTTGAAAAAAAAAAAACATCAAACGTGGTCACTGTTGTCCATCAAACTCAGCCACTGTGCCCATCAAACGCAGCCATTGTGCCCATCAAATGCAGCCACTGTGCCCATCAAACGTAGCCATTGTGCCCATCAAACGCAGCCATTGTGCCCATCAAACACAGCCACTGTGCCCATCAAACACAGCCACTGTGCCCATCAAATGTAGCCACTGTGCCCATCAAACACAGCCACTGTGCCGTCAAATGCAGCCATTGTGCCCATCATACACAGCCACTGTGCCCATCAAACGCAGCCACTGTGCCATCAAATGCTGCCACTGTGCCCATCAAACGATGCCACTGTGGCCATCAAACGCAGCCACTGTGCCATCAAATGCTGCCACTGTGCCCATCAAACGATGCCACTGTGGCCATCAAACGCAGCCACTGTGCCATCAAGCGCTGCCACTGTGCCATCAAGCTCTGCCACTGTGCCATCAAACACAGCCACTGTGCCATCAAACGCAGCCACTGTGCCATCAAATGCTGCCAGTGTGCCCGGAGGTTGTTCGGTGTGATGGAATGCGCCACAAAGCAGGTAAAAATCCTGCAAATGAAGTGCCTCGTCTGCAATCTCTTAATTGAATTGACGTGGCGCTTCCCGTAGTACACTGTGTCTGGCGCCTGAACACAGTGTACTTAAAGAAAATATTCTCTATAAAAAAATTTTTAAAGGGCCTTTTTAAAAAAATAGATATTTATATATATATATATATATATATATATATATATATATATATATATATATATATATATTTTTTTTTTTTTTACTGGTGGGGGGGGGGGGGGGTTGCACTGATGGCATTTGTGAACTCAATCTCTTGCCTGGGAAGCTGGGCTACTGGAGAGGACTGGAAATGTAAGGGGAAATCTCTCTAACGGAGCCCCAGAGCAGTAAATAGCCAGTGGCGGCAATTTTAAAACTTTCCATGCACATGTTATATCAGCATTTTTTGATGGAAAATTACTTAGAACCCTCATACATTATATACCGTATTCTCTCAAAGCAGAGGCGTTGCAAATTAAAATGATGGCTGTTGCAATTTTTTTTATGTCACAGGATATTTGCACAGCACATTTATTAAATGGAGATTTTTTAGGAAAAAAAAATACACTCAAATGAATTTTATTGTATGCGAACACAAAAATAAAAATACCCAATTTTTCGGTAAAATATAAAAGATGATGTTGCGTCGAGTAAATCGATACCAAACATGTCAAGATTAAAAATTGGGCACGCCCGTGAAATGGTGAAAAAATACGTTACCTAAAATTTTCTATAGGTGACACTTTAAAAGCCTTTCCAGGTTGTAGTCAGAGTCTGGATACTGGGAATGACACTTTAACCTAACTACGGCGACCTGAGGTGTGCCATGGTCGCGTTGGACAGTATACTTAACCTCTTCCTGACTGCCCACCATCGTTATACATCGGTTCTTTGAAGAGGAATATCTAGCTGCCATAACCCTGGTACTCTCTTCTTTGGCCGGCGATCCGCTTCAAGATAAAAGTGGTCTCTGCCGCGGATTCGCCGCAAGATCACTTTTATTGGCGGCGGGAAAGGGCCCCCCCCTCCGGTGCCCTCCGCCGCTTACCAGGGCACCGGAGCATGGCGGGAGAGGCGATCGGATGTTATCCCTAAGGCTGACATGGAGACGGGTGAGGGGAAGATGGCTCCCACCCATCTCCATATTATTGCAGGGCGGAAGCGACATCAAAACATCACTTCCACCCATAGCTCTTAAAGGGCCATTTGTTTTTTGTATTTTTTTAAATGACAAATTTTTAATTTCATTTTTTTTATTGCATTTTAGTGTAAATATGAGATTTGAGGTCTTTTTGACCCCAGATCTCATATTTAAGAGGTCCTGTCATACTTTTTTTCTATTACAAGGGATGTTTACATTCCTTGTAATAGGAATAACAGTGACACAACTTTTTTTTATTAAGAACAGTATAAAAATAAAAAATAAAAGTTAAAATAAATAAGAATTTTTTTTTTAAATGCGCCCGGTCCCGACGAGCTCGCATGCAGAAGCGAACGCATACGTGAGTAGTGCCCACATATGAAAACGGTGTTCAAACCACACATGTGAGGTATCGCCTCAATCGTTAGAGCGAGTGAAATAATTCTAGCACTAGACCTCCTTTGTAACTCAAAACATGCAACCTGTAGAATTTTTTAAACGTCGCCTATGGCAATTTTTAAGGGTAAAAGTTTGTCGCCATTCCACGAGCGGGCACAATTTTGAAGCGTGACATGTTGGGTATCATATTACTCGGCGTAACATTATCTTTCACAACATAAAAAAAATTGGGCTACCTTTACTATCGTCTTATTTTTTCATTCAAAAAAGTGTATTTTTTCCAAAAAAAGTGCGCTTGTAAGACCGCTGGACAAATACGGTGTGACAGAAAGTATTGCAATGACCGCCATTTTATTCTCTAAGGTATTAGAAAAAAAAATGTATAATGTTTGGGGTTCTAAGTAATTTTCTGCCAAAAAAAACCTGTAAACAACCTTAACAACTAACTTGTAAACAACAAATCTCAGAAAGAGGCTTGGTCCTTCCTTAGTTGGTTAAAAGAGGGCATACCCTGAGAATTAGGTGAGAAATATATGGGGTACGGGTGGGAGGGAACCCGGAAATGCTAGCTGACGACAGTGTAGGGCAGGAGGGGTGATTATAAGCTCAAAATTCCCCCTACAAACTCAGGCTAGCTAATGGCCAGCCTTCTAACTTATGAGTTTAGAGTTAGGCTCCATTCACACTTGTGCGACTTGCCATGCAACTTTGGGCATCAAAGTTGCATGACAAGTCGTTCCTCGTGTTTTCCAATGATACCCATTCATATATACCTGAAACTGCCTACGCGTTAAAGTTGCAGCAACTTCAAAGTAGTTCATGCACTACTTTGGTCTGACTTTCATGCAACTTGAGGGCCGTAGACTTCAATGTTAACCCTCAAAAGTTGCAAAAAAGTCCTACTTGAATGTTATAAAATGCAACAGTTGTGCAACAGTTGTCCATTATCGCTGGTCGTACCTAAAAGGGTTGGAGATCGCGCTGGACTGACTCACTCAGTTGAGGGTCTGTGAGGGGTGATGGTGGGGGTGGATTGGGAGAGTTTGCTCCCGATAATTCTGGCCCAACTTAGCAGAAGAGTGGTGGTGAGCCCATTTGGTAGGGGCTTGTTCTGCTACCTCTGGGTACGTCCACAGGGCTGTTTCTGCAGTCGTATCCAAGTCGCACCCATCCAAACTTGCATCAAAGTTGCACCCTCTTACAGAGGCTTCTTACCACGTGATCAGCTGTGACCAATCACAGCTGATCTTTGCGTGAACCAGGAAGTGCTGGTAAACGGCTTTCCTCGGTTCACGCTGACAGGGAGAGACTATCGGCGGCTCTCCCTGTCAGAGGGGGGGTCTGTGCTAATAATCAGCACATTGATTATCAGCACAGCCCCCATCAAAAGGTGCCCATCAGCTGCCAATAAGTGCCCAACACCTGCCAGCCTGTCCCCATAAAAAAAACGCCTGTCAGTGCCCAACAAAGTGCCAATCAGTGCCCCATCAGTAATGCCTGTCAGTGCCCCATCGAAGTGCCAATCAGTGACACTCAGTAAGGCCTGTCAGTACCTCCTCATCAGTGCTGCCTATCGAGTGCCACCTATCAGTGACCATCAGTGCTGCCTTTCAGTGCTACCTATCAGTGCCGCCTATCAGTGGCCATCAGTTTTTTTAATTGTCGCTCTTTTTTCGCTTATAGCGCAAAAATTAAAAACCGCAGAGGTGATCAAATACCACCAAAAGAAAGCTCTATTTTCGAGAAGAAAATTATAAAAATTTAGTTTGTCATTCAAAGTGCGACAGCACTAAAGGCTAAAAATTGTCCTGGGCAGGAAGGGGGGAAAGTGCCCGGTATGGAAGGGGTTAAAATCTACTCACAAACAAAGGTGATAAAAACGATCATCTAGCCACAGCATGTGGCTGAACACTTCCAGACCACCTGGAACCATCAGTGAAGGGGGGAAGGGGGCGAACCTAGCCTTCTGTCTGGCTAAAGCGTTTCGAAGGCAAGTCCTTCTTCTTCAGATCCAACTACTGAAGAAGAAGGACTTGCATTTGAAACGTGTTAACCAGCAGGAACCAAGGCTAGGTTCCCCTCCCCCCACCTCCTTCACTGGTTGTTCCAGGGAGTGTTCAGCCACATAGTGTATGCTCTAAGATCTACATGTCACTGTATACGATGCTTTTCATTGTTTTTATAGCGCAGCTTGTTTTTTTATTTTAGTTGAATTATTGTGTGTATCTTACATAAAGTTGCAGCTGTTCACTGTTTTACTTCACTTGGTTAACAGTTTTAGAGTGTTTACAGATGGCGCAGTAACCTACCTTTGACATAGTGTGGCTTGATGAGCATTTTTATAACCTTTGTGAGTAGATTTTAATTGTTTACCATTTTTAAATAAATATCTGTCGGATAATGCACTAAACCAGTGCGCCCTCTTTTTTTTATTCAAAGGAAAAACAATGCTTGCTACAGCTGCACCCATCATATTGTAATAACAACTTGCTGACAGGTCGTTTATATACGTAGGTAGGTCAGCAAATAATTAATAACTTAAATAATTAATATTAATAATTAATTTCATTAATTAATACTATAGCAACAGCTGCAAGGTACGGGCAAAGTGAGAGTCTCTTTAAATTTAATTACAATGCCAAAAAATATATATATATATATATATATATATATATATATATAATATATATATATATATATATATATATACATTGGGGACGGAAAGTATTCAGACCCTCTTAAATTTTTCACTCTTTGTTATATTGCTGCCATTTCATTTTTTTCCTCATTAATGTACACACAGCACCCCATATTGACAGAAAAACACAGAATTGTTGACATTTTTGCAGATTTATTAAAAAAGAAAAACTGAAATATCACATGGTCCTAAGGATTCAGACCCTTTGCTGTGACACTCATATATTTAACTCAGGTGCTGTCCATTTCTTCTGATCATCCTTGAGATGGTTCTACACCTTCATTTGAGTCCAGCTGTGTTTAATTATACTGATTGGACTTGATTAGGAAAGCCACACACCTGTCTATATAAGACCTTACAGCTCACAGTGCATGTCAGAGCAAATGAGAATCATGAGGTCAAAGGAACTGCCTGAAGAGCTCAGAGACAGAATTGTGGCAAGGCACAGATCTGGCCAAGGTTACAAAAAAAATTCTGCTGCACTTAAGGTTCCTAAAAGCACAGTGGCCTCCATAATCCTTAAATGGAAGACGTTTGGGATGACCAGAACCCTTCCTAGAGCTGGCCATCCAGCCAAACTGAGCTATCGGGGAGAAGAGCCTTGGTGAGAGAGGTAAAGAAGAACCCAAAGATCACTGTGGCTGAGCTCCAGAGATGCAGTCGGGAGATGGGAGAAAGTTGTAGAAAGTCAACCATCACTGCAGCCCTCCACCAGTCGGGGCTTTATGGCAGAGTGGCCCGACGGAAGCCTCTCCTCAGTGCAAGACACATGAAAGCCCGCATGGAGTTTGCTAAAAAAACACCTGAAGGACTCCAAGATGGTGAGAAATAAGATTCTCTGGTCTGATGAGACCGAGATAGAACTTTTTGGCCTTAATTCTAAGCGGTATGTGTGGAGAAAACCAGGCACTGCTCATCACCTGTCCAATACAGTCCCAACAGTGAAGCATCATGGTGGTGGCAGCATCATGCTGTGGGGGTATTTTTCAGCTGCAGGGACAGGACGACTGGTTGCAATCGAGGGAAAGATGAATGCGGCCAAGTACAGGGATATCCTGGACAAAAACCTTCTCCAGAGTGCTCAGGATCTCAGACTGGGCTGAAGGTTTACCATCCAACAAGACAATGACCCTAAGCACACAGCTAAAATAACGAAGGAGTGGCTTCACAACAACTCCGTGACTGTTCTTGAATGGCCCAGCCAGAGCCCTGACTTAAACCCAATTGAGCATCTCTGGAGAGACCTAAAAATGGCCGTCCACCAACATTTACCATCCAACCTGACAGAACTGGAGAGGATCTGCAAGGAGGAATGGCAGAGGATCCCCAAATCCAGGTGTGAAAAACTTGTTGCATCTTTCCCAAAAAGACTCATGGCTGTATTAGATCAAAAGGGGCTTCTACTAAATACTGAGCAAAGGGTCTGAATACTTAGGACCATGTGATATTTCAGTTTTTCTTTTTTAATAAATCTGCAAAAATGTCAACAATTCTGTGTTTTTCTGTCAATATGGGGTGCTGTGTGTACATTAATGGGGAAAAAAATGAACTTAAATGATTTTAGCAAATGGCTGCAATATAACAAAGAGTGAAAAATGTAAGGGGGTCTGAATACTTTCCGTCCCCACTTTATATATTAATTGAACGAAACGGCACGTGAAAATACACATGCTACAAATACAATTTGTTACAACGCGGTCCAATCTGGCTCCATAAGATGAAAGGTTTGAAATAATTACGCTGAGTCTGAGCTGCATTTAAAAAAATGTAGGCGTCAGAAACATAACATGGCATTTATTAATCATTCCTTCCACTGTCACTGAATTAAGCATCATGATTTAGCAATTAAGGAACAAGCGAGGCGCTGTATTAAAAAAAAAAAAAAAAGGTCTGCCATTAAAGCTTCTGCGGTTTCGCCACCTCCACCCCTAATAGGTCAGAAGTGTCAGGGCAACAGAATGTGAATGAGTCGGCTGGCAGACAGCCACGTATGGAGTGACATTTATGATGATTGGAGTAGAAATGATTCCGGATGGTGGAGGAATTCGGATATCTTCCTGCAAACTGTCATTTCTGCAAAATTCTCTTTTTTTATGTAACCCTTTCCGGGGGTCATTGCAGCCGAGATGCTCAGACCACATTTAGCGGGGTCAGATTGTGTCAGTTGATTGGATATTAACCACTTGACCTTTGGAAGATTTACCCCCCTTCACCCCCCCCCTTCATGACCAGGCCATTTTTTGCGATACGGCACTGCGCTATTTTAACTGCACTGTCACTGTACTAATGACACTACCTGGGAAGGGGTTAAACATCAGGGGTCATCAAAGGGTTATCTGTGTGCCTAGCAGTGGCGTCACTAGGGTTGGTGTCACCCGGTGCCAAAAAAATTGGTGTCACCCCCCTCCACCAACTACCTCAGTACAGACCCCCCTCCACTAACTACAGACCCCACTCCATCAATATAGCCCCCCTCCCTCAGTACAGACCCCCTTCCATCAATATAGACCCCCCCACTAAGTACAGACTCCCCTCCCTCAGTACAGACCCCCTCCATCAGTACAGACCCCCGCTCAGTGCAGACCCCCTTTCCTCAGTATAGACCCCCCACTAAGTACTGACCCCCTCCCTCAGTACAGACCTCCCATCAGTACAGAAACCCTCCCTCAGTACAGAGTCTGCAGACCCCCTCCATCAGTATCAACCTCCCACCTCAGTGCAGACCGCCCCATCAGTACATACACCCCCCAGTGCTGACCCCCATCAGTATAGAATCCCCCGTCAGTGCAGACTCCCCCATCAGTATAAAATCCCCCCCTCAGTGCAGAGCCCCCCATTAGTATAAAATCCCCCCTCAGTGCAGACCCCCCATTAGTATAGATTCCCCCCTCAGTGCAGAGCCCCCCATTTGTATAGAATCCCCCTCAGTGCAGAGCCCCCATTAGTATAGAATCCCCCCAGTGCAGAGCCCCCATTAGTATAGAATCCCCCCAGTGCAGAGCCCCCATTAGTATAGAATCCCCCTCAGTGCAGAGCCCCCATTAGTATAGAATCCCCCCCCCTGCAGAGCCCCCATTAGTATAGAATCCCCCCAGTGCAGAGCCCCCATTAGTATAGAATCCCCCTCAGTGCAGAGCCCCCATTAGTATAGAATCCCCCCAGTGCAGAGCCCCCATTAGTATAGAATCCCCCTCAGTGCAGAGCCCCCCATTAGTATAGAATCCCCCTCAGTGCAGAGCCCCCATTAGTATAGAATCCCCCCAGTGCAGAGCCCCCATTAGTATAGAATCCCCCCAGTGCAGCGCCCCCCATTAGTATAGAATCCCCCAGTGCAGCGCCCCCCATTAGTATAGAATCCCCCAGTGCAGAGCCCCCCATTAGTATAGAATCCCCCTCAGTGCAGCGCCCCCCATTAGTATAGAATCCCCCTCAGTGCAGCGCCCCCCATTAGTATAGAATCCCCCTCAGTGCAGAGCCCCCATTAGTATAGAATCCCCCTCAGTGCAGAGCCCCCATTAGTATAGAATCCCCCTCAGTGCAGAGCCCCCATTAGTATAGAATCCCCCTCAGTGCAGAGCCCCCCATTAGTATAGAATCCCCCAGTGCAGCGCCCCCCATTAGTATAGAATCCCCCAGTGCAGCGCCCCCCATTAGTATAGAATCCCCCAGTGCAGCGCCCCCCATTAGTATAGAATCCCCCTGCACATGATGTCCACCCACATACTGTATGTAATGCATAAAGTTTACAGACCTCAGAACAGCGCGGACAGATGCGCACAGCCGTGTGTGTCCCTCGGGCTCCTCCTCCTCCTGTGTGAAGTAAACAGAGAGGAGGGGGAGGCGGCTTCAGTCCGCTGTGCTGAGGGACACAGCACAAGCCGCAGCGGGCAGTGTAGCGGTGTGTGCCGCTACCTACGGGTGTCACCCCTCTGGCGGGTGTCACCCGGTGCGGCCCGCACCCACCTAACAACGCCACTGGTGCCTAGCCAGTGTTTTATTACAGTGTGGGAGGTGTTTTTACTAGGGGAAGACATGAATCCATGTCCCTGCTTTGCAGAGACACCGGATCCATTCCTTCCCTCCTGTCAGAACGGCGATCTGTCTTGTTTTTATATAGGCAGACGGCAGTTCTGCATCTGTGCCGGATGACAGGCGGGTGCCGGCGGACATCGAGTCCACAGTACTGGAAGACAAATTTGTCTACAGCAATTGTTTTTGCATTTCTTTTAAAGGATATTTCCACTTTTATGTGAGAACATTTGGGGAAACCCCACTTTATGTTTGTTATGTGTTCCCAGACAACAACATACCTAAAAAAAAAAATAATAATAATAATTTCTTATCTTTTAGATGTTTCTAAGGAGAAGGTGTCATGGCCGATTCTAAGAAATTGTAGGCAGTCCCACGGTGTCATTGTCCCCACACAGACTGAGCTATCCCTCATTAACATACAATCTAGGACGCCGGTTTCTCATTTATTTTACCTTTTTTTTAGGACAGTTTTCAAATCTAGTTTACAGTGCATAATGAAGAACTGCGAACACAGTACAGGCAGGGTTAATTATGTTATGTTATGAGAGAGCAGAGTGACAGAGAGATGAGCTCATTGAACTGCTGCTCATTTCACTGTCCAGTCACAGGCTGGAGGAGGGGCAAGACCTGTAAGGATCACTTAATTTCAGCAGAGAAAAATCAAGTCTCCGGCTCTGCCAGACAGAGTTGGGCTGTGTGGCAGAGCTGTGTAAAACTTAGGACTGGACAGCCAGAAATACAAACCCTTTGGTAGTAGATTAGCAACTATATACATTCTATATTGTATCCCTGTATTTACCCTTTTACAATTATCAGGGCAGTGCATCTATATGAAAAGGGCCTGAAACACAAAGTGCCGTGCCTTGCAGTTAGAGATGTTACCAGGGCTTTTTTTCTCAGAGAAAAGGTGCAGGTATTCCCCCTTTTTAAATCACTCCTTGTCTCTGCCCCCTACCCACCTCTGAGCACCGTCCCCTGGTCCCTCCCATACCCATCTCTGAGCACCGTCCCTTGGTTCCACCCCCTACTCACCTCTGAGCACAGGCCCTTAGTTCCACCCCCTACCCACCTCCGAGCACCACCCCTTGGTTCCACCCCCTACCCACCTCTGAGCACTGTCCCCTAGTTCCACCCCGTACCCACCTCTGAGCACCGTCCCTTGGTTCCTCCCCCCTACCCACATCTGAGCACCGTCCGTTGGTTCCTCCCCCTACCCACCCCTGAGCACCACCCCTTGGTTACACCCCCTACTCACCTCTGAGAACAGTCCCTTAGTTCCGCCCCCTACCCACCTCTGAGCGCCACCCCTTGGTTCCACCCCCTACCCACCTCTGAGCACTGACCCCTAGTTCCACCCCATACCCACCTCTGAGCGCCGTCCCTTGGTTCCTCCCCCTACCCACATCTGAGCACCGTCCCTTAGTTCTATCACCTGCGCACCTCTGAGCACCGCCCCTTAATTTCACCCCCTACCCACCTCTGAGCACCACCCCTTGGTTCCACCCCCTACCTACCTCTGAGCACATTCCCTTGGTTCCACCCCCTACCCACCTCTGAGCACCACCCCTTGGTTCCAGCCTCTACCCACCTCTGAGCTCCATGCCTTGGTTCCACCCCCTACCCACCTCTGAGCACTATCCCTTTGTTCCACCCTCTACCCACCTCTGAGCTCCATCCCTTGGTTCCACCCCCTACCCACCTCTGAGCATCGTCCTTTAGTTCCATCGCCTACGCACCTCTGAGCACCGCCCCTTAATTCCTCCCCCTACCCACCTCTAAACAACACCCCTTAATTCCACCCCCTACCCACCTCAGAGCACCGCTCCTTAATTCCACCCCCTTACCCACCTCTGAGCACCGCCCCTTAATTCCACCCCCTACCCACCTCTAAACCCCGTCCCTTAATTCCAACCCCTGCCCACCTCTGAGCACCATCCCTTGGTTCCACCCACTATCTACTGCCCAATACTTCCAATTTTAGAGAATACAGAACCAAGTATCAATTTGTGGTGTTATGATATTTGTATAGAATTTTTTAATGATAACAAGAAAGGCCTTCTGGATCCCTTGCAGCCAGCAACAATAGATCACCCAGCAACAATATACCGCCAAGCAACAGTAGATCCACCACAGCAACTAAAGACCCCACCAGCAACAATAGATCTCCAAGCAGCCAGAATCAATAGACCCTCCAGTACACCCCACCACCCCTTGCCATTACATACATTCAGTGCTGGAGGTGCCAGAACTGCGTTCCTCGCGTTCCTGCTGAAAAAAAGCCCTGGATGTTACTGTAACACATAGGTCTGAAGGAGGCTTCAAACACAATATAAAAAAGAAAAAAAAAGGAGATAACATGATTTATGGGTAATAGAACCATTCCCTTTAGATCGCAATTATAAAAATACTTTTTATACACCATATCATTTGTGAATACAATAAACCCAGAATGGATCTTGTCCCTGGTTATTTTCCCTAATAATTATCTCATCAATTAACAAACTGATTAAAAATGCATGACATTGCATTCAAGCAGCATCTGCATGATAAGCAAAAAAGGACACAAGGAGCAATTCAGATATTCCCAACAGAATTTCTCATTAATTTAGCAAAAATTGACTTTCAGCTTATTTCCATCCTATAATACCACCAAATCTGTATCAGAATTCTCTAAACTAAAAAAAAAGGAATATTTACACCATTTATAAATAGAAATGCATGGACAATTTTAAAGAGAACCCAGGCAATGCACATTAAAGTAATGTATTTACATATTCTAAACAAGAAATAAAGACATTTTAAAACAAGCCTTCATTTACCTATGTAGCTATAGGCATTGTGGAGAAATGAATCTTCAAAGAAGTACTTTCTATTGCAGCTGAATCTTGTGTAATCTAGTGAATATCAGACCATAACACAACAATAAAATAGAAAAGAGTGGCAAATCGAACAATGTAGGAGTCCAAGGTGCTTTTAATGCTCGTATTGATCTTGTAAAGTCACCAACGTGTTTAGGGGCCAATACACTGCTCCTTCATCAAGGCTTAAGAACACAATGTTATAGCTGGTAACTATTGGTACATTGATATGTTATAAGCCATTAAATAGCACAACCAGACTATATTAGGCCCCTTTCACACTTGTGTGACTTGCCCTGCGAATTGGGACTGCAAAGTCGCATGACAAGTCATACCCCCATGATTTCCAATGAGTACCTTTCATATCTGTGCGACTTAAAAGTAGTCCCTGTATTACTTTGGTCCAACTTTGATGCGAGTTAAAGTCCACAGACCTCAAGTTTTCCCAGGCACTCCCTGAAACCACGGCAAAATCATGTCAATATCGCGGCCGCGAAATTGCGGTAAAATCGTGGCAAAATCGCACAACTTTCAAGTTGCGGCAGTGTGAAAGGGGCCTTAGTATATTATATTTAATGAGTTTGCATTTATCCAATAATCACTTATTCCTGGGCTGTATCAAGGTGCGGTCATATAACCACCAATGGGCGAATATAGGGCAACAGGGAGAAAGAAAAGGGACAACACGATTCTACTTGTACCACCTGTAAAATTGTAACTATAATCAAAAATCATACAGCTCAATAAAATATATATTCTTAATATAATCAATTCTGATTATCCATGGTTGTTGTGATTATACAGTTATAGAAAACTAGGTAATTCAATTTAATGACCTGGTAGGCAGTTAAAAGCACCCCATATATCCACCAACCCTGACGTCCCTATAGGACCTTGTGCAATCCTAAGGCAACTCTTTGCATAGAAATATACCTAGTCGGTTGTGCTACATAATGGCTTATAACATATAGATGTACCAATAATTACCAGTGACAATTTGTTCTTAGGGCTTATTCAGATGGGCAAAAAATCTTGTCCTCGGTGCAGAGCCGCTGGCAGATGCGTCTGCGTCTACCTCGGAGCTGCATACAGGCAGCCCACTGAAGTGGATGCACATGCAGTGGCAGCACGGGCACAATCACATGTCAAAGTTTGGCAGGCGGGCAGGAGCAGGTGCACGGATCCGAACGCAGAACCTCTGTGTTTGGATCCATGCACCCACTCCTGCTTACATGTCAAATTTTGACATGTGATTGTGTCTGTTCCGGCATTGCATGTGCATCCCCTTTTATGGACTGCCTGCACGCAGCCCTGAGGCGGGTGCAAGCAAAATATTCCCAGCGCACATTCCCGAAGGTGGCTGTGAATGTAAGTGAGTGCTGCAGTGACCACTGGCCAGATACTGAAGACATTCAAAGTGAAAAGTAGGTCACCAGCACACCAAAGATCTCCAGAACAGGTTCAAAGCTTTATTTAGCGATCACATCATAGTTGCAAAAGCGATGTTTTGGAGCCTTGCAGGACCCCTTCCTCGGGCATACAACAAGTGCAGTGCAGAACGGGAAATTATTAAAAAAAACATCCAATCAGTGAGTGAAGCATTGGCTCAATCCCCCCCCCCTCCCCCGACACCATAATGAGATTGTAAACCCAGTAGAAAAACATTAATTATTTACATTATAAGGCTGCTTTCACACTGGGGCGGGCGGGCGTTGACGGTAAAACGCTGCTAGTTTTAGCGGCGCTTTGGCGTCGTTTTAGCCGTCGTTTTAGCAGCGCTATTCGGCCGCTAGCAGGGTGCTTTTAGCTCCCGCTAGTGGCCGAATAAAGGTTTAAATGCGCCAGTGTTGCGGCGTTGCCGAAGTGCTTTGCAGGTGCTTCGGCAGCGGTGCCCATTCATTTCAATGGGCAGGAGCCGTGTATACACCGCTCCTCCACCGCCCCAAAGATGCTGCTTGCAGGACTTTTTTTAACATCATGCCAGCGCATCGCCCCAGTGTGAAAGCCTGAGTGCTTTGCAGAAGAGGCGTTTTTCAGGCGCTTTACAGGCACTATTTTTTAGCCCAAAAGCGCCTGAAAAAGGCCTCGGTGTGAAAGGGGTCTAAGTTTTAAAGATTATAAAGTCACTGGTGGACATGCTCTTAACAAGTGTTGGCAGCAATCACAGTTAGCCTTGAGTAATGTCATTGGTTAATATTGTTATATATTGGTAAAGAGTTTGCACTTAGTTTAGGACATATTTGCGCCGATTATACATTGTTTCACTGTATTCTATGAAAAAAAGACGTAATTTTACTGCCCAGGTCTGCTTTGAAGTGTATCTAAAACCACCACTTTTTTAGTTTTTTATGGAGTAGCGGAATATTAAAATCCCTGACATTTTGTTTTTAACTAATTGTGTCCCAGCAACTTTTGTGGACAAAGTCATGTTGTCTTTATACTCCCAGCCTTCGGCGTCGGTGCTGGTCAATGGCTCACCCTCTGAATCTTTTTCTATTTTAAATGGGACGAGACAGGGATGTCCCCTGTCCCCATTACTCTTCGTTATCGTGTTAGAACACTTAGCTTGTGCAATTCGACGAAAATTATTCCATCGTTGGTATTCATACTCCCTCTGTGCATCACAAGTTTTCTCTTTATGCTGATGATCTCTTAGTTTATTTACTACAAACCAAAATATCCCTACCATCTCTCCTGCATGAAGTCTTCCGATTGGGGGAATTCAGCAATTTCAAACTTAATATGTCCAAAATGGAAGCCCTTAATATCTCACTCCCAGATCCCACTATTTCTCAGCTGAAATCCAACTTCCTCTTCCAATGGTCATGTAAAGGTATCTCCTATTTAGGCGTTATTATCCCTCCTAACCTCTCCGACCTATATTCCTTGAACTACTCTCCTTTGTTAACTCACATCCGGAAAGAATTAGACCTTTGGAATGCGTCTTCTTTACCTTGGTTTGGGCGCATCAATTTGTTGAGAATGGACACACTTCCAAAGCTGCTCTACCTTTTTCAGACCGTTCCTATACTTGTGCCAATTTTTCCCAATTTTTTTTTAAAAAAGCATATTTTTTCCTCAGTTGAGGCCGATACGTATTCTTCTACATATTTTCGGTAATAAAAATCGCAATAAGTGTATATTGAGTGGTTTGCGCAAAAGTTATAGCGTCTACAAAATAGGGGAAAGATTTATGGCATTTTTATTATTTTTAATAATGTATTATTATTTATTTATTTTTACTAGTAATGGCGCTGATCAGTGATTCTAACTGTGGGGGGATGGGACTGCCTGGGTGAGGAGACCAATCGTTGTTCATATTTAAATCTCCGTTCTGTCTCTGTGTGGAGCGATCGCGGGTGCCCGGTGGTCATCGTGACCGCCAGGCACGTGCATAGGTATCAGCGTGGCGCAGCGCTCATGTTCCCCCTAGTGGTCAAAAGGCGAGCCGATGTATAGCTATGACAGTTCGCCCATGGGAGCCAACCTGCTGCAGTATAATTGCGGTGGCTGGTTGGGAAGAGGTTATAGAAATAGCCCTTTGTGAACACCAATGATAAAGAAAAAATATTATTTTGATATTTTTAATTATTACGTTTTTCTAATGATGAAATGACATGACTAAGTGCTTATATGCTAATGTTAGGTTCAGTATGTAACAACCGATTCACTTGCTGGAATAATTCTGCAGAAAGATGTCACTGGAACAAACTGTTGTTGTCCGGTTCCTTTAAGGGTCTTGTTGTGGAACACAGAGACAGTTAGGGGTCTATTAAAAAAAAAAAAAATCTGAAGTGTGAATGTCTTGAACTTTGTTAGGGCTATTTTCTCTTAGTATTGAATGTTAGGGCATTTTAACAAGTAGAAACTGACAATTTGCACATGTTATAAACATTAAGTAAATTATTTGTGACTTTTGCAAGAATGCTAAAATATTCACACAGTTCATTATAAATAGCCCCTTAAGTCTCTGGGTTATGAGCTATTTGGGAGTCAAGAAGTCAGTGAAGCTAGTAAGGTTTTTCAAAATAACAAAAATTAATCTCTCTTGTAATTATTGATGTGTTGAAAATTTCTAAGTGAATGATTCAATATTTAAAATGTTTATGATTTGCAGGGTCCTACATGCCAACTGTCCAGCCTAAAAGCCTCATGTTTGATCTAAAGGTCAGATCCTAGTTACACCTTCCATGTCTAAGGATCTTCATGTATGTTATTCTCTCTACTTTCTATTCTTTACTTTTATTTTGTTTCTCTTTTCTTCTAAATTTACTTTCAATATTTTCAATGTGAGCAGAGACTGTTGATCTCCTCATCACTAGACATGACATATACTTCTGACTTATTAAGATGTTAGGCGACAAGTTCAACAACCTGCCCGCAAATTTACAACAAAGTCTACTGATTAGAGAGACATTCATAGCCCGGCACTCAGTGAGGAGATCAATAGGCCTCTCAACTTCAATTTCCAATCAGGTAACATTGCACAATAACTTCAAATTCTTAGCGACGAGTACTATGAAACCTGGAACTCTAAAGGCCCTACAAAAGCGTCAGAACTTTTTAAACCTAGCTCAACTCAATTCAAATCCTTCAGTGAAATATCAACAGAGCATGATTTTCCATCTCATCACGAACCCATCTACAACTAGTACCATTCTTCAAACGATGCTTCAACCAAAAAAGAAATCCCTTTCAACATTCAATTATCGACCAAGCCACTGAGCATTCAGCATACTCTATACCAAAACAAGATGCTCCTCTAAACTTCCATTTTTCAAAACCTCAAGGACATTCTATCTTAAAAAGGTGGCAAAATGATTTTGAAGATGAAAACATCCGAGAAAAGATCTTAAATGGATATCTCAAGACTCGTCACCTTATAATAAACGAAAATTGGAGGGAAACCCAATTCAAACTTCTGCACAAAGCTTTTGTTCCATTCCTGTTTATTAAACAAGACCCTTCAGCTGCTACTTGCTCGTGGTGCAAGTCCCTCTCTCTTACATCGCTTCTGGGAATGCCCAGCGTTATCAACATTCTCAAACCAAATCCTCAATTATATCTTTTAGCATCACTTCAACACAGATAGCTAAACTTCCGATGTTATATCTTTTTGGTCACAATGACATTTCGGCATACTCCAGCCCCAGTCACAAACCCCAAATTTCAACTTGGACATGGCTATGTCTGCTGACAGCACGTAAAGCCATCCTAGAATCCTCGATGGTCCCTACTCCACCATCACTCTCAATAGTGAAAAAAGATCTGAAAATGCTTCTATATATCGACAAATTGGAAATATCAAACCACTTTCAACTCAACAAACTGCTTTTTTTAAAAGATGGCAAACATTCATGGAAAGATCTCTGACTAACATAGAAATAACACAAATTATGACAACTGTTAAATACTCTGAGTGGTATAATAAAGCCTTTCTCTCAAATTCACCGGGCAGGTTGGAACTGAGATAAATCATCTACAAGATTCCCTTAGCCCTCTGCAAATCCCTTTGGAAATTATTCCATCTCTCCACATAGCTTCTGGACCCTTTTTCTTACACATACCGTATGCACATCACTTTAAGTTATTAACAATGAAAAATAGGGCTGCGCTGTTAAGTGAAAAGGGGATACCCTGATGAAGTCATGTGACCGTGACGACACGCGTAGGGGCGTAAAGGCACCGGATGTGACGCAGTCGAGCTCAGCGCTCGTCGTTTGATACCCGAATTTTACTGTGTGAATGTGTTTACCTCGTATCCACCGTTTTCATTAAATGAACCAAGTCGTTTCAAAACATACTGCACTATCTTGGAATCCTTCTCTTCTTCCCCTTGCCATCTTATACTTACCTGAAATGCGGGAGTTACACATTTATGTGTGGAAAAGATAAGTAGCATCAGACCGAAAAGGAGCAGACTTCCATTCCCACATTTGAAATACACAAACATAGGAGTTTTGACTACCGCCAAGAACCATCTGTGATTAATATACACATGCTGTTACCCCACAGCCTTGAGGTAAGAGGCCATCCATCACTATAGTGCACAGCACGGAAGGGTGTCACTAATAAAGAAAAGCATACTGCACCTTAAATTGTTTTTTTGCACAGAAGAAAGAAAGTCACTTTATTCTTGTCTATTGCACGGAGCACTTTATCATCTATCACTTTTCGGAGGATTGTGAATCACTTTTCAGAGGACTTTATTTTTTATTTATTTTTATTATTTACTTTTTATTTTTATCTTTAATGAGTATAGATTACCAACATTAGCTTTTTAACAGTTATTTATGTTATATGTTTGGCACATATTGATAATGGCTAGTAAGCCATTGTTCATTGTTAATGCGGAATTATTAGGTGTTTTTCACCACATATGCCTTTTTTAGTCACAGTATAGTATCACTTAACAGTGCAGCACTATTTTTTATTGTCAATTTCCTTTGTGGTTATGGTATAACCTTCCAGTGCTTTGCAGCAGTTTTAGGATTTTAGTTTTTCCTCTCTTATTACAGTGCGGGAATACTCACTTGATAGTTTCAGTTATTACTTTTCCTTCCTTCTTTATTTTTATATTTTTGTTTTTATTTTATTCTTATTTTAAATCTTATGTTATTATACTCTGAATTACTCAGTTAGAATGACAAGGAATCTAGAATTGTCAAAATGTTAAAGTGTAAAATGGCCCAACTGTTCATCCATGCTTAACAATTACTATTGCATTAAGAGTACAAATTATTATTATCAGATGAACCACACATACTGTATTTACCATTCTTCCAAATATAATTATTTTTTAATTATTTGACACATTCTGTACGATAACTTTTTGTGTTTGCACAAATTATCCAGAAAACAATAAAAATTATGGAAAAAAAAAAAGATGTTAAGCGGTAGCATGAGAAAGTATTCTTATTACTTCGAAAACTGGAAACCATTAGCAAGAGATTTTCCAGGATGCTTAGAAGTCTCTCTAACCAACTATTACCTTGGATTCCCTTTTTTATTGTCTCCAACAGATACTCCTATCAGTTCTAGAACTACGTTCACTGCTCACAGCAATCAAATCACTTATGACCAACCTACTAGAACCTGTCTGGCTCGCCAGAATGACATTCCAATTTCAACAGCATTTCACACATTCAAACTGTTTATAAACACTTGTTCATTGAGGACTTCATTATTATCATTGGACAGGACTTCAGGATTTCAACAAGTTTCATCAGTTTTCCTGCCTGTTTTTGCTTCCACCCCTTTTACAAACTGAAGCATTTCGGCAGAGAAAAACAAATCGCAAAGTGACAGGACACCCCACCATCTTTCTAGTCTGCCAGACTGTAGGTTTTATGTTTTTTCTTTAATTACCCGAGAACAACAGTTGGCGAGGTTTGCTACACAGGGTCAGTCCAGACAAAAGTGATATTTTAAATTACAGGTGGATCCTGGTGGGCTGAATCAGCCCTTATTTTTGTATACGTTTTAGATACTCCAACAGTAACTTCCTGACACTGCTTTTGTCTGTCTGGATCCTTTGTATGTTCCTGTTACACTCTTCATAATGTAAAAGGAATATTAAACGCAGCCGGGATGATGGGAACCCTTCATAATGGACACAACAGGCATGTAGACCCTGGAGCTCAGCGCAGGGATAGTGGGAGTCCTATTAATGGGCACAGTAGGTGTACAGACCTGGGAGCTCACTGTAGGGATGATGGGAGCCCCACATAATGGGAACGGCAGGTGTGTAGATCTGGGAGAGCAGTGCCAGAATTGAGGGAGCCCCGCATAATGGCCACAGCAGGTGTGCAGGTCCAGAAACTTAGGGCAGGGATGGTGGGTAACACAATTATGGGTTCAGCAAGGTGTTCAGACCTGATGGCTTAGTGGAGGGATTATGGAAGCCACTTATAATGGGCACATCATGAGTGTATACATGGGAGCTCTGCACAGGGATGGTGGGAGCCCCTGATTATGGGCACAGCTGGTGTGCAAACCCGGGAACTCAGAGCAGGGATAGTGGGAGACCTCATATTGAGCACAGCAAGTGTGAAGACCCAGGAACTCAGCACAGGGATGGTGGGAACCCCTCATAATGATCATAGCAGCTAGTAGATCCAGGGGCTCAGTGAAAAGATGGTGGGAGCCACTAATGATGGGCATAGCAGGTGCGCAGACCAAGGAACTCAGTACAGGGATGGTGGGAGCCCTTGGTGATGGACACAGAGGGCCTTTAGACCTGGAAACTCAGTACAGGGATGGTGGGAGGCCTTGGTGATAGGCACAGAGGGCCTTTATACCTAGGAACTCAGTACAGGGATGGTGGGAGCAATTGGTGATGGGCACAGAGGGCCTTTAGACCTGGGAACTCAGTACAAGGATGGTGGGAGGCCTTGGTGATGGGCACAGAGGGTATTTACACCTGGGAACTTAGTACAGGGATGGGGGAGGCCCTCAAATTGGGCACAGCAGATGTACAGACCCAGGAACACAACAGAAATATCTCACCAATATAGTCCCTGAGTGACAGAAGGGAGTGTCAAGTGGTTTAACTCTGTACTATATACCAAAGACTTAAATATCAGTTTTGGGTGGACTGACCTTCTAAACTGGCAAAGCAAGCAACCGTGAACTTCAATACCTTTGCTACTTCTTTGTAAATCATTCCAGTGGCAACATAAGCCATTGTTAGTTTCGGGAGTAACATATGACAAATGTACAGCACTAACGAAGGAAAAGTCACTTACCTTCTGGTTGGTATTGTGCTACAATTGTCACCGTCTGACCTGCACCTTTTAAGGCAACTGCAGCTTGTTCATGGGAAGCACCACGGAGATCAATTCCGTTAACCTAAATAAAGGAATAAAGATGCATTAAAGCAACAAACCTTCCAACATTAGTTCCCCACTAGCCCCCTAAATACTTAACTGAGCCTGATCTTGATCCAGTGCTGTTCCCAAGATCAGCAATGCTGCTCTCTCTCCTCACAGGGAATGAGGCAGCAGCAGGAGCCATTGGCTGTCAATCAAATCCATTGAGGAGGGAGTGGGGTCAAGCTGTACTGTGTGTATCTATGGACAAACACACACAGCCCGGCTCAGGAGCGAGCCTGCACGTCTACCCCTGATAGCAAGCGACTGCTATGGTGGCAGACACAGAAGAGGAGGAGTCCATTGCACCGATGGGGGACCCTAGAAGGGGGTTCAGGGCTCCTCTGTGCAAAACTATTGCACACAGCAGGTAGGTATAACATGTTTTTTATTTTAATTAAAAAAAAATAGCCTTTAGTAATGCTTTAATGCAGGTCTGCAATCATTAATACATCATTAACTCAATTTTTAAATGCAAGCAAGTACCTACACTGGACTTGATATTAGCTTCTTGCAATCACCCGAAAATTCGAAAATCTGAAATAATAACTAACTATTAAATTATAGGTATTGGAATTTCCTTTCAAATGTGGCTGTTAGTGAATGTAACGAATACAAATTTATCCAAAGTTACGAATTATCCAAAATAACGAATGCAATATGTAAACAAATGTTCGAATTTACGAAATTACAAATTTCCGAATTTATGAATTTTCGAATTTACGAATTGCGATCATAACGAATATGCTGAAAAAAAACGAATGAAACAAAAAAGAACACATTTTTTGGCAGTGCACATGTCTAGTTTGTAGCTGCCGACTTAGAAAAGAAAAAAAAAAATTTGCTCTGCAGATATCTCAAGCATTCACACAGCTATCATGAATATTATCTGTAATTTGCCGAATTTATTTATATCCTTTGATCATCATCTCCATCTAGTGGCCATAATGCAGTGTTTTCCCGATTAAGGTAATTCAGGAAAATACTGCATTACAGCCACTGGACAGAGCTGATGGTCATAGGAAATAAATGTATTTGGCAAATTACAGGGATTATTTGTGACGGCTGTGCGGATGCTTGACACATGCCCATGTCAAATTTCTATAGAACCCCCCTACGGTCCTAGGGCGAGAACACTCACTCATTCTTCTGTATCAGGACCAATGGCGTCCCTAGGGGGCAGAGGGGGCCCTGACCCCCCCAACATTATGCTGTGCCCCACCATGTGCCCCCCCCCCCCCATAAATTTTATTTTTTTTTGACAAAAAATCAATGTCTAAGAGGGAGAGAGTCCCCAGTCAGCTCCTGCGGGTGATTCCTCCCCCCTCCTCTGCTTGCTGACATTGCATAATGTGAGCGCTCACACAACCACGGCCACCCGATCTGCTCCTTCCCCTGCATCCTCATTGGCAGGGAGAAGAGCGAGTTGCAGGAAGGACTCCACCAGGACTCAGTTACTGAAAAAACAGACTGATTTCTCCCGTCCTTAGGACAGGAGAACCAGCCTGTAAATTCCAAGAGATGCCAGACCAGCGCTGTCAATAGCAGGGGCAGGACAGCAAGAGGAGGCTGGGGAACCCCACAGTGGCAGAACACCAGGGCCCGGAGGCAAGACAACCTTTGCAACCCTGATAGTTCTCCCACTGCTTTGGACCCTTATATTTTCTTGGTATGCTGGTGACATATATCTCTTGTTTTCTGCCACCCTGGGGGACCCCAATACAGTAGGAAGGGAGCTCACTGCAGAACATGTGAAAGGGCCGTTGTGGGGTCATAGTAAAGGGCCCCAGTATATATTTATATATCTATAGAGATATATCTATATATATATAGATATATCTCTATAGATATATCTATATATATATATATATATATATATATATATATATATATATATGCATTTTATAGTTGCCCCCCTACTTTTGTCCCTGTCCCCCTATGTGCCCCCCCCTGAATATGAAAGCTGGAGACGCCACTGATCAGGACAACAGAAATGGGATGGGACTACATGACTACATCCCCTGCTATTGTTCATAATGTAGAAGGACATGGTAGTGTAGTCCTCAGGGATGGCTGGGAACCATGTAACTGTAATAGGGCGTACACACGGTCGGACTTTGTTCGGACATTCCGACAACAAAATCCTAGGATTTTTTCCGACGGATGTTGGCTCAAACTTGTCTTGCATACACACAGTCACACAAAGTTGTTGGAAAATCCAATCGTTCTAAACGCGGTGACGCTCCGATCGTACATTCTCTATCGGAAAATCCGACCGTGTGTACGGGGCATAAGAGAGCAATACAGGCAGGGATCACAGGAAGGTATCAGCTCACAAGATTTCTGGCAGGATCAACAGGCATTTTTTTTGTAGGCAAAAAGCAAATACATTGTTCCACTAAATTCCCAGGCGACTATTTTATTTAGTCAGGAGCTAACTCATAAGGAATGAGTTATGAATAAGCTCCTGACTGAGTGAAACCTGTTAATGGTTCTTTACATCGTAACTGAGTGGACTGTTTATTGGATGACTCGGGCATTTAATAAAATAGTTTTTGTACTTGTTAAACAGATATAAGAAAATCATTTTAATGGTATACATTATTTACTATTTCATGACTGCACTATAGCCAAAAGACGGCTACAGCACAGTTGTGCAGCTCTGGGAGGCCGTCCATGGATGGGTTCCCAGAACCATGCCCTCCGGCGTGCTCTGTGATCGCTGTGTCCTACGGACACAGTTGATCACAGATCACGGTGAAGGGCCAATCACAGCAGCCCTTTACCATGTGATCAGCTGTGTCCTATCAGTGCCAATCATTGCCCGTAAGTACTACCTTTTCATTACCCATCAGTGCAGCTTATCAGTGCCCATCAGTGCCACCTATCAGTGCCTCCTCATTAGTGTCGCTTATCAGTGCCCATCAGTGCTGCCTATCATCAGTGTCCATCAGTGCCACCTATCAGTGTCTCCTCATCAGTGCTGCTTTTCAGCGCCCATCCATGCCTCCTATCAGTACCCATCTGTGCTGCCTATCAGTGCCCATCTATGCCGCCTATCAGTGCCACCTATCAGTAACCATCAGTGGCACCTATTAGTGCCTCATCATTAGTGTCGCTTATCAGTGCCTATCCGTGCCGCCTATCAGTGCCCATCAGTGCCGCCTATCAGTGCCTCCTCATCAGTGCTGCTTATCATTGCCCATCCGTGTCACCTATCAGAGCCCATCAGTGCTGCCTATCAGTGCTTTTCTCATCAGTGCTGCTAATCAGTGCCCATCTGTGCCACCTATCAGTGCCTCCTCATTAGTGCCGCTTATCAGTGCCCATCTGTGCCGCCTATCAGTGCCCATTTGTGCTGCCCATCAGTGCCCATCAGTGCCACCTATCAGTGCCTCCTCATCAGTGCTGCTAATCAGTGCCCATCCGTGCCACCTATCAGTGCCCATTAGTGCTGCCTATCAGTGCCACCTATCGTGCCTCCTCACCAGTGCTGCTTATCAGTGCACATCAGTGCCACCTATTAGTGCCTCCTCATTAGTGCCACTTATCAGTGCCCATCCGTGCTGCCTATCAGTGCCCATCCATGCCGCCTATCAGTGCCTATCAGTGTCCATCAGCACCACCTATCAGTGCCTCCTCACCAGTGCTGCTTATCAGTGCCCATCCGTACCGCCTATCAGTGCCACATATCAGTGCAGCCTCATTAGTGCTGTCTCATCAGTGCCTCCTCATCAGTGTCCATCAGTGAAGAAGAAAAATGACAAAATTTTATAACAAAAACTAAGAAAAACTTTCTTTTTTTCTTCCAATTTTTTGAGCATTTTTCATTTGTTTAGCAAAAAAATATAAAAACCCCCAGTGGTGATTAAATATCACCAAAAGAAAGCTCTATCTGTCTTAAAAAAATGCTAACAATTTAATATGGGTACAGTGTAGCATGACCGCACAATTGTCATTCAAAGTGACAGCGCCGAAAGCTGAAAATTGTCCTGGGCAGGAATGGGGTGAAAGTGCCTGGTATTGAAGTGGTTAAAAGACCTAAAGATAGCAAATAAGAGAAGATTATTGTTAGACTTTATATACCCTTTAAGCTACTGATTTTCATGACTAGGGTTGTAATTTCCCAAAAATGACACTGTCTTGCGGCGGTTCTTTATACAGTTATTCACAGCACTCATGGACATTATTTTATCAGACAAGTATATGTCATTGCCCGGTGTGAATGATCAGATAGACACTCTGACCACAGCAGGCTCGGTGAAGGCGTGTGACTCTGTCGGTGATTGCAGCTCTCGGCTCCAGAATTTTTCTGACAGGGCGGAAACAGATAATGACCATCCTGGCAGCCGTTTGTTGTTATGAGCGGATAATCACTACCCAATCTCCACAGTCATCTCCCTGCCAACCGAGCTGCGATTCCGGGGGCGCCATCCATATGTTGGAGTAGGAGACATGGCTACGTTATTGCTATGACATCAATGGAATACATGAAAAGCCGATTGGCTTTAAACGACTTAATGATGGGAGATCTGAAATGGCCAGGGGCAGCCGGCCCACCAGAGACGGTTCTTCATTTTGTTAAAAAAAAAAAGTTTTTTGCTTGTTTCTTTTTATTTTTTAAAGAAGATCCCCACCAGAGATACCAACATAAGATGTCATGGACTGGCTGTTGTCCCTTAGGACCCATCCAAAAATTACTGTGGTAAGGCCATTTTGCCACAAAGCAGATTGTAAAGAACTTGTGACATGTTTTTCAGTGAAGACCACACCACAAATAGATGGCAAATTTGCTAGGACAGTCCCACATTTTGGCTTTCTGCCCCTTGTCCATGCTGTGTCCCAGGACCTGTCCTGGAATCACCGTGTCAACCTTATGTGAGTTACTGCAATAACTCAAATAGGAAGTAACTGTGGAGACTGGGGCCATGAGTGGGTGGTCCCTTCATATTTAGAGACAACAAGGGCCTGTCCCAAATCCCAAGGGTCTGTCACATCTACCCCAATGCAGCTGGTCAGACACTATAGCTGGCTACTGTGTTTTTCACCTATAGCAGCCCCCTTTCCATTAAGACAAGCAGGCCTACTGGTACTCAGTTGCCCCCAGGACTTATACACAATGCTATAGTGCAGGGATATGCAATTAGTGGACCTCCAACTGTTGCAAAACTATCAGTCCCATCATGCCTCTGCCTCTGGGTGTCATGCTTGTGGCTGTCAGAGCTGCAACAGCTGGAGGTCCGATAATTTCATATCCCTGCTTCATATCCCTGCTATAGTGCCTGGCCACCACACCAGGGCAGATGCGAACTGAGCAAAGCAAAAAGATACTTGTGTTTAGCAGACAGATAACGTGGTTCTATGACAGTCCAGGTAAAAGGCAGGCTGAGTTCAAGGAATAGTCCAATAATCTGGTCCAAAGTCATACACAGGGAAATCCTACTCCTGGACCTCTTTGCTGCCTTTTATACGGTTGACCACCCCCTCCTCCTCAAAAAAACTCCACGCCTTTGGTCTCCGTGACTGTACTCTTCCCTACTTATCCAACCGCACCTTTAGCGTTTTTTACAACTCTACTTCCTCCTCTCCTCTTTCAATCTACACCTCTTCCCTGGGTCAGCTGATAGCCTCCCATTGCTTCCAATACCACCTCTACGCTGACGACACCCAAATCTATTTCTCTACCCCTCAGCTCACTCCCTCTGTCTCCTAACGTATCACCAATTTACTATCAGATGTATCAGTTTGAATGTCACACCACTTCCTCAAACTCAATCTATCCAAAACCAAACTTATAATTTTTCCTCCCCCATATGCCCCTTCCCCTTCCCCTGATCTCTCTTTCAAAATCGATGGCACAACTATAAGCCCATCCCCACATGCCAAGGTTCTAGGTGTAGTCCTGCACTCCGAACTCTCCTTTAAGCCCCACGTCCAATCACTGTCCAAATCTTGCTGCTCATCCTCTGCAGCATCTCCAAAATACTTCCCATTCTAAACACTGACACAACAAAACTCTTAATTCACTTGCTGGTCATCTCTCGCCTCGCCTCAACTCCCTTCTCATTGGCCTACCTCTACATAGTCTATCACCTCTTCAATCCGTCATGAATGCTGCTGTCAGACTCATCCACCTTACCAACCGCTCTGTGTCTGCTACCCCTCTCTGTCAATCCCTCCACTGGCTTCCGCTCACCCAACAAATTAAATTCAAAATACTAACAACTACTTACAAAGCCATCCACAATTTAGCCCCCAGCTACATCACTAGCCTAGTCTCTAAATACCAACCTTATCGTTCTCTTCATTCCTCTCAAGACCTCCTGCTCTCTAGCTCCCTCGTCACCTCCTCCCATGCTCACCTCCAGGACTTTTCCAAAGCCTCTCCAATCCTATGGAATGTCTTACCCCAATCTGTCCGCTTATCTCCTACTCTATTAGCTTTTAGACGATCCCTGAAAACCCTTCTCTTCAGAGAAGCCTACCCTACCCACACCGAACAACTGTATTTTCATGTTCTCCATCAGCTCACCCCCCACAGTTATTACCTTTTGTTTCCACTTGACCCTCACTTCTAGACTGTAAGCTCCAATGAGCAGGGCCCTCTGATCCCTCCTGTATTGATTTGTATTGTAAGTGTACTGTCTGCCCTCATGTTGTAAAGCGCTGCACAAACTGTTGGCGCTATATAAATCCTGTATAATAATAATACACAGGGAAATCCAAACTAGCAAAGCAGGGCAGACAGACAGGGAGCTTGATCAGGAACAACACACAGATCACTCTTTATCACAAGCACCCAAATGAGGTTTTAGATGGTTTTATAACAAGCTTGGTTTCCACCCAGAGACTGATCACATTAATCAGCCTGCAGGTGGACAGCCAGGCAAGGAGAGTGTCATAGCCAAAACCCCCGATGCTGGAATGAGAAACAGGAGCACTAGATGCCCCTGACAGGGTCATAGAGAAGAGTTGAAGGCCATCTCCAGGGGAGCAAGGGATAAGATAAGTAAAAGCACTTTTTAATATTCCCCTAGACCACCTGTGTTAAACACAAGGCCCTCCAGACGATTTCATGTGGCCCTTGCACCTCTCCTACAGCTGTGGCACCCCGGAGGACAGGACTCCTCTGCCAGATCTCTGTGCAGTTGCTGAGAGGCTCATCTCTGCCCCCAAGTCTCATCGGTCAGCAGCAGAGAGGACAGAACTCCTCCTACAGATTCTACGCCTCTCTCAGCAGCTGCAGCACCACCTTGTCTCCACCTCCCCTGGTCTAAGCATTCAGTAGACTTTTGGTCCACCTCCAGACCCTGCACTTTCTGCTTCCCAGCTCCACCTTCTTTCCAGCAGCAGCACATGGTAAGGGGGAGGGGAGGCACTGTGATGTAAGGGAGGATGGGGACTCTCGACTTCTGACCGTGGGGGGCTTGCTCTGGACATCTAGTCTTACAGACACAACTGGCAATCATAATGCTAATGTGGCCCGCAATGAAGTTGAGTTTGACACCCCTGCCCCAGACAAAAACACACAACCCTTGCCCTTCCCTCTTCACATACATACAGCAATTTGTTTTTCAGCAAAATAAGGCTGCTGCCCTAGATTTACCAGAGCCTGGGGTCAATTTATAAAACAAAGTCACAAGCATTCATGCAGGTTGTACAATTTTTTTTCTGTATTTTCTGTAACAGATGAATTCCTATGATTGCCAGTTCCATCTAGTGGCCAAAATTTGGTATAGTTTTCTGAAATACCTTAATGAGAAAACATACCACATTTTGGCCACTAGGTGCAGCTGATAATCATAGGCATTAATCTATTATAGAAAATACAGGGAAAATGCGTGCAGCCAAAACGAATGCCTGTCACGTTCGTCCAACGAAAATTTTTATTAAATAGACCCCACTGTTTATAGGAAGAGGACTCTTGAGAGATGTAGACCTAGTGCAGCTACGCCATAATGAACAGTTGTCACCAAGACAAAAAGAGAGAGCAAATCTGCTCAACAAGAACAACAATACAGACTTAATTCTAACCCCTCACCACTGTATCCAAAATCTGAGAAAAAGGTTTTCTGTTTAGATACACTTAAAGCATATTGTCTTTTTCCTTCTACATAGACTAGACACAGTAAATTGGAAAAGGCTGTTGATAGCTTCTCCAAAAACTATGACTACTAAGACTATGATGGATGCTTCAACAAATAAATGTATTACTTATTAATTATAAAATATATATTTTTACACACCAATGATATATGTACTAAATCCCTACAATTCAGGAGGAAAAGATGGTGCCCCTTTAATTATGTCTTCTCACTCATCTTATAATAGTATGTCTTTGTAATTGTAACTAGCAATGGGCAATCAGCACAGTATTACACCCTTCCAGCTCTAGCTGTGCTTGGCTGAGCAGACATCTGCTAGGCAATGTGATCCTGCTGTGTGGATAGCACAGTACACTGCAGTCATCTGTCATCGTAGGAAGGACGTCCATTCCAGCACCTGCACATGGGCAGATCATTGCAATGGGAAATCCTTGCAAACATCCTTCAAAAGGATATACTTGTGCAGTATGTTGTAAAAGAAGACTGTGAATACTTACTTTTTCCATTGCCCGTGCTGCTAGAACACATGAAAAATCTTCATTGAAAGTGTAAACCTACATCTGAGAACTCTGGGACTATATTACTTTGTCTTTCACAGTCAACACCTGGTACCTTTTATTTATGCAATAAAATAGCTATTTTCAACCAGGATTCCTCCAGAGGTTGCTAAGGGTTCCATGAGCTGTGGCTAATTAAATTTACATTCTTTTTGATAGTGCCTGCATAGTCCCACGGTTGATGCCACTTGGTAGAGCAAGTGCCATGGCACCAAGGATCTTTTTAGTTGTCTGTAAGGGGGGGCATTCTGCCCACTGGCCACCAATGTAAGGAGCATTCTTCCCACTGACCACCAATGTAAGGAACATTCTTCCCACTGATCACCAATGTAAGGAACATTCTTCCCACTGATCACCAATGTAAGGAATATTCTTCCCACTGATCACCAATGTAAGGAACATTCTTCTCACTGATCACCAATGTAAGGAACATTCTTCTCACTGATCACCAATGTAAGGAACATTCTTCTCACTGATCACCAATGTAAGGAACATTCTTCCCACTGATCACCAATGTAAGGAACATTCTTCCCACTGATCACCAATGTAAGGAACATTCTTCTCACTGATCACCAATGTAAGGAACATTCTTCTCACTGATCACCAATGTAAGGAACATTCTTCCCACTGATCATCAATGTAAGGAGCATTCTTCTCACTGATCACCAATGTAAGGAGCATTCTTCCCACTGATCACCAATGTAAGGAACATTCTTCCCACTGATCACCAATGTAAGGAATATTCTTCCCACTGATCACCAATGTAAGGAACATTCTTCTCACTGATCACCAATGTAAGGAACATTCTTCTCACTGATCACCAATGTAAGGAACATTCTTCTCACTGATCACCAATGTAAGGAACATTCTTCCCACTGATCACCAATGTAAGGAATATTCTTCCCACTGATCACCAATGTAAGGAACATTCTTCTCACTGATCACCAATGTAAGGAACATTCTTCCCACTGATCACCAATGTAAGGAATATTCTTCCCACTGATCACCAATGTAAGGAACATTCTTCCCACTGATCACCAATGTAAGGAATATTCTTCCCACTGATCACCAATGTAAGGAACATTCTTCTCACTGATCACCAATGTAAGGAACATTCTTCCCACTGACCACCAATGTA
The DNA here is from genome assembly GCA_037952835.1 of Lithobates septentrionalis. Classification (NCBI taxonomy): domain Eukaryota; kingdom Metazoa; phylum Chordata; class Amphibia; order Anura; family Ranidae; genus Lithobates; species Lithobates septentrionalis. The sequence goes on along the minus strand of JBBDGP010003459.1, from coordinate 237,515 downwards.
AGGAGCATTCTTCCCACTGATGACCAATGTAAGGAGCATTCTTCCCACTGATCACCAATGTAAGGAACATTCTTCCCACTGATGACCAATGTAAGGAGCATTCTTCCCACTGATCACCAATGTAAGGAACATTCTTCCCACTGATCACCAATGTAAGGGGCATTCTTCCCACTGATCACCAATGTAAGGAATATTCTTCCCACTGATCACCAATGTAAGGAACATTCTTCTCACTGATCACCAATGTAAGGAACATTCTTCCCACTGACCACCAATGTAAGGGACATTCTTCTCACTGATCACCAATGTAAGGGACATTCTTCCCACTGATGACCAATGTAAGGAGCATTCTTCCCACTGATCACCAATGTAAGGAACATTCTTCCCACTGATCACCAATGTAAGGGGCATTCTTCCCACTGATCACCAATGTAAGGAATATTCTTCCCACTGATCACCAATGTAAGGAACATTCTTCTCACTGATCACCAATGTAAGGAACATTCTTCCCACTGACCACCAATGTAAGGGACATTCTTCTCACTGATCACCAATGTAAGGGACATTCTTCCCACTGATGACCAATGTAAGGAGCATTCTTCCCACTGATCACCAATGTAAGGAACATTCTTCCCACTGATCACCAATGTAAGGAACATTCTTCCCACTGATCACCAATGTAAGGGGCATTCTTCCCACTGATCACCAATGTAAGGAGCATTCAGAAGTCAGAAGTCTCTGAAGGGAGGGGGATCATGCTCTGCTTCAGTATATCACAGTACATGTCGGCATTCATGGTTCCCTCAATGATCTGTAGCTCCCCAGTGCCGGCAGCACTCATGCAGCCCCAGACCATGACACTCCCACCACCATGCTTGACTGTAGGGAAGACACACTTGTCTTTGTACTCCTCACCTGGTTGCCGCCAGTGGCGTAGCGCGGGGGGTGCAGGAGGTGCTGTGGACCCGGGCGTAAACAATTAGGGGGGTGCCAGTATGTGTCACTACTTGCAGCCTCCTCCTAATGTTAAGTGTCCAGCGCCCTGTGATTGGGCGTATGGGGGTCATGTGAGGCGTAGGGCTGGCCTGTCCGCGATCGCTCCTGAAGTCCTGCCCCCTCACATGACCCCCATATGCCCAATCACAGTTCGCTGGACACTGAACATGGCAGCAGCCAGAGCGTGGGGGAGAGAAGCAAAAATGTGAGCCGCCGCTGTATTTTCCTCCTCCTCCGGACCGATGCAGGCCAGGACAAGAAGGTGAGTGAGACTCCCTTGTGAGAGTCTTGGTACAGGCCCCGGGGGGGGGGGAGTGGGGAGAGAGACTCTAGGCAGGACAGTATAGTGTAGGCTGTGTAGTATAGTGTAGTGTAGTATGGTGGTCAGTGTAGTGTACAGTGTAGTGGTCAGTATAGTGTAGTGGACAGTGTAGTATAGTGGTCAGTATAGTGTAGTATGGTGGTCAGTGTAGTGTAGTGGTCAGTATAGTTGTCAGTGTAGTGGACAGTATAGTGTAGTGGTCAGTATAGTGGTCAGTGTAGTGGACAGTATAGTGTAGTGGTCAGTATAGTGGTCAATGTAGTGGACAGTATAGTGTAATGGACAGTATAGTGGTCAGTGTAGTGTAGTGGTCAGTATAGTAGTGTAGTGGTCAGTGTAGTGGTCAGTGTAGTGTAGTGGTCAGTATAGTGTAGTGGTCAGTGTAGTGGTCAGTGTAGTATAGTGGTCAGTGTAGTTCTCAGTGTAGTGGACAGTATAGTGATCAGTGTAGTGGTCAGTTTAGTGGTCAGTGTAGTGGTCAATATAGTGTAGTGGTCAGTATAGTGTAGTGGTCAGTATAGTGGTCAGTATAGTGTAGTGGTCAGTGTAGTGGACAGTATAGTGTAGTGGTCAGTGTAGTGGACAGTATAGTGTAGTGGTCAGTGTAGTGATCAGTATAGTGGTCAGTGTAGTGGACAGTATAGTGTAGTGGTCAGTATAGTGGTCAGTGTAGTGTAGTGGTCAGTGTAGTGGTCAGTATAGTGTAGTGGTCAGTGTAGTGGACAGTATAGTGGTCAGTGTAGTGGACAGTATAGTGTAGTGGACAGTATAGTGTAGTGGTCAGTATAGTGGTCAGTGTAGTGTAGTGGTCAGTGTAGTGGACAGTATAGTGTAGTGGTCAGTATAGTGTAGTGGTCAGTATAGTGGTCAGTGTAGTGTACAGTATAGTGGTCAGTGTAGTGTAGTGGTCAGTGTAGTGTAATGGGCAGTATAGTGGTCAGTGTAGTGTAGTGGTCAGTATAGTGCAGGGCTGGACTGGGACAAAAATTTGGCCCTGGACTTCATCATGACCAGCCCACTTTAATTTTGAGTGTCCCCAACAGCGTCCCCCTTATATCAGAGAGTCCCAATCAGAAGTCCCCTTCACATCGGAGTCCCCTTTAGCAGCCCCCTTCACACCAGAGTCCCCATCAGAAGCCTCTTCACATCAGAAAGTCCCCTTCACATCAGAGTCCCCACCAGCAGTGCCCTTCACATCAGAGTCCCCACCAGCAGTCCCCTTCACATCAGAGTCCCCATCAGAAGCCCCCTTCACATCAGAGAGTTCCCATCAGAAGCCCCCTTCACATCAGAGTCCCCACCAGCAGTCCCCTTCACATCAGAGTCCCCATCAGAAGCCCCCTTCACATCAGAGTCCCCATCAGAAGCCCCCTTCACATCAGAGAGTTCCCATCAGAAGCCCCCTTCACATCAGAGTCCCCACCAGCATTCCCCTTCACATCAGAGTCCCAATCAGAAGTCCCCTTCACATCAGAGTCCCCATCACGAAGCCCCTTCACATCAGGAAGTCCCCTTCACATCAGAGTCCCCACCAGCAGTCCCCTTCACATCAGAGTCCCCATCAGAAGCCCCCTTCACATCAGAAAGTCTCCTTCACATCAGAGTCCCCACCAGCAGTCCCCTTCACATCAGAGTCCCCATCAGAAGCCCCCTTCACATCAGAGAGTCCCCATCAGAAGCCCCCTTCACATCAGAGAGTCCCCATTAGAAGTCCCCTTCACATCAGAGTCCCCATCAGAAGTCCCCTTCACATCAGAGTCCCCATCAGAAGTCCCCTTCACATCAGAGAGTCCCCACCAGCAGCCCCCTTCACATCAGAGTCCCCATCAGAAGTCCCCTCTGCCTTCTGTCTATCTCCCCCTGCAGGCTGGAGGGAGCATAACGCCTAATGCTCTCTCCAGCAAGTGACGGAAGCAGCTCCTCCTGACAGGAGTGAAATCGCAATCACTCACTGTCAGTGAGGAGCGGCTCCAGGACTGCACCTGACTGGCCCACCGATGGCCAGTCCATGCCTGGTATAGTGTAGCGGTCAGTGTAGTATAGTGGTCAGTGTAGTTCTCAGTGTAGTGGACAGTATAGTGGTCAGTGTAGTGGTAAGTGTAGTGGTCAGTATAGTGTAGTGGTCAGTATAGTGTAGTGGTCAGTGTAGTGGACAGTATAGTGGTCAGTGTAGTGGACAGTATAGTGTAGTGGTCAGTGTAGTGTAGTGGACAGTATAGTGTAGTGATCAGTGTAGTATAGTGGTCAGTGTAGTTCTCAGTGTAGTGGACAGTATCGTGGTCAGTATAGTGTAGTGGTCAGTGTAGTGTAGTGGACAGTATAGTGTAGTGGACAGTATAGTGTAGTGGTCAGTGTAGTATAGTGGTCAGTGTAGTTCTCAGTGTAGTGGACAGTATAGTGGTCAGTGTAGTGTAGTGGACAGTATAATATAGTGGTCAGTGTAGTGTAGTGGGCAGTATAGTATAGTGGTCAGTGTAGTGTAGTGGACAGTATAGTATAGTGGTCAGTGTAGTGTAGTGAACAGTGTAGTGGTCAGTATAGTGTAGTGGACAGTATAGTAGTCAGTGTAGTGGACAGTATAGTGGTCAGTGTAGTGTAATGGTCAGTGTAGTATAGTGGTCAGTGTAGTTCTCAGTGTAGTGGACAGTATAGTATAGTGGTCAGTGTAGTGTGTAATGGTCAGTAAAGGAATCAGGTTGGTCAGTGTTGAAATCAAGTAGGTTAGTGTAGTGGTCAGTATAGGAATCAGGTAGGTCAGTACTATTGTATTTGAAGGGACTCGGGGAGTGCTAAAAGTCCACAGGTTAGAGGGCGCAAATTACTTGCCTTGCCCACGCTACGCCACTGGTTGCCGCGACACACGCTTGGCACCATTTGAACCAAATAAATTTATCTTGGTCTCATCAGACCACAGGACATGGTTCCAGTATTCCATGTCCTTATTCTGCTTATCTTCAGCAAACTGCGGGCTTTCTTGTGCATCATCTTTAGAAGAGGCTTCCTTCTTGATGCAGTGTGCAGCGTATGGTCTGAGCACTGACAGGCTGACCCCCCCACCCCTACAACCTCTGCAGCAATGCTGGCAGCACTCATATGTCTCTTTCCCAAAGACAACCTCTGGATATGACGCTGATCACGTGCACTCAACTTCATTGGTTGACCATGGCGAGGCCTGTTCTGAGTGGAACCTGTCCTGTTAAACCGCTGTATGGCCTTGGCCACCGTGCTGCAGCTCAGTTTCAGGGTCTTGGCAATCTTCTTATAGCCTAGGCCATCTTTATGTAGAGCAACAATTCTTTTTTTCAGATCCTCAGAGAGTTCTTTGCCATGAGGTGCCATGTTGAACTTCCAGTGACCAGTATGAGAGAGTGAGAGTGATAATACCAAATTTAACACACCTGCTCCCCATTCACACCTGAGACCTTGTAACACTAATGAGTCACATGACACCGGGGAGGGAAAATGACTAATTGGGCCCAATTTGGACATTTTCACTTAGGGGTGTACTCACTTTTGTTGCCAGCGGTTTAGACATTAATGGCTGTGTGTTGAGTTATTTTGAGGGGACAGCAAATTTACACTGTTATACAAGCTGTACACTCACTACTTTACATTGTAGCAAAGTGTGATTTACTTTAGATATAATAAAATATTTACAAAAATGTGAGGAGTGTACTCACTTTAATGACATCCCAGTCTTAGTTTGCAGGGTTCAATATTGAGTTGGCCCACCCTTTGCAGCTATAACAGCTTCAACTCTTCTGGGAAGGCTGTCCACAAGGTTTAGGAGTGTGTCTATGGGAATGTTTGACCATTCTTCTAGAAGCGCATTTGTTAGGTCAGGCACTGATGTTGGACGAGAAGGCCTGGCTTGTAGTCTCCGCTCTAATTCATTCCAAAGGTGTTCTATCAGGTTGAGGTCAGAACTCTGTGCAGACCAGTCAAGTTCCTCCACCCCAAACTTGCTCATCCGTGTCTTTATGAACCTTGCTTTGTGCACTGGTGCGCGGTCATGTTGGAACAGGAAGGGGCCATCCCCAAACTGTTCCCACAAAGTTGGAGGATGAAATTGTCCAAAATGTCTTGGTATGCTGATGCCTTAAGAGTTCCCTTCACTGGATCTAAGGGGCCAAGTCCAACCTGAAAAACAACCCCTCCCCCCACCAAATGATTTGGACCAGTGCACAAAGCAAGGTCCATACAGACATGGATGAGCGAGTTGGGGGGTAGAGGAAATTGACTGGCCTCAACGCAACAGAACACCTATGGGATAAATAGAGCGGAGACTGCAAGCCAGGCCTTCTCTCCAACATCAGTGCCTGACCTCACAAAATGCGCTTCTGGAAGAATGGTCAAACATTCCCATAGACACACTCCTAAACCTTGTGGACAGCCTTCCCAGAAGAGCTGAAGCTGTTATAGCTTCAAAAGTTGGACCAACTCAATATTGAACCCTACGGACTAAGACTGGGATGCCAATGAAATTCATGTGAGTGTAAAGGCAAGTGTCCCATTACTTTTGACAATATAGTATATATTTATATATATATATATATATATATATATATATATATATATACATATCTGTGTATATATACTGTACACATGCATGCTTGATGTATGCTCAAACTGTACAGTCGCTGCTTATTTCACGTATGGAGAATTCATTCAGTAAACATTTGCATTGAGATCGTATCTCTTCTTTTCTTTCTATTGAATTTGGTGGATGATTGGGAGCCCACCGTGACACCTCTCCTTTGAGATCTGATGTGTTTTCCAAGTGTTAATTTTTTTGAGCAGTGTATATCTATACATATATATAGAGAGAGAGAGAGAGAGATAGATATATCTATATATATATAGGGTGGTTCAAGTGGAGAACAGGACTGGTTTTTGGAGAGCTCCACGTCTCAAGTGCTACCTCTGGGGCTCCGGAAAGCATTGCCACCTTCCCAGCACCCCAAAACAAGATGTGCACGGGCGCATTGCACACTGGAATGCACACCTTTCAACAGAAGGCAGAGAGGGCTTCTGACTCTGTGGTTCTGCCAGGGTGGGGAAGGCCCAGGGAACTACCGAAAGAGTTGTCCACAACTGGGGACTTGAATACCCCTATGTACCAGGCAAAGTTATGGACATAGTTGAGGCTTCCCTCGAAGGATGGAAGCAGGACCTTGTCTGGGACTATCTACACTTCCCCAAATCACAAATAACCCCTGACCATAACCTGTGGATGAGATTCCAATTTCCAAAGAATGGCGACAAGGAAAAGCCATTTACAAAGACAGAGTTATGGTGCAGAAACCTGGACAACATACTAAATCATACTCTGTTTCAGTCAGAGGACAAGGGGACACACGTCGAAGGTTGCCGGACCCCTGGTACTATCTGTGAAGTGATTTACAGAAGTGCTGGACCTACCCTGGACTGCAAGCAGGCAGAGGGGTTAGGGTGGGTTATCCCAAGAACTTTCTATACAGGGCAACAGCATCAGTGCCTGCTGGCCAGTATGGACACTATTCCGCTGCTGTACCTGTCAATCCCTTTGTTAGTTCCTTGTTACATAAAAAATTATGAACTCCCGTTTGGAGTCTCTCAGACAGTATGTGGCTCATGGACTAGAATGCAATTGACCTGGCGTGTCTACTCAGGCTCTGTCCTGCAGGAGTCCCCAGACTCCTTTTGAGGGGATGGTAGTCCTAGTAGAGTTACCCATGCCAACAACATGCTTGTGATAGTTAGAATGTAGAATAGGATATCTATTGTGTTGTTTTCTATAGGTATCGTTGGAGAGACGGCGTTTGAATTTGCTGAAGAACACAGATGAAGACATGGAGTAACCAAAGCATTATTCTTCCGAGAGTAGTGGCTTGGTTCTTTTCGGATGAGACCTAGTGGTAGGGACCATTAGATTAGATCATATTCATGTTGTGGAAACTGTAAATGAATCTTATGTATTTTTCCTTTTGTAACATTTGCAATACATGCACAGCACTACACACCAGGACATATGAGATGCCTTGTGTCAGGCAGGGAAACTGTTCTCTAGCTGTGGATTTCCTTTTTTCCATAACTGGGGACAGTTGTGTTTTCAGGAGGGGGTGTATGTAGCGCCCACCTACTTAGGTGTGTGCTAACTAGTTAGTAAGGGTTAGTGTTAGGTAAAGATTCCAGGCATTACCCTGTTGGTTTAAGCCTGGTTGGGTTTTATTTTGGTTGGGAGAAATGACAGAGTAGAATTGGGGGTGTGACCTTCTGCATTCTGTTGAGAGTGATGCCTTGTTTATCCAGTGAGAGGTGCTGGAGGGCAGGTACGGTAAATTTGGAACAGGATACAGTTAGTTGTATAGGTCACCCTGAACCAATCAATAATTTGAATGGGCAGGGGCTTTTAGGCCTATATAACTTGTGGGTCACATGCTCAAAGGAGGCTGGCTGATGGGAAAGGAATAGCAGAGGAAGACAGTATGTAGAAGCTGGTGCAGCTCAAGAGCTCCCCCCTCTGGGGAGGAGAATGTGCCTTTTAAGGAGAAGAAATTGAGGAATCTGAAAAATGTAGCAGGAGGAGACTGCTACTACCAACAGAAGAAGGACTGGGAGAGGACCCTCTATACACTTGAGTGTAATACCCAGGGAAACAGTAATTCCAAAGACTGAGGGTGTTAAGGTGCTGACCGTGGAGTCTTAAATAGTTATCACCCTGGAGGAATCCAAACAGTCAGTCTAAAAACTCTATTCAGAGTATTGTTCTTCGGACTTAAATTTGGAAATGCTGTACGGTTGAGAAGTAGTAGGAAAACAGGAGGGAGAAGATATGCAGACCATTACCGGAACCAAAGTTACAAAGGCAACTCATATCTCTTGCAGATATAGACTGTCCATATCACCCATTCTTTTCCACTAGCAAGAGAAAAGAATATAGTTAATGTTTTACTGTTTTGGAGTGTTTGCTGTATGATTTATGCAGTGAAGGGGTGGTAACGGGAACATACTACAGAAAAGAATGAACTACCCAGCAGCTCCTACGAGGGGTAGTGCGCTTCATATATATATATAGATATATATAGATATACACTGCTCAAAAAAATGATAGGAACACTTTGAAAACACATCAGATCTCAATGGGGAAAAATATCGTACTGGATATCTATACTGCTATGGACGGGGTAATGTGTTAGGAACTAAAGGATGCCACATCGTGTGATGGAAATTAAAATTATCAACCTTGAGAGGGCTGAATTCAAAGACACCCCGAAAATCAAAGTGAAAAAATGATGCAGCAGGTTAGTCCATTTTGCTGAAATTTCATTGCAGCAACTCAAAATGGTCCTCAGTAGTTTGTATGGACCCCACGTGCTTGTATGCATGCCTGACACCATCGGGGAATGCTCCTAATGAGACGACGGATGGTGTCCTGGGGTATTTTCCTCTCAGATCTGGACCAGGGCATCACTGAGCTCCTGAACAGAGGTGCAACCTAGCGGCATTGGATGGACCGAAACATGTCTCAAAGGTGTTCTATTGGATTTAGGTCAGGCGAGCGTGGGGACCAAACAATGGTATCAATACCTTCATCCTCCAGGAGCTGGCTGCATACTCTCACCACATGAGGCTGGACATTGCTGTGCACCAGGAGGAACCCAAGACCAACTGCACCAGTGTAGGGTGTGACAATGGGTCCAAGGATTTCATCCCGATACCTAATGGCAGTCAGGGATCCATTGTCTAGCCTGTAGAGGTCTGTGCGTCCCTCCATGGATATGCCTCCCCAGATCATCACTGGCTCAAAACCAAACCGGTCATGCTGAACAATGTTAGAGGAAGCATAACGTTCTCCACGGCTTCTCCAGACCCTTTCATATCTGTCACATGTGCTCAGGGTGAACCTGCTCTCATCTGTGAAAAGTATGGGGTGCCAGTAGCAGACCTGCCAATTCTGGTGTTCAATGACAAATGCCAATAGAGCTCCACAGTGCCGGGCAGTGAGCACAGGACCCACTAGAGAAAGTCGGGCCCTCAGGCCACCCTCATGAAGTTTGTTTCTGATTGTTTGGTCAGAGACATTTACACCAGTGGCCTGCTGGAGGTAATTTTGTAGAGCTCTGGTAGTGCTCATCCTGTTCTTCCTTGCACAAAGGAGCAGATACCTGTCTTGCTGATGGGTTAAAGAGGTTGTAAACCCCCAAAAAATGAAAAAAAAAACCTGTAAGACAAAGGCATAATGAGCTAGTATGCATCACATACTAGCTCATTATGAAATACTTACCTTAGAACGAAGCCCTCCAGCAGCGCCCCCACACCGCTGAGATAGCTGAAATCATCCCTGGTATTTCTTCTGGGTTTGAGGGCTCCAACGCTGTGAGTGACCGGAGCCGCGATGACGTCACTCCCGTGCATGCACGCGGGAGCCGCTGGTCACGGCACAGGGCTCTGAAGAAACGGCGCGGGCGGTCATTCCTTCAGAGCGCATGTGCTGATGATGTCATCAGCAGCATATACAGCAAATATCTCCTAAACGGTGCAAGTTTAAAAGATATTTACAGTACCCTTGTTTTAGGCTTACCTATAGGTACAAACAAACCAGGGGAGTTTACTTCCTCTTTAAGGACCTTCTATGGCCCTGTCCAGCTCTCCTAGAGTAACTGCCTGGAATCTCCTCCATGCTCTTGAGACTGTGCTGGGAGACATAGCAAACCTTCTGGCACTGGCACGTATTGATGTACCATCCTGGAGGTGTTGGACTGCCTGTGCAACCTCTATAGGGTCCAGGTATCGCCTCACGCTACCAGTAGTGACACTGACCCTAGTGGAAAGCAGTCAGAAAAGATGAGTAGGGAAAAAAATGTCAGCAGCCTCCATCTGTAAAACTATTTCTGTTTTGGAGGTTGTCTCATTGTTGCCCTTCTAGTGCACCTGTTGTTAATTTCATTAACACCTAAGTAGCTGAAACTGATTAACAAACCCTTTTGCTACATAACTGACCAGATCAATATCCCAGGAGTTTAATTGATTCGATGCTATATTTTGATTAAAAAGTGTTCCTTTCATTTTTGTAAGCAGTATATATAAATATATATATAGTAAAGGTTGTTTAAAAAGCAGAGGCGTATTTAGAACCTTCAATGCCCCAGTGCAAGAAACCACAAACAGGGGGGGTGGGGGGCAGGGGAGGCCAGGGTTTAGCACACAGGGGCAGCAGGACAGGGCTAGGGAGGCGGTGGAGGGTGGCATATAGCACAACCGATGCTCTCCATTTCCTTCCTGCAGCCGCTGAATGTCTGCAGGAGAGGGAGGAGGAGAAGCGGGCCTTCAGCAGCTACATGGAGGCATCAGTTCCTGTACATACTGCTGCTTCTGCTATCCAGGTGTATGGGGGGGGGGGGGCACAGGGGCCCGGAGCATGGGGCCGGGTCGCAATCACAACCCCTGTACGTGTGCCCCTGTTTAGAAGTAATCAGCTTTATTAAGTGAATATTTCTCAAACAAATGCTATTGGAATTGTTTACACATGCTGTCCTCTCATACAATAGAATCTAGATACTATTGTATGTCAATGTAAATGAGTCGATTAGCATTTTTAGCTGCTTTCATTATTTCAGAAGTCATGTCAAATACTGGGGTCAAACGATGTCAATAAGGGTCAATAATAGCCTGACCTTTTGAAGTATTCGACCTATAACATGTATGATGCAACAGTGCCATCTAGAGTTCGAAGTGGGAAATGTTTGTGTTCTCAGCAAATATAGTAGAGGAAGTAGATAGAAAGGGCCACCCCAATATGAGAATCGTTAAAGTTTGCTTCACCTGGGGATGACGCTAAAGCTACCCAACGAGAAAGATCGATTTCTGAAATCGCTTGAATAGCTGGGAGCCCTAGTTGCCTACAGAGATCGTGAAGTCCCTATAACCCCTATTCCTATTGTTCATTGTTCATGCTCATTCACTATGAAGTTTAGGTAGGGTGAGCATGCATGCTGTATATATATCTATAATACTGTGTATGTCTTGTATTGTCTTCCTATAATTGTAGGCAGTTTGTTTGTACAGCATTTTTGTTTACTAAAGCACATTAATACACTACAGAGGTTTATGCTTCCTTGCTTTTATCGTAAAGTGACCTTAAAGTGGAGTTCCATCCACTTTTATAACTCTTCAGCATCCCTCACTAAACTGTGCACTGTAAATGAATTGGATATTTAAAAAAAAAAATTCTCAGCACCTTCTGTATATCTGCTGTATTCATTTTTCACTTCCTCCTCCCTGGCCGTGGCCCATCGCATCATTTCCTGTTTGCAATGCCTTCTGGGAAGGGGCGGCAACTTCCTCTGACACTGCCGTTGCTATGGAAACCTGACATGAAACCTATTACACAGCTTGTGCTGCACTGAGCATGTGCGAGATCTGCAAGGATGAGATGCAGGAAGAAATACAGTCTGGCTTCAGATGCCCACACTTAAGATGGCCTGCTGTAAGTTTATAAAATAACAAACTACTGCTATAAACCAACAAAACAGACCTTAGTTTACAGACTAACTTTACTAGAATACATTAAGCTTGTGTATTATAGGGGTATTTTTATTTAAAAAGTATAATTTCGGCCGGAACACCACTTTAAAGGGCCATTTTTTTTAAATTATTTTTTTAAATGACACATTTTTTTTTTATTGCACCTTAGGCCCCTTTCACACGGGCGGTTTTCAGGCGCTATTGCGCTAAAAATAGCTCCTGCAAACCAACCTGAAACTGCCGCTGCTGGGCTTTCACACTGGAGCGGTGCACTGGCAGGAGAGAAAAAAAACTCATGCAAACAGCATCTTTGGAGCGGTGAACAAGCGGTGTATACATCGCTCCTTCACCGCTCCTGCCCATTGAAATCAATGGGGCAGCGCGGCTATACCGCCGGCATAGCGCCGCTGTAGCAGTGCTTTGCAGGCAGTTTTAACCCTTTTTTGGCCGCTAGCGGGGGCTAAAACCGCCCTGCTAGCGGCCAAATACCACCTCTAAAACGATGGTAAAGCGCCGCTAAAAATAGCGGCGTTTTACCGCCGACGCCCCCACCGCCCCAGTGTGAAAGGGGCCTTAGTGTAAATATGAGATCTGAGGTCTTTTTGACCCCAGAACTAATATATAAGAGGTCCTGTCATGCTTTTTTCTATTACAAGGGAAATGTACATTCCTTGTAATAGGAATAAAAGTAACAACATTTAAAAAAAAAAAAAAACTGTGTAAAAATAAAAGGTAAAATAAATAAGAAATACATTTTTTTTTTTAAACGCGCCCCGTCCCGACGAGCTTACGTGCAGAAGCGAACGCATACGTGAGTAGCGCCCGCATATGAAAATGTTGTTCAAACCACACATGTGAGGTATAGCGAGAGCAATAATTCTAGCCCTAGACCTCTTCTGTAACTCAAAACCTGCAACCTGTAGAATTTTTTAAACGTCGCCTATGGAGATTTTTAAGGGTAAAAGTTTGTCGCCATTCCACAAACAGCCACAATTTTGAAGCGTGACATGTTGGGTATCAATTTACTCGGTGTAACATTATCTTTCACAAAAAAAAAAATTGGGCTAACTTTATTGTTGTCTTATTTTTTTATTCAAAAAAGTGTATTTTTTCCAAAAAAAGAGCGCTTTTAAGACCGCTGCGCAAATACGGTCTGACATAAAGTATTGCAACGACCGCCATTTTATTCTCTAGGGTGTTAGAAAAAAAACGTATAATGTTTGGGGGTTCTAAGTAATTTTCTATAAAAAAAAACCTGTTTTTAACTTGTACACAATAAATCTCAGAAAGAGGGCTCGGTCCTTAAAATACAAAGCAAAACACATGGATTCTTTGCTGATATCCAGGGATCTAATAGGCTCCTGGGACTTGTGATATCAGCCGATGCCGACAACCATCATCAGTAGTCTCTCTGCCCCCACCCTCTGGAAACTGAGGAGGAAGAAAGGATATAGTGGTCACATGACCACCACTAAAAAAGATTTAAAAAAACACCAAACAATATTTACCATGTACTGTATTCTTTTTTAAGTTTAACCACTTAAGGTCGGCCCCATAGCAGTTTTACTGCTACAGGGCGGCACCTGTGCACTGGATCACATATATATATATATATATATATATATATATATATATATATATATATATATACGCGTTTAGATTCTTCTGGGTAGGGGGCGCGCATGCACTTCGCCGGTGGCTTGCTTCTGCTGCACACAGCAGAAGCCGATTGGTGGGCGCAGGTTAGCCAATGTCCTCTGGCACCCGCCGATCATTAGGCAGGGAGACAGAACTGCAATCTGTCTATGTAAATAAGGCAGACTGCTCTTCTGACAGGAAGGAAAGGAAGGAATTTGTGTCCCTGCAAAAAAAAAAAAAACATCTCTTCCCCTAGTAAAAATACCTCACACAGTATAGTAAAACACTGGTTAGGCACACAGTTAACCCTTTGATTACCCCTAATACTAACCCCGTCCCTGCCAGTATCATTAGTTCAGTGACAGTGCATATTTTTTTAGCACTGATTACTGATTACAAAAAGTGTCAGTTAGTGTCAGAATGTCCACCGCAAAATCGCAGTCCCGCTATAAGTCGCTAATCGCTACCATTAATATTAAAATATATATATATATATATATCCCATCGTTTTTTAGAAGCTATAACATTTACGCAAACCAATCAATATATGCTTATTGGGATTTTGTTTACCAAAAATATGTAGCAGAATAAATATTGGCCTACATTTATGAAGAAATTAGATTTTTTTCAAATTTTTTATTGGATATGTTTTATAGTAGAAAGAAAAAAATATAGTTTTTTTTTTTTTAAATTGTTGGTCTTTTTTTTGTTTATAGCGCAAAAAAAAAAAAAAGCCGCAGTGGTGTTTAAATGCCACCAAAAGAAAGCTCTATTTGTGGGAAAAAAAGGACCTAAATCAGTGGTTCTCAACCTGGGGGTCGGGACCCCCTCGGGGGTCAAATGATGTTTTGCCAGGGGTCACCAAATCCTTGGCTGTTCCTGAAGCCCGCACTGCTCTCCCAGCCTTTTTGCGGCCTCCTAGCAGGGCTGTCCCTGGAGCTAACAGCTGCCCACTCAGTCTCTTTGCAGCCGCCCATTCAGTTCATGACATGGGTGAGGGGCAGAGACTAGAAGTCAGCTGACTGGTGAGGAATGTGAAGTGGGAGGGGCTGGAGGAGACCCTATCTCCTGATTTCGGCATAGGTGTCACTGCTACAAGACACCACAAAGTTGGAGACACATTGAGTAACACTACCTGAGATTAGAGTTGCCATTAAAGGTCCCCACTACAGTTCTCAGATCAGCAGATGACCTTGATCAAGAGCACCTTAGTTGGCTGATCAGAACTCCCCGCCAACACTGCCACTTATCCCATTCCCCCCACCCCAAACCAAGAAGAGAAGGAATAAAAATAGAGAATACATGGAAGGGAGAGGAAAAGAGGGGGGGGGACAAAGAAAAATGGAGAGAAAGAATAAGAGAAAGAACAAGAAAGATGGCTAGAAAGAGGGATGGGGGAAAAAAACAAGAAATTAGGATAGAGAGAGATAAAAGGGAAAGAAAGGAGAACAAAAAGGAAAAAGAGTGGTACATCCTAAAATGTACCATCAGGGTTTTAATACTGTATGAGTATTAGGGACTCAGGGAGTGCTAAATGTCCGTGGGTTAGGGGCGCAAATTACTTGTCTTGCCTTGGGTACTATTCAATATTCCTATCGCACACGTTCCTGGTAAAATGGCACATAAATAGTGGGTGCTGCAGCGATTACCAGTTGGGTCCTGGAAGCATCAGACAAACGTACATCTTCGCCAGCACACCATGGATCAGCAAAAAGTTGTCCAAGAAGGTTTTTAATGAAAAGAAGTCACATCACAAAGAAGGTGCAACGTTTCGGGGCCACGCAGGATCCCTTTGTCAGACGTTGCACCTTCTTTGCACCTTCTTTGTGATGTGACTTCTTTTCATTAAAAACCTTCTTGGACAACTTTTTGCTGATCCATGGTGTGCTGGCGAAGATGTAGGTTTGCCTTGGGTGCTGACAACCCACGCTATGAAAATAATTTTACCGTTGGGGGTCTCCACAACTTGGGAAATTTTATCAAGGGGTCACGGCACTAGAGGGTTTGAGAACCACTGACCTAAGTTGTCAGTTAAAATAACACAGTGTCGTATCACAAAAAAAATGGTGCAGCTGTGCATGGTAGCCAATCAGCTTCTAACTTCAACTTGTTCAATTAAGCTTTGACAAAAAAAAAAAAAAACTGGAAGCTGATTGGTTTCCATGCAGGGCTGCACCAGATTTTGCACTCTCCAGTAAATCATCCTCAGTATGTTTGATTTAACAAATATTATTTTTAATTCATTACATTCATTTGATAATATCCACTTGTGTTCTTTAACTGCTTCAGCCCCGGAAGAATTTACCCCCTTCCTGACCACAGCACTTTTTGCCATTCGGCACTGCGTCGCTTTAACTGACAATTCCACGGTCGTGCGTTCTTGTACCCAAACAAAATTGACGTCCTTTTTTCCCCCACAAATAGAGCTTTCTTTTAGTCATATTTGATCACCTCTGTTATTTTTTTTTTTTTTTTGCACCATAAACAAAAAAAGAGCTATAATTTTGAAAAAAAAGCAATATTTTTTACTTTTTGCTTTAATAAATATCCCCCAAAATTACATAAAAAAACAAATTTTTTCCTCAGTTTAGGTCGATATGTATTCTTCTACATATTTTTGGTAAAAAAAAAATCGCAATAAGCGTATATTGATTGGTTTGTACAAAAGTTATCGCGTCTACAAAACAGGGGATCGATTTATGGCATTTTTATTATTATTTTTTTTTTTTTAGCAATGGCGGCGATCTGCGATTTTTATGGCGGACACATCGGACACTTTTGACACTATTTTGGGACCATTGTCATTTACACAGCGATCAGTGCTATAAAAATGCACGGATTACTGTGTAAATGACACTGGCAGGGAAGGGGTTAAACACTGGGGGGCGATCAAGGGGTTAAGTGTGTCCTAGGGAGTGATTCTAACTGTGGGGGGGTGGGCTTCCACTCACATGACAGCGATCACTGCTCCCGATCACAGGGAGCAGTAGATCTCTGTCGTGTCACTAGACAGAATGGGGAAATGCCTTGTTTACATAGGCCTCTTCCCGTTTAGCCGCTCTGTGACACGATCACCGGGAGACCGGCGGACATCGAGTCCGCTGGTCCCGCAGGCATGGTCACGCTGTACGCGGCGGACATGCACCCGCTAGCCCAGCCAATTAAAGGGGACTTACAGGTACGCCCATTTGCCCACCGCTGCCATTGTGCCGACGTATATCGGCGCGCCGCGGTCGGCAAGTGGTTCAATTTGTAAACTGCAGCTCTTGTTACAAAAATGCTCCTCAGCTCCAACTAGTGGCCATAATGCAGTATTTTACAACTGCAAACACCTCTGGGTTCACTAGGTTTGCAAATCACACACTTATGGGCGAAAATTTCATAGGTATCTATCTATCTATCTATCTATCTATCTATCTATCTATCTATCTATCTATCTATCTATCTATCTATCTATCTATCTATCTATCTATCTATCTATCTATCTATCTCTCTCTCTCTCTCTCTCTCTCTATCTCTATCTCTCTCTATCTCTATCTCTCTCTATCTCTCTATATCTCTCTCTCTCTCTCTCTATCTATCTATCTATCTATCTATCTATCTATCTATCTATCTATCTATCTATCTATCTATCTATCTATCTATCTCTCTCTCTCTCTCTCTCTCTCTCTCTATCTCTATCTCTATCTCTCTCTATCTCTATATCTCTATCTCTCTCTCTCTCTCTCTCTCTCTCTCTCTCTCTCTCTCTCTCTATCTATCTATCTATCTATCTATCTATCTATCTATCTATCTATCTATCTATCTATCTATCTATCTCTCTCTCTCTCTCTCTATCTCTATCTCTCTCTCTCTCTCTCTCTCTCTCTCTCTCTCTCTATCTCTCTCTATCTCTCTCTCTCTCTCTCTCTCTCTCTCTCTCTCTCTCTCTCTCTCTCTCTCTCTCTCTCTATCTCTCTATCTATCTATGCGTCTTCCGATGCGTTTCATCATAGGAGATGTTCTCAAGAGGCCAGCAGCAAATGGTAATGGTGGATTTCACGAGCTGTCATCGAAGACTTTAAACTTCATTCACAGCATGGAGTGGACTTCATAATTTAATAATTATAATTTACACAGTTTGATGTGTTTTACATTGTTTCACATCTATTTAAAGGTACAGTGCAACAATTTTTGGTTTATGAAATTATAGAGCATCCGTATCTAGATGTTCTCACTTTCCTCTGATTGTTTGCAACCAAGGTTTGTGCCATCACCTGAGACCAGGATGAATGAAGTGTGTATATATGAAGTTTGTTGGAGGGTGGAATGCTGCTAAGGCCAGGCAACATGTCTCCAAAGGATGAGCTCACCTGTATGGGTGAGCCATAGCATAGGGGAAACGTCCACGGGTACCACAAGGAGCCCCCGGGCCCAGAGGGCCTCAATTTTCTTAAGGAACTTGCTCCCGTGTCCAAATATGGGTTGAGGAGTAAATATGGTGACCATGCAGTCCAGCACGAGGCAAACAATGGGTACACACCCCATATAATTACAACATATGTAAGAATATAAAATTAAACCAAAACAAGTTTCCTTTCTCTGCTCTCTATGTAGATACGTACTGATATTATCTGGTCTCCTCTCTGGAGTTCCCCGCTGAGGTCTGCTGGTCCTCCTGCTAGAATGAAGGAGATGAAAATTCCTTCCCCATCTTCTCCTCCAACAATGTTAAAGCCCAGCCCTGTGGAGCCTTTGTGCAATATGACTTTACGAGGTTCCCTGTAAAAACAAATACATATATATTTTCCTATTTACCTTATAATTATGTAACATTAATTTCCACACATTTACATAATACTGAAAATTACACAGAGAATTACACAGTGTATATCGGCCCTACTGATCGGGCCTAGATCAAGAAAAAAAATTACAATCTAATACCCTGTTATAGTAAAATACAGTACTGCAAACAGAAAATCATTATTATATTTCATTGGTTTCACCACATCACAACATTTAGACCGGTGTTTCTCAACCTGGCTGCTGCGGCACCATGTGGTGCCATTTGTGTTTACCCAGGGTGCCGCGAGCACTTGACCCAATCTGCCCTGGATCAGAGGTGGATGAAAGGACTCTGTGGTGACAGAAAACTCTGATGTAATGGGCAGATTCTGATGTGGGGGGAGGGGGGAACTCTGTCATGGGGCTACTCTGATGTTATGCGGGAACTCTGTGTTGACGGGATATTCTGATGTAATAGGGGGATTCTGATGTGAAGAAGAGACTCTGATGTGAAAGGTGGGAAGGGGACACTGATGCAATGGGGGGGGGGGACCTCTGATATGAAGAGGGCTTCTGATGTGATGGAGGAAACCTCTGATGTAAAGGGGGACCTCTGATGTGATGGGGGTCTTCTGATGTAAAGGGGGGCTTTTAATGTGATGGGGGAACCTCTGATGTTAATGGGGACCTCTGATGTGATGGGGGGACCTCTAAAGTGATGGGGGACTTCTAAAGACGGGGAACCTCTGATGTAATGGGGAACTCTTATGTGAAGGGGGGCCTCTGATGTGATAGGGGTTCTCTGATGTGAACGGGAGATTTGTTGTGATGGGGGGGGACCTCTGATGTGAATGGGGGTCCTCTGATGTGAACGGGGGATTTGATGTGATGGGGCAAACAAAGTTTATTTCGTTCTTCTTGATGTGATGGGGGGGACCTCTGATGTGATGGTGGGACCTCTGATGTGATGGGGGGACCTCTGATGTGATGGGGGTCCTCTGATGTGAACGGGGGATTTGTTGTGATGGGGGGGGCTCTGATGTGAATGGGGGACCTCTGATGTGATGGGGGTCCTCTGATGTGAACGGGGGATTTGTTGTGATGGGGGGGGCTCTGATGTGAATGGGGGACCTCTGATGTGATGGGGGTCCTCTGATGTGAACGGGGGATTTGTTGTGATGGGGGGGGCCTCTGATGTGAATGGGGGACCTCTGATGTGATGGGGGTCCTCTGATGTGAACGGGGGATTTGTTGTGATGGGGAAAACAAAGTTTATTTAGTTCTTCTTGATGTGATGGGGAGACCTCTGATGTGAATGGGGGATCTCTGATGTGATAGTGGGACCTCTAATGTGATGGGGAGCCTCTGATGTGATGGGGGGACCTCTGATTTGATAGGGGGACCTCTAATGTGAGCGGGGAACCCCTGATGTGTGAGTGCTTCTGATTTGAAGTTAATGTCATTAAAGTGGTTGGGTGCATTGTCCCAAACTAAGGTTTTCCATTGATAGGTAAGCCATAGACGGTTCGAATCTCTGCCGTTTCAGCAGGGACCAGCCGAGATTTGAACCCTGTACGGGCAGGCAGGATCGATCAACTTGGGTACAATCACCCTTGGATTTTACATGCGATTTTTATAATATATTATAATACTGAAAAAGTCATCAAAGTTTTAAAAAGTTGATACAGGGCTTTACAGTACTTTAGTGCAGGGGTCCCCACACTTTCTATAGAAAGGCACAGTTCACTTTTCTTTAGACTTTAGGGGGGAGGGGGGGCACACTGTGCCCAGTGGTAGTAAAAAATGCCGATCTTTGGTATTAGGGGAAGAAATAGTTGGTGTTGTGGGGGGAATAGTGCCCCATTTTTGTTGTCATTGGAAAGAATTACTGTATGCCCCATTGTTGGCGTCAGTGGGTGGAATAGTGCCCCATTGTTGGCGTCAGTAGGAGGAATAGTGTCCCACTGCTGGTGTCAGTGGAAGGAATTGTGGCAAGAATAATGCCTCAAGGGCCGGATAAATGTAAGCAAAAGGCCACATCCGACCCCAGGGCCACAGTTTGGAGACCACTGCTTTAGTGGATAAATTTTTGGTTCTTTTTTTACTATTACCAGACTAGTTGTACCTGTACTAGTTCTCACTACTACGGTCATCAACCACACACACTCTGGGTCCAGAATGGTAAGGAGTTAAAACTGAAATCCAGATGGCAATTTTTACATAATTATATTAGTCTAGCTTGGGCCAATCCCTCTAGAAGTTGGAAATCACTGTAGTAGGCACCGATACTCTGGTAATTTGCACTAGCTTCCAGGTCTTGTGCCGAGTGGTTTCCCTGCTGTATTGTGAAAACAGGAGGTCGCTTGATTGGCACAGGCACCTTTCAGAGAACTCTTTTCATTTACGCAATGAATACAAAGCGTTCTCTGATTGAATGAGGGGGAGAGGTGGTGATGTCACGATCTCCACCTTGTCCAATTAGGGAAACACTTTACACTCATTTAGAAATTAGAAAGTGTTCTCTGAATGGCGCCCGTGCCAAGTGTCCTCCTGCGTTCAGTAAGCAACAGTGCAGCTTCTCTTTATTAGGAGCAGTACTTAGTACAGGGATTTCCAGCTTCCACGGAGATCCCACAGATATGGCACATACAGTATCTCACAAAAGTGAGTACACCCCTCACATTTTTGTAAATATTTTATTATATCTTTTCATGTGACAACACTGAAGAAATGACACTTTGCTACAATATAATGTAGAGAGTGTACAGCTTGTATAACAGTGTAAATTTACTGTCCCCTCAAAGTAACTCAACACACAGCCATTAATGTCTAAACCGCTGGCAACAAAAGTGAGTACACCCCTAAGTGAAAATGTCCAAATTTGGCCCAAAGTGTCAATATTTTGTGTGGTCACCATTATTTTCCAGCACTGCCTTAACCCTCTTGGGCATGGAGTTCACCAGAGCTTCACAGGTTACCACCGGAGTCCTCTTCCACTCCTCCATGACGACATCACAGAGCTGGTGGATGTTAGAGACTGTGCGCTCCTCCACCTTCCGTTTGAGGATGCCCCACAGATGCTCAATAGGGTTTAGGTCTGGAGACATGCTTGGCCAGTCCATCACCTTTACCCTCAGCTTCTTTAGCAAGGCAGTGGTCGTCTTGGAGGTGTGTTTGAGGTCGTTATCATGTTGCAATAATGCTCTGCTGCCCATTCTCTGAAGGAAGGAGATCATGCTCTGCTTCAGTATGTCACAGTACATGTTGGCATTCATGGTTCCCTCAATGAACTGTAGCTCCCCAGTGCCAGCAGAACTCATGCAGCCCCAGACCATGATACTCCCACCACCATGCTTGACTGTAGGCAAGACACACTTGTCTTTGTACTCCTCACCTTGTTGCTGCCGCACACGTGGCACCATCTGAATCAAATAAGTTTATCTTGGTCTCACCAGAACACAGGACGTGGTTCCAGTAATCCATGTCCTTAGTCTGCTTGTCTTCAGCAAACTGTTTGCAGGCTTTCTTGTGCATCATCTTTAGAAGAGGCTTCCTTCTGGGACGACAGCCATGCAGACCAATTTGATGCAGTGTGCGGTGTATGGTCTGAGCACTGACAGGCTGACCCCCCACCCCTTCAACCTCTGCAGCAATGTTGGCAGCACTCATACGTCTATTTCCCAAAGACAACCTCTGGATATGACGCTGAGCACATGCACTCAACTTCTTTGGTCGACCATGGTGAGGCCTGTTCTGAGTGGAACCTGTCCTGTAAAACCGCTGTATGGTCTTGGCCACTGTGTTGCAGCTCAGTTTCAGGGTCTTGGCAATCTTCTTATAGCCTAGGCCAACTTTATGTAGAGCAACAATTCTTTTTTTCAGATCCTCAGAGAGTTCTTTGCCATGAGGTGCCATGTTGAACTTCCAGTGACCAGTATGAGAGAGTGAGAGCGATAACACCAAATTTTATACACCTGATCCCCATTCACACCTGAGACCTTATAACACTAACGAGTCACATGACACTGGAGGAGGGAAAATGAATAATTGGGCTCAATTTGGACATTTTCACTTAGGGGTGTACTCACTTTTGTTGCCAGCGGTTTAGACATTAATGGCTGTGTGTTGAGTTATTTTGAGGAGACAGCAAATTTACACTGTTATACAAGCTGTACACTCACTACTTTACATTGTAGCAAAGTGTCATTTCTTCAGTGTTGTCACATGAAAAGATAGAATAAAATAGTTACAAAAATGTGAGGGGTGTACTTACTTTTGTGAGATACTGTAGATACACTAGCAAAATCAGCAAATAATTTATAAGCAGTTATAGCAAACAGTTTTTGTTTTACTTTCTTTTCTTTCTTTTTGTTATTCATGTAACGATTTTACATGAATAAATAAAAGCTGATCATTGTCGGTGATGAATGGTTTGTTTCAACATTTTAACTGCACTTTACTTTACACTGCACTGCACTATACTTCCTTACATTGGTCCAAGCTGGTCCAATGCAGCTATGTAAAAATTGCCATACATGGAATTCAGCTGTAAAGAGAACCTTTGCTCTGGAACATGGCAAGGCATTTTTTTTCCAAGAAGGTTTCATTTACACCTTCCAAGATCGCTCACTAATGATACAGCAGGTTAATACTTCTTAGTATCAGGACCCTATAACATTTTTATCTTATTACGCCCCAATACAGCACAATTACTAAAAAAAAAAAATATATATATATATCTATCTATCTATATATAGATAGATATATATATATAGATAGATAGATATATCTATCTATATAGATATATCTATCTATATATCTATATATATATATATAGATATATATATATATATATTTTTTTTTTTTTTAAGTAATTGTGCTGTATTGGGGCGTAATAAGATAAAAATGTTATAGGGTCCTGATACTAAGAAGTATTTACAAATACTAATTTATTTCAAATTAAAGCAGTTTTGCCAATTTAATGCTTATGGGAAACTTTGTCGGATTGTGATTTATCTGTCATTAAATCAAGAGCTAACCTATACAGTCTCCAGCAAAAATATGGCTTCCATGTTTGCAGAAATAGCGAAGAGCATATATATATAGATATATCTATCTATATCTATATATAGATATATAGATAGATACAGTGGCTTGCGAAAGTATTCGGCCCCCTTGAACTTTTCAACCTTTTGCCACATTTCAGGCTTCAAACATAAAGATATAAAATTTTAATTTTTTGTGAAGAATCACCAACAAGTGGGACACAATTGTGAAGTGGAACGAAATCTATTGGATATTTTAAACTTTTTTAGCAATTAAAAAACTGAAAAGTGGTGCGTGCAAAATTATTCGGCCCCTTTACTTTCAGTGCAGAAAACTCACTCCAGAAGTTCAGGGAGGATCTCTGAATGATCCAATGTTGTCCTAAATGACTGATGGTGATAAATAGAATCCCCCTGTGTGTAATCAAGTCTCTGTATAAATGCACCTGCTCTGTGATAGTCTCAGGGTTCTGTTGAAAGCGCAGAGAGCATCATGAAGACCAAGGAACACACCAGGCAGGTCCGTAATACTGTTGTGGAGAAGTTTAAAGCCGGATTTGGATACAAAAAGATTTCCCAAGCTTTAAACATCCCAAGGAGCACTGTGCAAGCGATCATTTTGAAATGGAAGGAGTATCAGACCACTGCAAATCTACCAAGACCTGGCTGTCCCTCTAAACTTTCAGCTCAGACAAGGGGAAGACTGATCAGAGATGCAGCCAAGAGGCCCCTGATCACTCTGGATGAACTGCAGAGAACTACAGCTGAGGTGGGAGAGTCTGTCCATAGGACAACAATCAGTCGTACACTGCACAAATCTGCCCTTTATGGAAGAGTGGCAAGAAGAAAGCCATTTCTCAAAGATATCCATAAAAAGTCTCGTCTAAAGTTTGCCACAAGCCACCTGGGAGACACACCAAACATGTGGAAGAAGGTGCTCTGGTCCAATGAAACCAAAATCCAACTTTTTGGCCACAATGCAAAACGATATGTTTGGCGTAAAAGCAACACAGCTCATCACACTCAACACACCATCCCCACTGTCAAACATGGTGGTGGCAGCATCATGGTTTGGGCCTGCTTTTCTTCAGCAGGGACAGGGAAGATGGTTAAAATTGAGGGGAAGATGGATGCAGCCAAATACAGGACCATTCTGGATGAAAACCTGTTGGAGTCTGCAAAAGACCTGAAACTGGGACGGAGATTTATCTTCCAACAAGACAATGATCCCAAACATACAGCAAAATCTACAAAGGAATGGTTCACAAATAAACGTATCCAGGTGTTAGAATGGCCAAGTCAAAGTCCAGACCTGAATCCAATCGAAAATCTGTGGAAAGAGCTGAAAACTGCTGTTCACAAACGCTCTCCATCCAACCTCACTGAGCTCGAGCTGTTTTGCAAGGAAGAATGGCCAAGAATTTCAGTCTCTCGATGTGCAAAACTGATAGAGACATACCCCAAGCGACTTGCAGCTGTAATCGCAGCAAAAGGTGGCTCTAAAAAGTATTAACGCAAGGGGGCCGAATAATTTTGCACGCCCCACTTTTCATTTTTTTATTAGTTAAAAAAGTTTCAAAAATCCAAAAGATTTCGTTCCACTTCACAATTGTGTCCCACTTGTTGGTGATTCTTCACAAAAAATAAAAATTTTATATCTTTATGTTTGAAGCCTGAAATGTGGCAAAAGGTTGAAAAGTTCAAGGGGGCCGAATACTTTTGCAAGCCACTGTAGATAGATAGATAGATAGATAGATAGATAGATAGATAGATAGATAGATAGATAGATAGATAGATAGATATAGATAGATAGAGATAGATAGATAGATAGATAGATAGATAGATAGATAGATAGATAGATAGATAGATAGATAGATAGATAGATAGATAGATAGATAGATAGATAGATAGATAGATAGATAGATATAGATATATCTATATATATATGCTCTCCGCTATTTCTGCAAACATGGAAGCCATATTTTTGCTGGAGACTGTAACCTAGCTCTTGATTTAATGACAGATAAATCACAATCCGACAAAGTTTCCCATAAGCATTAAATTGGCAAAACTGCTTTACTTTGATTAAAGCAATTTACTAAATCTTAATATTAAAAAATTGCACTTAATTACTGCGTAGCTAAAGCCTGCAAAGCCTGCTGACACACCCTACCAGATATCAGTACCCATTTCAGTTATATCTCAATTCATCCCAGGCTTTTCTACCCATATTTAGTTTAGATTTAGATGGTTTAATTAAATAATTTGCAGATCTGAGAAAAGAGTTCTCTATCCCTACCTCAGACTACTTTAAGTACATCCAGGTAACATATTGTTTTTTTTTTTTTTGTCAAAGCTTAATTGAACAAGCTGAATTTAGAAGCCGATTGGCTACCATGCACAGCTACACCAGATTTTGCACTCTCTAGTTTTAGGAAATCAACCCCAGTGTGAATATCTTTTATGGCCACTAGGTGGCAGTGCAATCTTAAGCATGAGACGCCATTATATCTATTTTTTTTAATAATATTTATTCTTTTTCTTTTTTTTGTTTACAAACTTTTTTATTTGGTACAAAAACTGATACAAAGCGATTTGACAGGTATCAAGAATATTTATTCTTTTTCTAAATAAATGAAAAATACAGAAGTCAATTCTATTTGCAGCTTTTGTGGGGGGTTGTTGTTTTTTGCTGTAGAGAATTTACAATGGAAGTGTTTAGAAAAGAGATTGAGAAAAAAATAAAATAAAAGCAGACAAGAAAGAGGGTGAAGAGAAGGATGGAGGAGAAATAGAGGAATGAGAGGTCTAGTAAAATGAAAACTAAGTGATAAGCTCTGAAATAAATGCTCAATTAAAGTGACACTAAACCCAAAAACAAACTATTAATATATTACAGCTTACATAAAGCAATATTGAACCCAAATGCAAACATTTATTATTTTGCTAATTTATAGATGTGATGGCTTCATTCGTTTTCTTTTTTAGGCTTTCTTTCTTTTATTGTCACCTGGCGATCTGGCCAGTAAGTCTGTTGCTCTTCAAAAGAATACGCTTTCTTACAGATATAGCAGTTAAAATGTTGAAAAAACCATTTATCACCGACAAGGGTGCTTACAATGATCAGCTTTTATTTATTCATGTAAAATCGTTACATGAATAACAAAAAGAAGGAAAGAAAAGAAAGAAAAACAAAAACTGTTTGCTATAACTGCTTATAAATTATTTGCTGATTTTGCTAGTGTATCTACAGTATCTCACAAAAGTAAGTACACCCCTCACATTTTTGTAAATATTTTATTCTATCTTTTCATGTGACAACACTGAAGAAATGACACTTTGCTACAATGTAAAGTAGTGAGTGTACAGCTTGTATAACAGTGTAAATTTGCTGTCCCCTCAAAATAACTCAACACACAGCCATTAATGTCTAAACCGCTGGCAACAAAAGTGAGTACACCCCTAGTACAGCTTACACTCCCCTCCCCCTAGACTGACAATGCTGCTGTCCAAAGGTGCCCCCCGTGCTCCTTCATCCAGAGTGGAGGCGCTCTAATACAGGGGGTGTGTTACTGGCCACCACATGAAAATAGTGGGGAAAAATGAAAACACATGCAGCCACATCTAATGATTGGTAAGCTGCAATATATTCAATGTTTGGTTTTGGGTTTAATACTGCTTTAAAATATAATTGTAAAGTGCTGCATAATTTGTCGGCTGTATAAACACCTGTAATAAATAAATTAAATAAATAATTCTTTAAAACAGAAATACAGTAAAACCTTGGTTTGAGAGTAACTTGGTTTGAGAGCGTCTTGCAAGACAAGCCAAATTTTTAAATTAATTTTGACTTGATATACAAAGCAATGTCTTGATATACAAGAAGCGTCATGTCACAACTGAGTATAAAAGAGAAGAGAGGCGCCTCTAAGTGTAGCAATATGGTTACATTTAATGAAGGTACAACAATTAGCAACATATTGCTACACTTAGAGGAACCTCTCTTCTCTTTTATACTCTGTAGCTCCTGCTGGATTTTGCTTCTAATCCCCTTTGTGGAGGTTTCCATTTGTGGATGGACATTTTATGGTTACACAACCTATCACATTGCTATAATCTTTTTATATGGACTATAAACTGAAGACCTGCTGAATAAATAGTTGTGGAACGAATCATTTGACTTTCCATTGTTTTTTATGGGGAAATTTGCTTTGATATACAAGTGCTTTGGATTACAAGCGTGTTTCTGGAACAAATTATGCTCGCAATTCAAGGTTTTACTGTACTATACTTAACTATATATATATATATATATATATATATATATATATATATATATATATATATATGTGTGTATATATATATATATACTATATTTATATTTTTATATATATATTATACTGTACTGAAACTTGAAGTGTATTTTGATATTAGGACACTAGAGGGAGACAGAGTACGTGTAATATCTTCAGTCAGCCCTTTTTGAGTCAGCTCATACCATCACATTTTGTGCAGTGCTGTGTTTACTCACTGCGGTGTTTGCTGTGTGCTGAATGAGTCACATCTGCATTTGAGCTCATTTGAGTGACATTTTGGTAATGATACAGGCTGAAAACTTCAATAGTAACACAATTTTTCTCTGCCAGACATTATAGACAGAAAACACAAAAATAAAAAAAGTGAGTACCTATCAATGTTGTATTTTTTTTCCAAATTTTTGCAATTGTGCTGTTTTATTATTCCAAGAAATTATTCTTAACTTTTGAAACCATTTTATTTGAAAATCTTAAAATGAATACTGTATGTGGAACTGGGGTTCCTGAACCCGGACCTTTGTGGTACAGCTGTTATTTGTTTAAAGTAGGTTTATGATGCCTTAATATTGGAATTTAGTCATATGATACTGGTAGCCCCATATTTGAAGTCAGCCTACCCATATATGAGATAACACATATCAGTTACCAAGAGCAGGTGGTTAAATATCTATTTGCAATAAAACATGATTTGTATTAGGCTAGCTTTACATTGATTAACCATAACATTATGACCAATGACAGGTAAAGTGAAGAAGATCATTATCTCTTTATAATGGCTTCTGAAAGTGGGTGGAATATATTATGCAGTAAGTGAACAATGGGCAAGCGTAAGGATTTGTGTGACTTTGACAAGGGTCAAATTGTAATGGCCAGACGACTGGGTCACAGGGGCGGATCCAGGGGGGGCAATGGGGCAATTACCCTCTTCTGAGAATGTGGTTTAGTGAGTGGGTGGGTGGGCGGCTCCGCGGGTGGCTGAGGGGGCGGGCGGGCGGTCGGCCGGCTCCACGGGTGAGAGAGCGGGTGGGCAGGTGGCTCCACAGGTGAGAGCGCGGGGGGCTCTGCGGGTGAGTGAGAGGGCGGGTGGCCGGCTCCTCGGGTGAGAGAGCGGGTGGCTCAGGCGGTGAGCGGGTGGGTGAGAGAGAGCGGGCGAGGAGCTGGGGCTCGGTGTGTGAGGGGGCTACTGGCCAATCAGGGAGCCGGCGGGCAGGGGAGCTGAGAGATTGCATGATCTCTCACCGCCCGGCGCCCACCCTGCATCCCTGCAGTTCCGCCCTCACTGTGCAGGCAGCGGCAGGCAGCAGAGAGTTTACATCATCTCTCTGCTGCCTGACTCTGGGACACAGCAAGAGACCACCTTAGCAGGAAAGTGACACAGAAAGTGACAATTGTAGCAGGCAAGTGACAATCCGCAACATGTGACAGGTGACGTGGCAAGTGACAATCCGCAACATGTGACAGGTGACGTGGCAAGTGACAGTCCGCAACGTGTGGCAGGTGACGTGGCAAGTGACAATCTGCATCTGGTGACAGGTGACGTGGAAAGTGACAATCCGTATTTGGTGGCAGGTGACATGGCAAGTGACAATCTGCATCTGGTGACAGGTGACGTGGAAAGTGACAATCTGCATTTGGTAGCAGGTGACATGGCAAGTGACAATCTGCATCTGGTGACAGGCGAGGTGGCAAGTGACAATCCGCAACATGTGGCAGGTGACGTGGCAAGTGACAATCTGCATCTGGTGACAGGTGACGTGGAAAGTGACAATCCGTATTTGGTGGCAGGTGACATGGCAAGTGACAATCTGCATCTGGTGACAGGCGACGTGGCAAGTGACAAGCCGCAACGTGTGGCAGGTGACGTGGCAAAAGACAATCTGCATCTGGTGACAGGTGACGTGGCAAGTGACAGTCCGCATTTGGTGGCAGACAAGAACTATTTCATTTTATATTGCAATGTAATAATAGAAATAATGCGCATCAATCATCCTGACACCATAACAACCATGGTGCCGTGATGATTGAAGCGCCAACACCAGCCATTTCCCTGAAAAAACTGCCCCCAAAAAACGTATTTTCTGGCAATGCCCCTCCCGAGACTAGACTCTGGATCCTCCCCTGCTGGGTCAGAGCAACTCCCAAACTGCAGCTCTTGTGGGATGTTCCCGGTCTGCAGTGGTCAGGACCGACCAAATGTGGTCCAAGGAAGGAAAATCGGTGACAGGGTCATGGGCTGCCAAGGCTCATTGATGCATGTGGGGAGGAAAGGCTGTCCTGTGTTGTCTGATCTCATAGAAGAACTACTGGAGCTCAAATTGCTGAAAAAGTGAATGCTAGTTCTGATATGAAGGTGTCAGAACACACAGAGCATCGCAGTTTGTTGTGTATGGGGCTGCATAGCCTCAGACTGGTCAGGGTGCCGATGCTGACCCAAAAATGCCCATAGTGGGCAAATAAGCATCAGAACTGGAGCATGGAGCAATGGAAGAAGGTGACTGATCTGATGAACTCAAGTATGGTTTGAGGAACACAACAATCCAATCAAACATCTGTGGGATGTGCTGGCTAAACAAATCCGATCCACGAAGGCCTACCTCACAACTTACAGGACCTTAAGGGATCTGCTACTGATGGATTGGTGCCAGATACCATAGCATACCTTTGGAGGTCTTGTGGAGTTCATGCCTCAACATGATTTCTGTGCCTCTGAAAAGTCATATACGGTCATATTACTTTGCAGAGGCATTTAACAAGTGGCAAGGACATATGTTACCTCCTCACTAGCTGTTTTAAGCCTGTAAATGGTGCAACACCACACCACAACTGTTGCATGCAGTTGTGGGCATCTTTGGGATGGCCACATTTTGCTTGAATGGGTCGCGTTTGGCTGCAGTTCTGCCCTGCGGACTTGATGGGGATAGTTTTTACCATGGCCAAGATGCTCTGCAGCTTAAGAACACCCCTGTCTGCTACCTTTGCTGCCTGGGGGGGGGGGGGGGGGGGTTAAGAGAAGTAAAAGCAGGACCCAACCACATGTTTCTACTGCCTCCCCCAACTGTAAGGCTAAACAAGACCTTATACTAGTTTGATATGGACACATTCAGTAATAGTACACAACATCTCTGTAGGTTGTACACCTAAGTATAGCCCAATCTTGTGCATGGACCCTGCCCTAGGTTGGAGCATTCCCTATCTATATTTATTGTTGTTTACAGCTAGGATGTGGCCAGCCAGAGATTTGCTTTTGTTTTTTGTGTTCTTTGGGTTTATCCTAAGCTCACGACATTGATTATTTTGCCTGCTGCTGTTGAGTTGTCTCCAGTAGTTACAATGAGAAATAACAATGTATTGAGGTATTATTATCTATTTACCCTGGTCCATCACTGAGGGTTTCATTCCAGTTTGCTGAGGGGAGAGGATAAATATTTGGAGCAGCCTTCTAGAGAAGGGTCTTCCCTGCCAGGCTTTTGCCTGGAGCGTAATTCATCGTAGGTCATTGCCTGGGGCCTAAGCCAAGGCTCTAGGAATCTAGGCTGGTCTATCTACTGTATGTTAGGGCTTGAAGAATCGGGAAGATTGCTGCCCGTTGGAGGATCTTCAGAGGAGTCTGCTATGCTTTAGAGTGTCTAGGAGAGCTTGAGGGAAGCTGCTGCTGCCGGATGAACATTACATGGAGACTTCATTACTCAGCTCTTTAAATCCCAACTCCAGGATATTAACAACTCGCCATCCCTTCCCCTCTAACTATCAACTGATATTAAAAAAAAAACCTATCCAAATGCCCATTTTTCTTACCTGAAGCCATGGGCACATGATGATTCTTTTCTTTTTTTCTTTACTTTATGGCGTCCTTCTTCAGGTGACCACAGGGACATCAATAGGGGGGTACCACCGGGCCTCCTGTAGGGGGCCCGTGCACACAGGGGGGCCCGGACAGCAGGGGGATCTGTGCGGCGGGATGGGAGAAAAATTACAGAACAATGCGCTGTATCTCTGTATCTCTCCCTCCTGCAGCTGAAGGACGGTTTCTCCCCCTATCCCTCCAACTGGCTTATAGCTGCTGGAGGGAGAGATACAGACACAGTGCATTGTTCCGTAATTTTCCTCTTGTCCCAATGCACCAATCCTCCTCCCTGGGCTGCCCACATCTGATTCCCCCCTGTGTGCCCAGGCCCCTCCTCGTTCTCCCGCCCCCCCCCCCCCCCCCCTGGCTGCTTTTTTTTGTAATTTTCCAGCCCCCTCCTTTTCTGAATTGGACACAGTGAGTAATCGGTACCAATCGCTCCTGTGTCCATTCATAATGGAGCATAGTAAAGTAGCATGCAAAGCACTTCGGCAGCGGCGCTACACGTGCGCATTCAACCCTTTCCTTGGCCGCTAGCGGGAGTTAAAAGCGCCCCGCTAGTGGCCGAATAGCGCCGCTAAAACAGCAGTAAAGCGTTGCTAAAACTAGCGGAGCTTTACCGCTACCGCTGCCCGCGCCTTAGTGTGAAAGGGGTCTTACTGTTCTGAGCCCCCTATGAGGCTGCTTTCACACGGATGTGCTGCATTTACTGTACCTGCACCGTGCATCTGCAACTTTCCGGGTTATAGACTTCTATTGCGTTCTGCAGGTGTGGTGCTCTTCTCTTTCTGAAAGCACCAACACTCCTGCATTCAGGAAGCGCACCAAACCTGCAGGATATAGTTGAAGTCTATGGCAAAGCACAGCTAGTCCAAGAAAGCTGCGAGTACACTTCACCCGCTGTGTGGCTAAACCGCAGCACATCAGTGTGAAAGCAGCCCTATACTATAATGCCCAGTGTATTGCTTCACACTGACCTGAAGAACTCTTCTTTCCTGCAGCTGGCATCACTCTGGAGACTGCTAGTAGGGATAAGAGGTGGAGTGCAGTTGGCATCACTCCACATGGGACAGGAGCCGGCACTACAGCAGAGGCTTAGGCTTATGCGGTTCTTGCTCCCTACTACAGCTCCAACTTTCCAAGTAGTCCCTCTGCATTGCACTCTGTTTGTTTGATGCTCTGAGATGGCGGATCAGCAAGCCACCTGGCCGCGATCTACTGGTTGCTGACCCCCCCGCTCTAGACTGTCATAAAGTGCCCTCCATGCACCCATGGAACACCCCAAATATGGATGTACACTTTGGGCTTATGACACGGTATAACATGAAACTCTGGCCGCAATGCAAGACCCCCAGTATCAAAAGAGAGAGATGTGCAGCAATTGGTTATGATAGTACAGGATGGGAGAATGTGATCTCAAGAATACCTAGAAGTGCTTACCTGGGTTTGGAGGGCTTTTCAACTACGCAGATTAATGCCTTGTACACACGATCGGATTGTTGGCCAACAAAACAGTGGAATTTTGTCCCAAGGGTGTTGGCTCAAACTTGTCTTGCATACACACGGTCACACAAATATTGGCCAACAATTACGAACGTAGTGACGTACTAGACGTACTACATGGTTTTTGAGCTCTTTAGCGCCACCCTTTGGGCTCCTTATGCTAATTTCGTGTTAGTAGAAGTTTGGTGAGTGTTGATTCGTGCTTTTCTTTTCGCGTTTTTTAATTTAGCGCTTTTCAGTTCGTTTCTGAGCGGCCGTTCATCAACCAGACATGTTGCGGAATCGGAGGAGAAACGTTCTTATTTATTATTGGCATTGGAGTTATTGCTTTGACATTATTTATTGGGTTGAATAATGATTTGATTTGGTATATTTTCTATATTTTTGGATGCATAGAATGCATTTTTTGGTTAAGTTCTATTGGCAGATAGTATGTCTAATGTTTTTATTTTTTATTTTTTTAATGCACAATAAAAAAAATGTGGAGAATAATACTTGGCTATGTGTTTTACTTCAAATGACAGTTTGGGAGTAGGCTTTTACATTTTAAAAATTACAATGTAAAATTATCAAGGGACACCAACATAGTTGTATCTTTGATCTTAAAAACTACGGGATAATGGTGTTGTGGTAACTTGCACAAATAATAAAAAAAAAAAGCATAATAATATAATTCTTTCTATCACTAGAAAAAAAAAGCCTTTGAAAATGTGTTTGCAATAACTCCATCAGTATCACCTGCAAAGCAGCTTCATTATTATCCTATTAAAGAAGAGAATGGTGCGCTGCATTTCCAGATTTCATAATTTGCCTCGTCACGAATGTTAATTCTCCATTACAAATGCTAGTTTACATTGTGATTTGTTTTACAATGACAATAA
The DNA here is from genome assembly GCA_037952835.1 of Lithobates septentrionalis. NCBI lineage: Eukaryota > Metazoa > Chordata > Amphibia > Anura > Ranidae > Lithobates > Lithobates septentrionalis. Next base: position 203,700 of record JBBDGP010003459.1, on the reverse strand, counting down.
ATCTTATCTTATCTTATCTATCTTATCTATCTTTACAAGACCGACCGCTTCTGCTTCCGAGCGTGTTTCTTCTTTGGAATATCGTCCGATGGACTTGTGTGCACGCACATTTGTTGGCAGAAAATTTGAAAACATGCTAGCCAACATTTGTTGGTGGAAAGTCAGACAACAATTGTCCGATGGAGCATATACACGGTCGGATTTTCCACCAACAGCCTGACATCCAACATTTCCCGTTGGAAAGTCTGATCGTGTGTACGGGGCTTAAGACTTAATACTCAAAAAAGTTATTGGCAGGCAGCTTCCAGTGGTACTTCCCACGATGGGAGTTTGATAGTTGTGGAAGCACTCTGGCATAGCTTAAAAATCCAACCTTGGTGTCAGGAAGTCTGACACCTCCCACCCTCTTCTTGGACAATCAACATCTGCCTTGACATACTTCATCGTGATTGGGCTAAGGTGCCTGTGCTACCTGTATAGATATAAGTAAGATGAGGTCTTTAGAACATGACACTCACTAGAACTGAAGTAGTGGCTTGGAGAAGCTATCAAATGTCTTCAACATTACAAAGCTACTACTAGCTATAGGTTTTGTTTAAGAAAATGTCAGTTGATGTTAACGAGAAGAAACCAAGAAAGGCAAAAAAAAAAGCAGATTAAACTTCAGCTTGGAATTTATAAAATACAATTAAGGATGTCTTTGTCTTATACCTGGAAATTTCACACTCAGGAAGAAGGCCTCCATGGAAATGAGGATACGGAGATGTAAGTAGGAAGCTATTGTCACATTCTACGGGGGAATATTGTCTCGGAGATGAAGGTTTGTCACCTAGTTTATTTACAGTGCTGTAAACCGGCTCCGGAGACCTGGAAGACAAAAGACAGGATAACGCCTTTAAAAAAGCAATTCAATAAGTATGTTCCAGTAGTTGTGATTAGATAATCAGCTGTGTTATGATACACGGGTAACCATTATTATAGCCTATATTACAACACAAATCCAGAACAAAATCTGAAAACAAATACGGTAAGAACAAATATTGAGAGAGTAAATCTCCATAGTCGGAAAACATACAATACACATTGAAAAAGGGTTCTGATCACTCTGTCCAGAAAAATAAAATAAATAAAGATTTTCTTTGAAATCAAGGCAACAGGAAGTTATCCTAAAGAGGGTAATGTTGTAGTCAGGGGCATTGCTAGGTCTACAAAAGATCTGGGGCTAGAGCCCATAGCAGCGTAGTAAAGAAAGTCATACGCTCGGGTGGGCATACATATTTATATACAGTAATATACGTGTGTGTATATATCCCCAGAGAGCCCCCCACTTACATCAGGGTCCCCAGAGAGCCCCCCCCCTTACATCAGGGTCCCCAGAGAGCCCCCCCTTACATCAGGGTCCCCAGAGAGCCTCCTCCTTGCATCAGAGTCCCCAGAGACCCCCCCTACTTACATCAGGATCCACAGAGAACCACCCCTCCCCTTGGCAACCCCTGCAGAGACTCTGGGCTATGGGCACCAGATTCGGGGCTATAGCCCCAAAAGCCACCCCCTAGCAATGCCACTGGTTGTAGTTATTTTCCCCTCCAGGTCATTGTCACTCCCTCTATTGGCTTTTTTTCACATTTGCAGACACCTTAGCTGCTCACTGGAAACCTTCTTGACATGCAATGCAGTATAAACACAAGAGATTTTAGAAGCACTGAGAATGTTCAAATGTTTTTTAGGACCAGGAGCCCCAGACACGTCCAACTAAGCAAATTCAGAAGATGGTCTAATGAAACACCATGCCTTCCAGAACCACTTGTCAAATATAAAGGAAAACGCCTTGATAAAAAAATATAATAAGAACAGTGAAAACCAGTGAGAAAAGCAGCTTGGAAACAACAGTCAGATACACTGTAAAAAAATACCAAGACATACTAAAAATGAACTGGTGTAGCTCTGCCTAGCTGCACCAAATTTTGCACCCTTCAGTTCTGGTAAATCAACACCATTGAAAGATCCTCAATGTATATCCACCTTTGTGCATTTACTGAGGGCTATTGGAAGTATTAGATACTTCACGTTCCGGAAAGTATATGTGTCTCTGTTACTGAACGCATTTGACTCCGAAATAGAGTCTTCCAAATCCGGTAAGAGTCCATCTCACACTGGGTGGTGGATCATGTGGTGGATTTTGGTTTATTCATACCTCCTGAACACTGGATTTCACACAATTATATAAAGTTTCTCTTGGACATTTATGTGTTTTGACACAGTACTCATTTATCAATTTTTAGTATGTCTTCCACAACCATACTCATGCTTTTGAAAAGAGCCAGATAGCCATACTATCTCAGTCAAGGTGATGGCGTTGGCTGTTCCCTCCTTTTTCAGAAAAGGTATCCTCCGCGTAGTGAGAGTTTTTATACTTAAATCAGTACACCCCACCAAAGCAGCATCAAGGTCCATCACCACTCCACAGGCCAAATCAATTTCCTCCACAGTGGAATAAAGAGGCAGAAGGTCACGGCTGGATTCCAACGGTTCATAGAAGTGAATTACTACATTCTTGTTCAGATAAGCACTCTGTGTGACCTGGAAGAGCAATTCTTTCACTGATAAATTTTCTACTTAATCAATGTCCAAAATGTGCATAACATTAGCAGCTCATCCTGAGAATGTGTTTAGCTTCATTGCTGCTTACTATTTGTCTGCCTTCATATTTTTCTCCTTTTTTCCCTTATATGACACATTTTTTTTTATTTTGATTTGGGTTGCACATGCCCTGGTTACTTGGTTATATCCTTTTACACTGTGTGTATTTTGCAGTATCTGTTTGTAATTGCACTTTTCATTAATTTTCCACTATATTTTTTTTTACATTATTTTTAGTAATTTGGGGTGTAATTCTGCATCTTCAGTTATCTTTTGACATATTTCTACAGTTTGTGCTACATACAGGGGTTGATTTACTAAAGGCAAATAGACCGTGCACTTTGCAAAGTGCAGTTGCTCCAGAGCTTAGTAAATGATGTAAAGCTTCACTTTGCAAAGAATACCCAATCACATGCAAGGAAAATTAAAAAAAAAAAAAACCTGAATTTTTGCTTGCACATGATTGGATGATGGAAGTCAGCGGAACTTTTGCTCATTTACTAAGGGGGAGTACAACTGGGTAGGGTTACCACTTCATTCCTTTAAACCCGAACACATATTAATTACACAGGTTCTGAGGCTAATTTAATTCAGATAAGAAACCAAGTGAGTTTATCTACCACCTTAATTAGCCACACAACCTGTGTAATTAATATATGTCCGGTTTTAAAGGGATGAAGTGGCAACCCTACAACTGGGGAATCAATGGTAGCGAAGGATCTGGGCATTTTCGTAGATCATAAGCTAATAATAGCATGTAATGCCAAGCTTCCAAACCAAGCAAAATCCTATCTTAAGGCTTTGTTCACACTGCCGCATGGAGCGGCTCACAGCAGGGGTCCAGTGCGTCCTTGTTCACCGCTTCAAGTCCGATTTCAGTCTGAATTAAATACCGACCAGAAGACGCACAGTACTCCTGTGCAATTCGCGTCGGTACCGCTCCAGAGATGTCTGAACTGGCTCAATAGAGGGCCGGTCACAATCTCCTGACATGTGAATTGGAAGTGGGGAAACCCTAGTTTTGACAGGTACCCAGCTCTCACTTCCGTCCGCGACGCCTAGGCGACTCCTGCTCTCCCCCTCCCTCCCTGCAATCTTCTGGGACACGTCACAGGTCCCAGAAGATTGTCTGGCCATTCAGGAGGCGCAGCGCGACTCGTGCATGTGCAGTGCGCACCCTGTTATGAAGCCGCAAGCTCCCACAGCCCACACTTACATAGTTACATAGTAGGTGAGGTTGAAAAAAGACACAAGTCCAACCTATGTGTGTGATTATATGTCAGTATTACATTGTATATCCCTGTATGTTGTGGTCATTCAGGTGCTTATCTAATAGTTTTTTGAAACTATCGATACCCCCCCGCTGAGACCACCGCCTGTGGAAGGGAATTCCACATCCTTGCCGCTCTTACAGTAAAGAACCCTCTATGTGGTTTAAGGTTAAACCTCTTTTGTTCTAAATTTAATGAGTGGCCACGAGTCTTGTTAAACTCCCTTCCGCAAAAAATTTTTTTTCCTATTGTGGGGTCACCAGTACAGTATTTGTATATTGAAATCTTATCCCCTTCTCAAGCATCTCTTCTCCAGAGAGAATAAGTTCAGTGCTCGCAACCTTTCCCCATAACTAATATCCTCCAGACCCTTTATTAGCTTAGTTGCTCTTCTTTGTACTCGCTCCATTTCCAATACATCCTTCCTGAGGACTGGTGCCCAGAACTTGCAATGCCAGCACCGTGTGCAAGCGTGGGAGAGAACGGAGGCTTCGGCACAGGTGAGTGTGTGTTTATTAAAAGTCAGCAGCTACACTTTTAAATAGACATTGGGTCCAGCTGGAACCCCGCTTTAAGTGTAACTCCCTTCCTTCCATTTAGTCCATATTTATTTATTTGTTCCACTTCCTATATATGATCTGGTTTTTAACTTCTCGTTTGTGGACTATAAGTGGGTATGCAGTTATTTCCATAACAACGTCACATTTTGGGCCTGTGTGGACAGGCTTTGGTCTTGTATCAATGGTATCAGTATGACATCAGTTTGTGACACTTCTGAAATCATTCAAAATTCATTTTCAAGGGAATTTGTTCTGCAGTTGACCTCATTCTGAACAGCACTGAACTGGCTTCCAGTGGGTTATGCATGTCTATAGACTTGCATATCTATGTAATGCAACCCCCCCCCCCCCCCCCCCCACGGTGTGGCACTGCTGTGACCTTCAACCTTTCAAATTCACTAGCCATTCCCAACCATTAGAAGGAAACAAGAATAAAGTAAGCTGGCTACACAGATGCATTTAACATATATGGATATACAATAACGTCTTTAACGCACCATAATCTTCAGTGTGGAATAACATGAACTTGCAACATACAAATAGATGGGTGAATTTGTGTTCACAAAGGAAACCATGTTTATTACACAACTAATCATAGTATTTTGTATCCTGTTTAGAAAGAGGAAACACATATCTTCAGTGTAATCTGGAAAGATACGGTACATAAAAATACAAGAAATCTGCCCAACATTACATTTGGATAGTATTTATTAACATGGTTAAAAAAAAAAACCTCAAAGATTCTTTACAGTGAAGAGCAAATTATTTAAAACCCCCCACTTTTCCTCACCCTAAAAAGAACTGGTAAATGTGTCTTTGAACCCCAATCTAGCTCACCCTCACATGTGCAGACTCCAATGTCTAGGAGCACAGCCTCCCCACCTCCACTCTCTAATATAAGTGAACCAATAGGCACATCATATTTGAATGATTTACAACACAGAGCATTATAGGGCGAGATTCTTGCATGGTCTTAAAGAGGTTGTAAAAAAAATCCCCCCCAAAAAAAGACCCTGCAAGACAAAGGCATGATGAGCTAGTATGCATCGCATACTAGCTCATCATGAAATACTTACTTTAGAACGAAGCTGTTGCAGCGGTCCCCGCTGTCAAGGCCGACATCTTTCCCGGAGCTTTCAAGGGGTGCTGTGCTGTGATTGACCGGAGCCGAGATGACGTCACGGCACGCCACCGTTCGCAACACCAGCTCGGAAAGAACAGGACCGGTGATGTCACCGGCTGCATGCACTAGAAATATCTCCTAAACTGTACAGGTTTAGGAGATATTTTCACTACCTATGGGTAAGCCTTATTATAGGCTTACCTAAAAGTCTGCAGAGGAAGTTTACTTCCTCTTTAATTGCTACAGTTAAAGTGGAAATTTACCCATAACATTTTGATAAAAAAATTATGATCTTTAGCGGGGATCGGACATTTCACATTAATAATAATGCTATCAAATTTAGTGTGTGCTGTAAATTGCCCCCAGAATTGCCCCTGTTTCTCTCCCTGGAGGCAGCCATTTTGCTGAAGTCCAGATCCCTGAGCAGTATTACATTTTTAGGCTGTCAGTAAATCAGCCAGTCTACTGGCTCTGATTTTCAGCACAATTCCAAATATTGGAGAGCAACTGAGCATGTGCAGAGCAGGGTGAAACGGTGTATTACTGGATTTTAAACAGTATAGGCACTTATTTTGAATGTTTTACATAGAGTGCCTTGAAAAAGTATTCAAACCCCTTGACAATTTCCACATTTTGTCATGTTACAACCAAAAAAGTAAATGTATTATATTGGGATTTTATGTGATAGACCAACACAAAGTGGCACATAATTGTGAAGTGAAAGGTAAATGATACATTTTTTTTTCAAATTGTTTTACAAATAAATATCTGAAAAGTGTGGGGTACATTTGAATTCAGCCCCCTTTACTCTGATACCCCTAACTGAAATCTAGTGGAACCAATTGCCTTCAGAAGTCACCTAATTAGTAGAGTCCACCTGTGTGTAATATAATCTCAGTATATATACAGCTGTTCTGTGAAGCCCTCTGTTTGTTAGAGAATCTTAGTGAACAAACAGCATCATAAAGGCCAAGGAACACACCAGACAGGTCAGGGATAAAGTTGTGGAGAAGTTTAAAGCAGGGTTAGGTTATAAAAAATATCCCAAACTTTGAACATCTCATGGAGCACTGTTCAATCCATCATCCGAAAATGGAAAGAGTATGACACAACTGCAAACCTACCAAGACATGGCCGTCCACCTAAACTGACAGGCCGGGCAAGGAGAGCATTCATCAGAGAAGCAGCCAAGAGGCCCATGGTAACTCTGGAGGAGCTGCAGAGATCCACAGCTCAGGTGGGAGAATCTGTCCACAGGACAACTATTAGTCGTGGACTCCACAAATCTGACCTTTATGGAAGAGTGGCAAGAAGAAAGCCATTTTTGGAAGAAAGCCATAAGAAGTCCTGTTTGCATTCTGCGAGAAGCCATGTGGGGGACACAACAAACATGTGGAAGAAGGTGCTCTTGCCAGATGAGACCAAAACTGAACTTTGGCCTAAAAGCAAAATGCTGTGTGGCGGAAAACTAACACTGCACATCACCCTGAACACACCATCCCCACTGTGAAACATGGTGGTGACAGCGTCATGTTGTGGGGATGCTTTTCTTCAGCAGGGACAGGGAAGCTGGTCAGAGTTGATGGGAAGATGAATGGAGCCAAATACAGGGCAATCTTACAAGAAAACCTGTTAGAGTCTGCAAAAGACTTGAGACTGGGATGGAGGTTCACCTTCCAGCAGGACAACGACCCTAAACATACAGCCAGAGCTACAATGGAATGGTTTACATCAAAGCATATTCATGTGTTAGAATGGCTCAGTCAAAGTCCAGACCTAAATCCAATTGAGAATATGTGGCAAGACTTGAAAATTTCTGTTTACAGACACTCTCCATCCAATCTGACAGAGCTTATGCTATTTTGGAAAGAAGAATGGGCAAAAATGTCCCTCTCTAGATGTGCAAAGCTGGTAGAGGCATCCCCAAAAAGACTTGCAGCTGTCATTGCAGAGAAAGGCGGTTCTACAAAGTATTGAATCCAGGGGGCTAAATTCACATATTTATTTGTAAAAAAAAATTGAAAAACATTTATTATTTTCCTTTCACTTCACAATTATGTGCCCCTTTGTGTTGGTCTATCACATAAAATCCCAATAAAATACATTTATGTTTTTTGGTTGTAACATGGCAAAACGTGGAAAGTTTCAAGGGGTATGAAATCTTTTTTTCAAGGCATTGTCGCTATACCTGCAAAAGAGGCCAGCCTGATACGATCTAGCAGGACTTAATTTTATGACTGAAGTTTCACTATAACTGATAAAAATGCAGCAGCTATACCACATCTTACAGGTCAGCTGACAAATCTTGGCTTTGGGACTAATGGCCCTATTCAAGAACAGAGGTTTAAAAGCTAAGTGTATAAACCCAGAGTAGCCAATCAGAATTCCCTCTACTGGAGTCAGACGAGAATAAGATGGATTCTGTTTGATTGCTAGAAATAACTGCACTTAAAAGTTTACTTTAGCCCTTATACGCATTACTAAGTTTAATATCTTACAGTGGGAACAGCTGTGATATCTATCAACTAGTGATCACACTTTGTACAAATGTGTCGTTTATTTTCAAAGTATTTCAGAAACAGAAAAAGTTATCCAGACACGGTCTTGGGCTTATAATTAGCAAATTAGGTAATACTTTTTTCCACAATTGTTTTTATTTTTCATGCGTATATGAAAAAATAGTTGGACAGTTTCCAGAAACAGATCATTCCTCCCAGTCCCTGGTTTAAATAAGAATGTGGGGAGAGAGACACTGCTCTCTCAGAAGAATTATGGGATTTTAAAGGGAGGTAATAGGTCAGTTTAATTAAGGTGAGCACCAACAACAGCAATGATTAGTATAAAAAGTATAAATTTATTGAAAAATATCAGATAAAAACAACAATACAGCCGAAATACATATTGTGGCCGTGAATTACAGTTTGATAAATGAAATCAAATACGTGAGTATGCAGGAGCAGCCAACATGTTTCGCATAGCGCTTCATCAGGGCACTGCATGCATTACTGATTTCATCTAGATTATATAAGATATAAAACGTATCATTAAATCACTATAGCGCATCATTACATAAGGCATTCACCCATCATAAAACCACTCATTTGGCCTCAAGTGGTTTTATGATGGGTGAATGCCTTATGTAATGATGCGCTATAGTGATTCATACCTTGTGATAGACCAGGTGAGCACATGCAAAGTGTATATATATATATATATATATATATATATATATATACATATATCTTTATAAATGTTATACAATTTAACAACCTATTTTTGTTTTTGTTTTTTGCTATTCAATTTTTGAATTGATCATAGGATATGTATTGTTATATTAATGATACGTTTTATATCTTATATAATCTAGATGAAATCAGTAATGCATGCAGTGCCCTGATGAAGCGTTATGCGAAACATGTTGGCTGCCCCTGCATACTCACGTATTTGATTTCATTTATCAAACTGTAATTCACGGCCACAATATGTATTTCGGCTGTATTGATGTTTTTATCTGATATTTCTCAATAAATTTACACTTTTTATACTAATCATTGCTGTTGTTGGTGCTCACCTTAATTAAACTGACCTATTACCTCCCTTTAAAGTCCCATAATTCTTCTGAGAGAGCAGTGTCTCTTTCCCAACATTTTTATTTTTCATGCGATCTATAAACACAAATCATAACAAAACTAAAAAAACACACTTTTTTTTTTTTTTTTATACTTTAATCGGCATTCGTTTAAAAAGATATGCGTTACTGTAGATAAAACTATGCATTTTATTCTATTATTTGTCAAATTTAAAATGACACTAGCTTTGTGATTTTGGTACAAAGAAATGCAAAATTATTTACAACTGAAATAAAGGCTTTTTCCCCCGAAATTTGCACTTTTTTTTATTTAAAAGGATAAGAAAAAAAAATTATTAATAGTTAAAAAGTAGAAATAGAAAACAAAATCAGCAGGAAAATAATAATTAAGTGGAGAAGTGGAAGAAGGAGTTAATGAAGGCTGATTAGGGTAAACTAAGGCTGGGTTGACACTACCTTCGCATGAGTCTAACAGCAGGAGTCCGGTGCGACCCCGTTCACCATTTCAGGTCTGATTTCAGCCCGAATTTTTGGCTGAATTCAGACCTGAAACGGACCAAAAGACGCACATGACTCCTGTGAAAATTCGCACCGGAGCTGCAGCGGAGATATGTGAACTGGCTCCATAGAGAACCGGTCAAAATCTCCTGCTATTGCGAATTGGATGCAGGGAACCCGAAATAGTGTGAACCCAACCTCAAGGTTACTAAGGTTTTTTTTTTTTTAGGAAGATGCTTTATTTATTAACCACTTAAGGACCGAGCCTCTTTCTGAGATTTGTTGTTTACAATTTAAAAACTGTTTTTTTTTTACTAGAAAATTACTTGGAACCCCCAAACATTTTACATTTTTTCCCCTAACACCCTAGAGAATAAAATGGCGGTTGTTGCAATACTTTCTGTCACACCGTATTTGCGCAACCTTTTTTTGGAAAAAATACACTTTTTTTAATTAAAAAAATAAGACAACAGTAAAGTTAGCCCAGTTTTTTTTAATATTGTGAAAGATAATGTTACGCCGAGTAAATTGAAACCCAACATGTCATGCTTCAAAATTGCGCCCACTCGTGGAATGGCGACAAACTTTTACCCTTAAAAATCTCCATAGGCGGCGTTTAAAAAATTCTACAGGTTGCATGTTTTAAGTTACAGAGGAAGTCTAAGGCTAGAACACCGTTTTCATATGCGGGCGCAAGTCATGTATGCGTTCGCTACATAAGCAAGCGAGCTCGTCGGGATGAGGTGCGTTTAAAAAAAAAAAAAAAAAATGTCATATTTATTATACCTTTTTTTAAAAATTTTTACACTGTTTAAAAAAAAAAATTGTGTCACTTTTATTCTATTAGTAATAGAAAAAAGCATGGACAGGACCTCTTAAATATGAGATCTGGGGTCAAAAAGACCTCAGATCTCATATTTACATTAAAATGCAATAGAAAAAAAAATTGTCATTTAAAAAAATGAAAAAAAAATTTAAAAAAAGGAATCCGCCGCAGAGACCACTTTTATCTTAAACTGGACCGCCCGCTGAAAAGGAGGATACCGGGGTTATGGTAGCTAACTGCTGCCATAACAACGATATCCTTCTTCAAAGTACCGACGTATAACGACAGTGGGCGGTCCAGAAGTGGTTAAAAAAAATATATATATGTTTTTTCTAAACTGTCAGGTTTCAATAACAGGCATCATATACAGATCAAAGCTCAACTTTTTAGTCTGCAGATGAATGAAACAGAGCAGAGGTAAAAATAACAATGATCTTACATATGAACAATGTTTATAAACAATGTGTCAGATGGTCCTTTTTTATTTTTATTATTATTATTATTATTTTTTACAGAAGCAGCTTCTACAGCTATAATTACACAGCAGCTCCTGACAATTACTTTGACAGGTGGGAATTGACACTGAGTTTAACGGGGAGCAGCAATGGGGCAGAGGAACAGGACGTACTACACATGCCCTATGTAATTTAATTATGTTTCCTGGGGGCATATGTAGTACGTTCAGCGTCCATAACTGGTTATTAAAGGAGTCTTTATTTTGTCTTCCATCGCACCCCTCAGCTTTATTCTGCCATTTTTTTTTTACCTTTCTGTGCTTTTTTGCTGTTTCTTTTCAATTTTAGTGTTTTATACACCAGCAAAACTTTTGTAGCTATATAAGAAAAAAAAAACATCAACCATTACAAATGCCTTTGAAAGATTACGTAAGATTATAGAATATCCTAAAATGATGAACTGTTGTAGGTAATTTGAACATAAGTGAGGGCAAGTGCCTCCATAGTTGCAGTTCCATCAGTCATGATAAGAATGTCCATTTCCTGGATGTTCCATTTCGGTCGATAAAAGACCTGCCTGTGTGCCGCAGTGCCAAGGTTTCCGGAATTCTCTTGAGTCGAATGCGGCTCTTATAATGGAACTTGGAAAACTTCTGGAATATACTGAGTTTACTGTGACTATCTCCAGGAGGAAATGGTTAATTGAAAGTGCATTACAGTGTTCGATCTAGGATCGACTTTTCGCCTAATCTAGAGAGTGCATTAATCAAGCTCCAGCAGAGGGTATTGATCAGGATGACATTTTGTATCATCAGAGGATAAAACAAGCGGTAAGAACATTCCTCCTACAAGTCTTTGTTCAATACCAAGATTTTTTCAGATGTTTTTAGGATGTAAAAGAAATGTTCAATTGCTACATAAGGCAATAATAATAAAATTGTTTTCCTACTGCAGTTAGATGCTGGCCTAAAGTTTAAAGCGGACCTTTTCTTTGTATCGGGATCCAGTCCCCTCCCCCGCAATAGGATATTTTTTTTTCTTTAATGCTTTTTTTGTATGGCAGGGTAGTGCTTCCTCCTTTCTCATCTAGGCGAGAATGACATTGCACCTGATGTATGCAGATGTTTTGAAGGTGTCGGGGCACCTTCCGCAACAGAGGTGCTCGAAGACCTGGCATCCCTGCCAATACCTTGCATGGCCGCAGGAATTCACACTGGCGCGTAACAAGTGCACAGGGGCTTGCACGCATGCGCATTGCCGCGCGCGCGCCGGAACACACACGTGCACAGTTACGCATGCCCCCAGCTTAGTTTGGCGCCAAGTATCTTTTATAAGGAAGCCAGTTAATCTCTGCAGTTGCTGGTTGGTCTTCGGCTCCTCTAGTGCGTTGTTCCTGTGATTTCCTGTTAACAACTCGGCTTGTCCTGAACCTATCTTCTGCTTGCCTCCTGACCTGAAGGGGGCTTGATTAACGGATCTTCCTTTCCTGTTCTCCTGTGTATGAATCCCATCTGGCATCTGACCTTGGCTTCGAATCAACTTAGTTTCATAGTTACATAGTTAGTAAGGTTGAATAAAGACACCAGTCCATCCAGTTCAACCTGAGTGAGTGTGGGTGCGTGTCTACAATTGTCCCTGTCCCTGTACATTGTGTCTCAGTAAGATGCTTATCTATTATATCATTATTTATTTAAGGTACCCATATAGTGCCGTCAATTTTACGCAGCGCTCCAAACATACATCGCACACTCACATCGGTCCCTACCCTCTAGGAGCCCACAATCCAAGGTCCCCAACTCACATTCATATACTAGGGCCAATTTTTTGGACAGAAGCCAATTAATGTCTTTGGGGTGTGAGAGGAAACCAGAGTACCCGGAGGAAACCCACGCAGGCACAGGGAGAACATGCAAACTCCAGGCAGGTAGTGTTCTGGTTGGGATTCAAACCAGCGTCCCATTTTACTGCTAGGAGAGAGTGCTACCCTAAAGACAGAAGACTTCTCTCCTGTTCTCTGTGCTACCAAAGACCTGCTACTTCTTATGGGCACCACCCGTCTGCAGACACCACTCCAATGCATCCTCTGACAAGCATCCTAGTCAGAAGATCTCTGCAAGCATTCCAGCAAGGGACCCGTGCTACTTTGGGCCTGACTCCTCCTGTTCCAACTTCAGGGCAGTCTGGAACTTAGCTGCAAGGGAAGCCCTCTCTCCACTGGCCTCCAGCACCTGGTACGTGATAGAAGGGCTCTGCTGGACTTTCAGTACCCAGCAGAAACCTTTGACAGATCTGTGCATCTGGAAGAATCAACTGTTGGTGTACAGAACACCCTCAGAAATGTAATTCTAAGGTACGTCAAAGGTACTAAGGAAAATCTAATTTTAGGCACCCCTTGCATTGGGAATTTCACTTTTGGTGGGATATCCCCCAAGGGTTAAATACTTCATAGGGGATTCAGACCCTGCAGCTTTTCTTATTAGAACATGCACCATGTGGTTATAAAGAACCAGACCCTCCCAATCAGAATCAGTCTACAAAGGAAACTTTGAAACAAACAGCTATTTCTTCAGAGCAACAAAAGGTAGCAATCTTGTTTGTTTTAATATCCTTGTAATGTACATTGATCAAAACTGCAGTTACTATTTACAGTAAATATAAAAAGAAAGGTGCATAGACAATATGTGAGTATTAAATGAAGTTATTATAATAATATGATTAACCGTGAAGGATGTCCTGCAGCTGAACACTATAACCCCGATATAAGGGCACAAGGAATAAAGATAAAAGAGAAAAGTGCAGCACTGGACAAATACCACAAAATGTGAGTGTGATAAAACAATAAATCTATAACAAACAATAGTGATTGGTAACCAAAAATATTGAGGTTGACATCAAATAAATAAATTAATGAATATTAAATACATAGAATGCTAATAAAATTAGCACAAAAACATGAGTAAAAATAAATGTTGTGAAAAATAGTTCATATAATAAAATAAAAGTGAAATAAAGTCCAAAAAAGTTGAAATGTTCAATGCAGGATCCTGGATCAATATTCCACCGTTAGTGCTGCCCACCATCTAGTGATATAAACATGGAGGCTTACCAGAAAGCCTGCGACCACCCTTATTCAGAGGGGTCAAAACAGGCCAAGTAGAGATCTCAGAACCACAGGGGACAATGCTGGAATCTCACCACCCTCCTTGCTGAACAGCCAATCAGTGGAAACAGGGGACACCTTGGATGATGTGTTTCCGGGAGACAATCCCCATAGAGTGATCGATACAAACTCCTTTAACTGTATATAGTAGGTTTCTGTGTCTGTGATGTCACGCCTCCTCATGGCTGATGGTGTTGGTTTCCTCAGTCCTGAGGGCGCAGAGCTCGGAGGTGTCTGTCACACACTGTCCAGGAGTCACAGCACCGTGCCCGGGAGGAGGGGGGACGCCGTGGCCTAGGCTGCCCTGAAGGACACCATAAAGCAGAACGCATGAAGGCCCAGAAACACCCACAGTATCCCTAGGACCCACCCACATCAACTCGCAGAACTGGTACAAGTGACTCCCATAGGCCGCCCTGAAGCTACAGAGGCACAAAGGATCATTGGACATATAGTATCAGGACTGGAAAATTAAAGAAATAGGAAGTCAGAGAACTTTGAAAATTGGCCTGTTTTGACCCCCCTGAATAAGGGTGGTTGCAGGCTTTCTGGTAAGCCTCCATTTTTACATCACTAGGTGGTGGGCAGCACTAACGGTGGAATATTGATCCAGGATCCTGCATTGAACATTTCAACTTTTTTGAACTTTATTTCACTTTTATTTCACATTTAGTGGCATTTGTCCAGCGCTGCACTTTTCTCTTTTATCTTTACTATTTACAGTGCCTTGCAAAAGTATTCACCCCCCTTGGCATTTTTCGTGTTTTGCTGCCTCACAAACTGGAATTAACATGGATTGTTTGAGGATTTGCATCATTTAATTTACAGAACATGCCCACAACTTTGAAGATTTTTTTTTTTTTTTATTGTGAAGCAAACAACAAATAGGACAAAATAACAGAAAAGGTCAATGTGCATAACTATTCACCCCCCTAAAGTCAATACTTTGTAGAGACAACTTTTGTGGCTATCACAGCTCCGAGTAGCTTTGGATAAGTATCTATGAGCTTGCCACATCTTACCACTGGGATTTTTGCCCATTCCTCCTTGCAAAACTGCTCTAGCTCCTTCAAGTTGGATGGTTTGCGCTTGTGAACAGCAATCTTTAAGTCTAGACCACAGATTTTCTATTGGATTGAGGTCTGGGCTTTGACTAGGCCATTCCAACACATTTACATGTTTCCCCTTAAACCACTCAAGTGTTGCTTTAGCAGTGTGTTTGGGGTCATTGTCCTGCTGGAAGGTGAACCTCCGTCCTAGCCTCAAATCACACACAGAGTGGTACAGGTTTTGCTCAAGAATATCCCTGTATTTAGCACCATCCATCTTTCCCTCAACTCTGACCAGATTTCCAGTCCCGACTGCTGAAAAACATCCCCACAGCATGATTCTGCCACCACCATGTTTCACTGTGGGGATGGTGTTCTTTGGGTGATGTGATGTGTTGGGTTTGCACCAGACATAGCGTTTTCTTTGATGGCCAAAAAGTTCAATTTTAGTCTCATCAGACCAGAGCACCTTCCTCCATACATTTTGGGAGTCTCCCACATGCCTTTTCGCAAACTCAAAATGTGCCATTTTGTTTTTTGCTGAAAGTAATGGCTTTCTTCTGGCCACTCTGCCATAAAGCCCAACTCTATGGAGCGTACGGCTTATTGTCGTCCTATGTACAGATACTCCAGTCTCTGCTGTGGAACTCTGCAGCTCCTCCAGGGTTACCTTAGGTCTCTGTGCTGCCTCTCTGATTAATGTCCTCCTTGCCCGGTCCATGAGTTTTGGTGTGCAGCCGTCTCTTGGTAGGTTTGCTGTTGTGCCATGTTCTTTACATTTGGTTATGATAGATTTGATGGTGCTCCTAGGGATCATCAAAGATTTGGATATTTTTTTATAACCTAACCCTGACTTGTACTTCTCAACAACATTGCTTGTTTGGAGAGTTCCTTAGTCCCCATGGCAGTGTTTGGTTAGTGGCGCCTCTTGCTTAGGTGTTGCAGCCTCTGGGGCCTTTCAGAAAGGTGTGTATATGTAATGACAGATCATGTGACACTTAGATTGCACACAGGTGGACATCATTTCACTAATTATGTGACTTCTGAAGATAATTGGTTGCACCAGAGCTTTTTATGGGCTTCAAAACAAAGGGGGTGAATACATACGCACATGCCAATTATCAGTTTTTTATTTCTGAAAAATAGTTTTATGTATATATTTTTCTAATTTTACTTCATGAACTTAGACTATTGTGTTCTGATCCATCACATATAATTCAGATTAAAAAAACCCATTGAACTAAAGGCTGTAATGTAACAAAATAGGTAAAAATCCGAAGGGGGGGGGGGGGTGAATACTTTTGCAAGGCACTGTAGGTTATATGACTCTGAGGAACAATACAACCACTAATTATGCTATGTAGGCATACAGTTATGGTCGTACCTCTGCTATACACCAGCAGTTCTGGATGCAAAGATGGCTAAAAGGGTCAAAAAAGGAGTCAATTGCATGACTCTCCCTACATGTTGATAAAACAGAAACTGACCTCTTGTGTTTTTGCGTTTTGTGCTAAAAGTGAGGATGTGTACATAACTTCTGGTATAAGAAGCCAATGCTGTATCTAACTCCAATTTGGTTTTTCAATGACAAACCTGACTGTGGCAAGTTTGAAAATGGAGCGGCTTTGTAGACTCTCACTACCTATGCAACCTTTCCCCAACTACCGCTTGAGGCCCTCTACCCAAAAGGGTGGCAAAAGCAAGGCACTTGTCATTACACAGACGATGGTGAATAACAGAGTTACGTTTAGTTAGGAAAATTATTGCAAAGTCTTAAACTGTATTACACATTATTAGTTATGCAACTCCACAGTAAGGAGTGAAATACCTGTTAATAGTTGATTTACTAAAGAAAAATAGACTGTGCACTCAGGGGCGGACTGACCATTTGGGCACTCGGGCACTGCCCGAGGGCCCCATGCCACTAAGGGGCCCCATCAGGGTTGCCAGCCTCAATTAAACCAGGGACAGTATGTAAAAATCTGTGTTTTTTTAAAAAAATCCCAAGATTATAGCTGCCCTGCCTCTCCAGTACCTTTTCAGTGTGTGTATGTGTATTCTGTGTGTGTATATTGTGTGTCTGTGTGTGTGTATACTGTATGTGTGTGTGTGTATACTGTGTGGCCCCATAATCTATTGCCTGGGGTCCCCATAATCTCCTATTGCCTGGGGGCCCCATAATCTCCTATTGCCCGGGGGCCCCATAATCTTCTCCTATTGCCCGGGGGGCCCCATAATCTCCTATTGCCCGGGGGCCCCATGAGTTGTCAGTCCTCCCTTGTGTGCACTAGACAAGTACAATTCGTTTCGTTCCAAATTTGTTTTTTAACGAATTTTGACAAATTTGTTAATTGGAATATTTAAAAAAC
This sequence comes from Lithobates septentrionalis, assembly GCA_037952835.1. Lineage (NCBI taxonomy): Eukaryota > Metazoa > Chordata > Amphibia > Anura > Ranidae > Lithobates > Lithobates septentrionalis. Next base: position 186,160 of record JBBDGP010003459.1, on the reverse strand, counting down.
ACATTTAACAAATTTTTCCGAATATTCATAAATTTGAATATTTGAAAATGCGTAAATTCAAAAATTCGAAATTCAATAATCTAAAAATCCGAAAATTCAAAAATCTGAAATAATAACTAACTAACAATAACTTAACTATTACTAACTATTAAATTATAGGTATCGGAATTTCCTTTAAAATTTGGCTGTTAGTGAACGTAACGAAGACGACTTGATCCGAAGTTCCGAATTATCCAAAATAACGAATGCCGTATCTAAACGAATGGAATGTAACAAATTAATAATAATAAATAACAATAATAATAATAAAAACGTATTATTGGGGGGGCGTGGCCAGCATAGGAAGTGGATGGTCGCACTATAGGAGAGCTCTGAGAACCGAGTCTCCCTGAAGCAGCCCAACGCTATTTATAGCCTACCTGATAACACAGCAGAGCAGGGGAGATACCGAGGAAGCAGCTGGTGATGTCAGGGAAAAGAAAAAACAAAGATAAGCCCCGTAAGTTAAGCACATTTAACAACCTGGCTGGGACTCCAGAGAAGCAGCATGGTGCCAGCCCCTCCCATTCACAGCACAGCATAGGAATGCAGGCTGATCAGTGTGAAGGAGGAGGGAGGGGGGAGAGAGCACACTCTAACCTGCAGCATAACAGCTCTGACCCAGCTAATACAGATATCAACAGCCCATTGAGACAAAAAAGAAGAATTTCTGATGCTGAAAGTTATATAAGTGACTCTCACCCTAATGTAAATGCTACATTCACAAACAACCCTTATAATGAAAAGCTTAATGCATTCCCCACTTCTGGCCAGCCAATAGTTGACACAGATCTTAAGGAAATGCTACTATCCTTAAGGGGAGCTCTTCAGCAAGATATGCTATCCTTTATGCAAAAATCCAAGATGGAAATGGATGCTTTGGGAGAAAGGGTAGACTATATTGAGCACAAAATGAATGATTTTACTGAAGCCCACAATGACTTAGTGGATTCACACGTAGATCTGGAGGATGAAATTAAACATCTAAAGTTGAAGGTTTCGGATTTAGAGGACAGATCCAGACGGAACAATATAAAATTTAGAGGAATCCCTGAAAATATTAAAAATTCAGATTTGAAACAATTTTTATGCCGAATGATGTCTGATCTGATACCTACAATATCTCCTCAAGAGCTGGTAATAGATAGAGCGCACAGGCTGCCTAAGCCCTCTCACATACCAGAAAAGTTGCCCAGGGATGTAATTGCGAAAATACATTTTTACCATGTGAAAGACCATTTGATGCAACTTGCGAGACAACGTTCTCCACTACCAGATCCTTATGCAGGCATTCAGCTATACTCAGATATGTCACAAGCAACCATTTTGGCCCGAAAAAATTTGAATCCAATAACCAAAATCCTCCGCAACCATAACATTGTGTATAAATGGGGGTTTCCCACTAAATTGCTCATAGAGAGGGATAGCATCTCCTACTCTATTTACACGCTAGAAGACGGGCTGAAGTACCTCAAATCATGGGGATTATTACCAAAAGAAGGTGATCTTAATTTTGAGAAACCCCCTCTGGGGAAAATAGCACCACAATGGCAAACTAGCCATGGATAAAGGGAACCTGACTAACTTCATAGCCAATATGGAGTACATTACCGTTATGTCCTCAGGTATATCATTTCTTCAGGGAACTTGTTATAATTGTATCCCAAAGGTTTACTTTTCCCCCAACTGCAAGTACTAACACAATAGTACACAGGAGTTGTTCACAACTCCTCCTTTTTTTTACAGTTTTTTGTTTTTTTACAGTTTTTCTACAGTTTTTCTTCAGTTATGTTAAGAAGTTGGTTTTGCTTTACCTTCATGGACTTAGCTATATGGCTCTCTCCAACATTCTGCTATATAATGCATAACCTCATTGGAATAATCGAGTTTATCCTAAGAATAGCAACGCGACACTTCGCTATCTATTGGTTTTGCATTAATGGGACTTAAACTACTATCATTAAACGCAAAAGGACTCAACAGTCCCCACAAACGGAAAGCTCTATGGACTGACGCCTTAAAGTTTGGAAGTGACATAGTATGCGTTCAGGAATCACATTTTGCTAAAAACAAATCACCAAAGTTCACTCACAACAGATATCCACATATTTTCCGCTCAGACAATCACAAAAAGAAACAAGGAGTAATTATTGCAGTAAGAGACACCGTAACATTTAAGATGCTGGATTTACAAACAGACGACCACGGAAGATTTATTATATTAGTGGCAACCATAGACAACATAACATATACAATTGCCAATGTCTACGCACCCAACACACATCCTCACCGATTCTTGCGGAAAATATTGAAAACAATACGTAAAATCCAAAAAGGTAACATTCTCATTTGTGGTGACTTTAATGCCCCTATGGAACCAAATATTGATACGACCAAGAAGAACCACACCATCAGATTGGGACTAAGCGATCTTTTTTTTCAAGAAGACCTGTATGACCCCTGGAGGTGTCTTCACTCCACCGAAAGGGATTATACATTCTTTTCCAATGCACATAAAACCTACTCAAGAATAGATTTTTTCATCACAGACAAAACTCTCTTACAAAAAACAATAGACGCCAAAATTCATAACATTACCTGGTCAGACCATGCACCAATTACATTAGAAATACAGGTGGACCAGCAATGCAACAACACATTTCTATGGAGAAATAATACTTATATTTTATCACAAGAGAAGCACATGTCTGTGATGAAAGAAAAGCTACAGGAGTTCTTTATGGTAAATGATAATGATTCTGTGTCGAGCACTACTCTTTGGTGTGCCCACAAAGCCTACATTAGAGGTTTGCTAATTCAACTAGCCTCTAGGGAGAAAAAGAGGAAATCTACCACTATAGATAAACTAATGAGGGATATTAAAACCCTAGAAAAAGATCATAAAAAGCGACCTAATGACCCACAGTTGTTACACCAACTTAATAACTGTAGAAACGAATTAAAAGATACTCTAGTAACTAACCACGATAAATATTTTAAGAAACTAAAACTTAACTTTTATTCACAAGGTAACAGAGCAGGGAAGTTATTAGCCTCCCAACTTCGAAAACAACAAATCAAAGGTAGAATTCACAAAATGGTCCATCATGACAATGGAAGGGTCATTTACAATCCCCAAGATATAGCGGACAATTTCTCAGATTATTATGAACTCCTCTATAATCTAAAGGAGGATAAGAATACTCCCCAACCTTCACCGGAGGACATAACAAAATTTCTAGATAATATCAAGCTTCCAAAGATTGATGCTGCTACCCTTGGTAATCTAAATAAGCCGATTACAGAACAGGAAATATCAAAGGCCATTAAAGACATCCCAATTAATAAGGCACCAGGTGTTGACGGCCTCTCTGGGGAATATTATAAAACATTTGCCACTACTTTAGTACCCCACCTGACTAAATTGTACAATTTTACAGCCTCCAGTAGTAATAATTTCCCAAAGGAAATGTTGGAAGCTATTATAGTAACAATACCGAAACCTGGGAAAGATACTACTTCACCGGCCAGTTATAGGCCAATATCATTGTTAAACTCCGACATTAAAATTTATGCTAAAATACTAGCTAGTAGACTGTTGGAAATTACTCCCTATCTTATTGGATTGGATCAAGTGGGCTTTGTTAAAGGTCGGCAGGCCCCTGATGGAACAAGGCGTATGATTAATTTGATTCAACAAGTGGAGAATAGTGGAGTGCCTTCTCTGCTTCTTGCCTTAGATGCAGAGAAGGCATTTGATAGAGTTCATTGGGGCTATCTATCGGCAACACTTATAAAATTCGGATTTACAGGTTTCATTCATTCAGCCATAATGTCCCTCTATACGAAGCCCTCTGCTAAAGTATTCACTTCAGGAAACTTGTCCAAAGGCTTTGATCTTTCTAATGGCACAAGACAGGGCTGCCCTCTTTCGCCTATAATATTTTCATTGGCAATAGAACCTTTGGCAGAACTAATCCGTTCTAATGAATCAATTACAGGTATTAAAGTGGGCAATATTGAACACAAATTAGGATTATTCGCCGATGATATAATACTTTCCTTATCCAATCCTGAAACCTCTCTCACCAATGTGCAAAATATATTAGAATCCTTTGGGAAAATCTCATACTACAAAATTAATAGCAACAAATGTCATGTCCTGCCTATGAATATATCCCAAAAAAGCTACATGACCCTTAAAAATAAAACGACTTACAATTGGGACCAGCCCTCCATTCCTTATTTGGGGATCCAACTTACCTATCCAACAGCTAAATTATATGAAGTAAATTTCCCTATACTACTAGAAAATATAAATAAGGATCTCCAATCTTTCCATAAAACACAACTCTCCTGGGTAGGGAAAATAGCGGCTTTTAAAATGCAGACCCTTCCTAAAATTCTATATTATTTCCGCTCGCTCCCCATCCAGGCGAACAATAAATTTTTCAACCAGGTGAATCTAAAGCTTAAAAAATTTATTTGGAATGATAAAAAACCTAGAGTAGCCTTCTCAATTCTTACCACTACTAAGAATAAAGGTGGAATGGGTCTCCCAGATATTCGACATTATTACTATGCGTCACTCCTTGATCAAATGAAATTTTGGTTTTCTAATTCAGATGAGAAACTTTGGGTAAATATTGAAAAAGAAGTCACCAAGGGCAATGACATGTGTGCATTAGCTATAGCGTATGCTTTGCTTCCTAAAGTCGTAATACCAAAACTCATCACTGTTAAATCCACGTTGATAGCTTGGAAACACATATTATCTAAATCAAAAGAACTAGGTGAACTAATTAAAATCCCTGTGCCCTTAAGAGTGCTGGAATACTGTAGAGCCCGTATCTCATTGAATAACTGGATTTCACAGGGGTTTAATTACTATGTCAACCTACCCCTAGACTATAAAGAGATGTTGTTAAAAAAACTTAGACATTTTGAAAGATTAAAGAAACTTGACCCAGAATCGAACATGAATATCCCATCAATAATCTGGAAGTTCCTACTGAACAAGCACGCTTGTGATAAGAAAGGAATATCCTTATTTTACAAACTTTTCTCAGAATCCCCTAAATCTGTTAAAACCAATAATATGCTGAAATGGGAAAAGGATCTTTCCTTATCTATTTCTTGGCAACAGTGGAATAAGGCCATAATTCTGAGCACTAAGGCATCATCCTGCGTTGAACATTGGGATAATGCCCAAAAGATATTAAACAGATGGTACCTTACACCATACAAACTTTCCAAAATCTACCCATCACTCTCCCCAACTTGTTGGCGATGCAATGAACAAACTGGTTCCCTTTATCATATTTTATGGAATTGCAAAAATCTTAGTAGTTTTTGGAAATCAGTTTCGACATTTATTGCTAACCTCACTGGTAATTTACTTCCCCTTACTCCCGCAATGGCCCTTTTAGGAATAAATCTGGATCTTTACTCTGTAGAATATAGAACAGTAGTAGCAAATGTATTAATAGCAGCAAGGCTGACTATAACAAAACTATGGAAATCTAACGAAGCACCAAATTTATCTGATGTTGTTATAAGGTTGAATACACAAGCTCAATATGAGTTAATGTTGGCATATAAAAATTACAACACGGTCAAGTTTGAGAAATTGTGGCAAATATGGATCAGTCACCCTAGAGCTTCTACCTCACTCAAAAACATGAGCTGCAGTTCTTAAACCATATTTCAGTATTATTCCATGAGTAATATCAAGGCTTCACAGTTCTCTCTTTTTCTAATTTCTTGAATTGTCCATGATAATGTTGTCATTATATTAGTTAGCACCTGTTTACAGTTAGAACCCAATGGGGTAAACAGAAGTGTTACTATACTGTTTATGTATGCTTTAATTGATCATTTGTATGACTATTGTCCATTACTTTGAGATTAGGATGTAAATGTTTTACTGCTGTAACTGATTGTTATATACCAAAACCAGCTGCCTGTAATTTTTTTCTGTTATTTGTATTGAAATTTCAATAAAAATTCTTTAATGAAAAAAAAAAAAAAAAAAAAAAAAAAAAAAAAGTTACAATAAAAACGTATTATTATTATTATTGATTCGTTCTGTTCCATTTGTTTAGATGCGGCATTCATTATTTTGGATAATTCGGAACTTCAGATAAATTCATATTCGTTATGTTTACTAAAGGAAAGGAAATTCCAATATTATATTTATTATATATTCCAATATATTCCAATATTATATTCCAATATCCTATCATTTAAGATTGAAGAAATGGATTCTGGACAGCCTCACTCCGATAAAAGCCTTTATTGTAATGAATAGCCAACGTTCATGTGACAACAGAAGAAGGACAAACCACTGACGCATTTTACAACATCATTGTTGCTTAGTCATAGCAGATGACTAGCTATGACTAAGCAACAATGATGTGAAACGGGTCAGTGTTTTGTCCTGGTTCTGTTGTCACATGAACATTGGCTATTCATTACAATAAAGGCTTTTATTGGAGTGAGGCTGTCCAGAATCCATTTCTTCAATATTAAATTGAAGAAGGCCTGCACCTGGCTTCCACTTTGAGGAAGGCGTTTTCTTCAGTACACCACCTGGAGCGGTTCACCCTTTTGAACTATAGTTTAATAGTTAGTTATTATTAGTTAGTTATTCTTTTCAAATTTTCTTTCTTATTTTCAGATTTTAAAATTTTCGAATTTCGAATTTGCGAATTTACGAACTGCGATCATAACGAATGACCCGAAAAACGAAAAAAAAAAAATCAAATGAAACGAAAATTTCGGCAGTACACTTGTTTACTGTGCACTCTGCATGTTGCCCCAGAGCTTAGTAAATGAGCAGAAGCTCCGACTTCCATCATCCAATCATGTGCAAGCAAAAATGCATTTTTTTTTTAACGTGAAACTTTTCCCCATTTAATAAGCTCTGTAGCACCTGCTCTTGCAGAGTGCAACTGCACTTTGCAAAGTGCACAGTCTATTTGTCTTTAGTAAATAAACCCCTAACACGGCTAACAAAAACTAGAAAAATAAAGTTCTATCAGTTTTATATTTAGTAATTATGTGCATTAAAAAATTATGTGAACTGCAAGCATACATACAAACATACAAACACATGCAAACATACAACACAAAACAGATAATAAATACGCTTAACCTTATTTTTAGACTTTCTCATTCTATGCTACAAGTATATGCCTAAAGACTTAGGCAGGAGTGCTCGACGCACCAGTGGGATCCCTTGGCAGCTCCTGGGCACAGTAATCAGGAGGGTTTTTTTGCTCAGCCGTCAGTGGTAAATATATTTTAACTACAATAACTGTTTGCACAAGTATCAATATATATTGTCTTTGATAATATTGTTTCTTTAAATGATCTCACTGTTACAATGTATTTCCTTTTAGAGTTCCTCTTTTTGTATTTTCACTAAATAAAATTTACATATTTTAAGAAAGAAAGAAAAATCCCTCTGAATGATTTTTTGCTGGCAATAAAACCCCATGGGGAAACCTTTCCATTTCATGTATATTCAAGGGTGTGCAGTGCCTTTGATCTCATTAATAGCATTGCCTTTCCTTTCCAAGACTTAGGCCCCTTTCCCACTAAGGGTTCGATCAGGTCTTTCTGGCAAATTTTTCAGGCGGACCTACCGTATATACTCAAGTATAAGCCGTCCGAATATAAGCTGAGGCACCTAATTTTACCACAAAAAACTGGGAAAACGTATTGACTCGAGTATAAGCCTAGGGTGAGAAATGCGCAGCTACTGTAAGTGGAAAAGAGGGTCAACAATGCCCATTTGCAGCCTCACTGTGCCCATTTGCAGCCATAGGTCCCCTGCACTTCAAACTCGGTAGTTAAGGGTTCCTAGATGCCCCCTAGCTGCAGCCAAAATTTGGGGTCTCTGGACCCAAAGGGTCCCTATATGACATTGCTGCAGATGGACACAGTTGACCGAACTTGGGGCCCCAGTATCTCAGGGCCACTTGGTGCTAGTTTCCCCGAATTTGGTGCACTACAACATATCCAAAGCTGGGATTCCTAGCACCAAGTGGCCCCGTGGCCCCAAGATACGGGGCCCCAAAGTTGGTTGGGAAAATGTCAAGCACTTCTGCAGCAAAGAATTACATTTTCTGAACCGACTTTGGGGCCCCGTATCTCTGGGCCACTTCGTGCTTTGGATATGTTGGAGTGCTAGTTCCATTGGGTTTGCACACCAAATTTGGGGTTCCTAGCACCAAGTGGCCCCGAGATACGGGGCCCCAAACTTGGTTCGGAAAATGTCATTTTCTGCTGCAGAAAAGTGCTTGACTCCAGTGCTGAAAAACTCGGCCTATACTCGAGTATATATGGTAATCGGATCCTCCATTCACCCCTATGGACTGGATAGTTTACACCCGTCTACTTCCAATACGATCCGCTAGATATGAACAGAAGGGGATTCTGCAGATTTTTGAGATACTTCCCTGACTTTATCAAAAGAATAATTCATGGATTGTTTTCCTGAATCTTTAAAATGTTTCCCATTCCTAATCTATATATGAGAATGGTGCCAAGTGCTTAAAGCTTAAACGGCTTTTAACTCGGGAGCGCGCCCGCAAGGTAACCTCCTCAGGATGTGGGGAGGAGCTGCGAGAGCCGCCGGGGGACCTCAGAAGATGAGGATCGGGGGCCAAAAAAAAAATGAACCCTTACAATCACTTTAAAGTATGTTAAAGTGGAGGGCCACCCTAAAAAATAAAAAAATGCATGAAAAATCCTAAATGCATGAAAAAAAATGTTAAACTTACCTAAACCCTTGTTGCTAGGCAGTCTTCCTAATCTGCCTCTTCCTATTCCGTGGCATGTTCTGCTCCTCGGTGAGCGGCCCCGTTGCCTTCTGGGAACTGTGTATGTTCCCAGAAAACCACGGGGCCATTCACAGAGCGCCGCGCCACTCGCGCGTGCGCAGTAGGAAACTGGCAGTGAAGGCGCAAGGCTCCACTGCCTGTTTCCCTTACTTAGTATGGCGGTGCCGGGACCCGAGAGCCGAGGGACGGGTCGGCCTCGGGTGGCCGACATCGCGGGCACCCAAGACAGGTAAGTCAGCAGCTACAGTGTTTGTAGCTGCTGACTTTAAATTTTTTTTTTTCACGGCCGGAATCCCGCTTTAATAAACATCCTATGTGATGTGTACTAGTTCTGTGATCCCTGTGACAGCCAATCATAGCGATTACATGGCTTTGTTTACAAACAAGGCAGCCCTGCCTCAGCTGTCATAGTGCCTCCCACCAAGAGCAAGAGGAAGTTTGATAGTGGCAGCCAGTAGGTGGTGCTGTAAAGTGATAAACTGTGACAAAAACGATAAGTAAAAACGGGGGTTATTCCTGCGCTACCAATTGGGAAAGTCGGTCTACTAATCGATTATTTGAGACTATATGCAACTTCTCTTATTGGAAAGCTGCATGCACCGAAAACAAGGGCTCAAACACCAGCCCAAAACAAAATGGTACAAGAGAGAGGGGGGTGGTGCTGCGCTAACCAGAGGTGTCTCTGCTTATAGGAATAGATATTATATCCTGATATCCATAGATCACGAAAATTTAAATAGTGAAAAACGTCAGAAAATCGCATAGGTTGAAATAAAGAATATGCATAGATGTAGTGGTTCAAGATTAATTGTGTAGATCCAATCAATGCTATAGATATAAGAATAAATACTGGTGTATAAGTTAATTAAAAAAGTAATAACAACCAATTATACATATGTTAAAGATGTGTAAAAAATTCAATATAGCCAAAAGTGCTCGTGCTCTTGTGCCTAAAAACTCAAAATTAAACTCATACATATGTTGAAGTGCAACAATGGGATAATAAATGAAAACAAACAGTCATAAATCAAGTGAAAAATAAAAACCAAGTGAGGTAAACAAAGAAAACGGAATGGTCGCTTGATCCTTGTATTGCGACCCTGTGCGACAGTGCGACTATATTGTGAATGATCACGTATGTGAATAAAACCACTCTGATCATGAGTGTCCAGAATAAAATTAATAATTCAAGTGTCCAAAGAAAAAAATGTGTTCAAAAAGCCAGTGTTTTAAACGCAATCACTCCAATGGCGGTGGGGTGTTATTTGCAGATCAGACACTCTATATCTTCTTCATGCAGCATGCACTAGTGTAGGCAATGGCCCCTTACCTAGCGGTGCTAGGTCAACCGCATATAAGTTGTTAACTCTCGTGGTCCTGGGTCTCTCCTGTGTCCCTGTGTCCAGACTTGCTGACTCTACAGGATCCTATATGGGGCTGGGATATGTCTAGCTGAGGTCCTGGGACAGTGCCGCGCCTAGCTCCTCCTCCACATCATATCTCCATTATATGTAAGATATAGGATAAAGTACCCAGATAGTGAAGTATGTTTTTATAGGTCACTTTATTCACATAAACCATATACAAGGTACTCACATTAGCAGTTGTTCTTACAAAGCATGGTATCCTACGAGCAGCGAACTCGTAATGCATTCAGCAAGGAAGGTAAAACGAAAAACAAGCCTATTCCGTCCCTACGCGTGACGTCACTTGATCACGTGACTTCTTCAGGGGATACAAAGAAGTCACGTGATCAAGTGACGTCACGCGTAGGGACGGAATAGGCTTGTTTTTCGTTTTACCTTCCTTGCTGAATGCATTACGAGTTCGCTGCTCGTAGGATACCATGCTTTGTAAGAACAACTGCTAATGTGAGTACCTTGTATATGGTTTATGTGAATAAAGTGACCTATAAAAACATACTTCACTATCTGGGTACTTTATCCTATATCTTACATATAATGGAGATATGATGTGGAGGAGGAGCTAGGAGCGGCACTGTCCCAGGAACTCAGCTAGACATATCCCAGCCCCATATAGGATCCTGTAGAGTCAGCAAGTCTGGACACAGGGACACAGGAGAGACCCAGGACCACGAGAGTTAACAACTTATATGCGGTTGACCTAGCACCGCTAGGTAAGGGGCCATTGCCTACACTAGTGCATGCTGCATGAAGAAGATATAGAGTGTCTGATCTGCAAATAACACCCCACTGCCATTGGAGTGATTGCGTTTAAAACACTGGCTTTTTGAACACATTTTTTTCTTTGGACACTTGAATTATTAATTTTATTCTGGACACTCATGATCAGAGTGGTTTTATTCACATACGTGATCATTCACAATATAGTCGCACTGTCGCACAGGGTCGCAATACAAGGATCAAGCGACCATTCCGTTTTCTTTGTTTACCTCACTTGGTTTTTATTTTTCACTTGATTTATGACTGTTTGTTTTCATTTATTATCCCATTGTTGCACTTCAACATATGTATGAGTTTAATTTTGAGTTTTTAGGCACAAGAGCATGAGCATTTTTGGCTATATTGAATTTTTTACACATCTTTAACATATGTATAATTGGTTGTTATTACTTTTTTAATTAACTTATACACCAGTATTTATTCTTATATCTATAGCATTGATTGGATCTACACAATTAATCTTGAATCACTACATCTATGCATATTCTTTATTTCAACCTATGCGATTTTCTGACATTTTTCACTATTTAAATTTTCGTGATCTATGGATATCAGGATATAATATCTATTCCTATAAGCAGAGACACCTCTGGTTAGCGCAGCACCACCCCCCTCTCTCTTGTGACAAAAACGAATTATTTATGCATTTGTCATTCTTTAATATAAAAATCTGAGTAAAGTATTTATTTCAAGTAAGTACTAAATATACTAAGCAAATCTAGAACTTAGTCTGGCACCTAGACACCAATGCTCTCTGAACATAAAATATCTATTTATGGAATTTTTTTTTTTAAATATCTTATTTATAGGGGATTTAAACGATGAAACTATCATAATAATATTGTATTTTATTCTTTGGAAATTCCAGAACTGTCAATTGTCTAATAATAGCATCATCTACTTTATTCCTAAGTTGATCTGATTATTTTATACTGTATTTGCTGACATGTTTGTTATGTGGAGCTTGTCTTTCTGCTGTAAAAATATTTATCTGCCAAGATTTTAACTTTAAAAATAATTTGTATAGAGATGTTACAAAAAATATAATGCCAAGCTAACTTTAATAACTCAATTTTTATTAATAATAACTATATTTTCCACAAACTTGTCTATGGGCAAAGTTATTTACTAAAGAAGGGGCCTCCAAACTTTCTAAGCAAAGGGCCAGTTAACTGTCCTTCAGACTTTAGGGGGGGCTGGACTGTGGCCAATGGGAGTAAACAATGTCTTGGGAGTGGTTGTAAAAAAATGACATGGCACCTGGAGCCAGTAGGAGGAGGAATAATGGTATTATTGGGAGGAATACTGCCCCATCATGGGTATTAGTGGAAGGAATAGTGCCCCATCATTGTTATCAATGGGAGCAATATTGTCCCATCATTGTTATCAATGGGAGGAATATTGTCCCATCATTGTTATCAATGGGAGGAATATTGTCCCATCATTGTTATCAATGGGAGGAATAGTGCCCCATCATGTGTATTAGGGGGGGGGGGAATAGTGCAACATCATGGGTATTAGTGCAGGGAATAGTGCCCCGTCATTGTTATCATTGTTATCAATGGGAGGAATAGTGGTCGATCAGTGTTATACAGTGGCTTGCGAAAGTATTTGGCCCCCTTGAACTTTTCAACCTTTTGCCACATTTCAGGCTTCAAACATAAAGATATAAAATTTTAATTTTTTGTGAAGAATCACCAACAAGTGGGACACAATTGTGAAGTGGAACGAAATCTATTGGATATTTTAAACTTTTTTAGCAATTAAAAAACTGAAAAGTGGTGCGTGCAAAATTATTCGGCCCCTTTACTTTCAGTGCAGAAACTCACTCCAGAAGTTCAGCGAGGATCTCTGAATGATCCAATGTTGTCCTAAATGACTGATGGTGATAAATAGAATCCACCTGTGTGTAATCAAGTCTCTGTATAAATGCACCTGCTCTGTGATAGTCTCAGGGTTCTGTTGAAAGCGCAGAGAGCATCATGAAGACCAAGGAACACACCAGGCAGGTCCGTAATACTGTTGTGGAGAAGTTTAAAGCCGGATTTGGATACAAAAAGATTTCCCAAGCTTTAAACATCCCAAGGAGCACTGTGCAAGCGATCATTTTGAAATGGAAGGAGTATCAGACCACTGCAAATCTACCAAGACCTGGCTGTCCCTCTAAACTTTCAGCTCAGACAAGGGGAAGACTGATCAGAGATGCAGCCAAGAGGCCCATGATCACTCTGGATGAACTGCAGAGAACTACAGCTGAGGTGGGAGAGTCTGTCCATAGGACAACAATCAGTCGTACACTGCACAAATCTGGACTTTATGGAAGAGTGGCAAGAAGAAAGCCATTTCCCAAAGATATCCATAAAAAGTCTTGTCTAAAGTTTGCCACAAGCCACCTGGGAGACACACCAAACATGTGGAAGAAGGTGCTCTGGTCCGATGAAACCAAAATCAAACTTTTTGGCCACAATGCAAAACGATATGTTTGGCGTAAAAGCAACACAGCTCATCACCCTCAACACACCATCCCCACTGTCAAACATGGTGGTGGCAGCATCATGGTTTGGGCCTGCTTTTCTTTAGCAGGGACAGGGAAGATGGTTAAAATTGAGGGGAAGATGGATGCAGCCAAATACAGGACCATTCTGGATGAAAACCTGTTGGAGTCTGTAAAAGACCTGAAACTGGGACGGAGATTTATCTTCCAACAAGACAATGATCCCAAACATACAGCAAAATCTACAAAGGAATGGTTCACAAATAAACGTATCCAGGTGTTAGAATGGCCAAGTCAAAGTCCAGACCTAAATCCAATCGAGAATCTGTGGAAAGAGCTGTAAACTGCTGTTCACAAACGCTCTCCATCCAACCTCACTGAGCTCGAGCTGTTTTGCAAGGAAGAATGGGCAAGAATTTCAGTCTCTTGATGTGCAAAACTGATAGAGACATACCCCAAGTGACTTGCAGCTGTAATCGCAGCAAAAGGTGGCTCTACAAAGTATTAACGCAAGGGGGCCGAATACTTTCGCAAGCCACTGTAAATGGAAGGAATAGTGCAACATCATGGATATTAGTGGAAGGAATAGTACCCCATCATTAGTGGTGTTCTGCCTAGGGGCTGCAGTTTGGAGATTGCTGTACTAAAGGAATATTTTTTATTCTGCCCATCCTAATTCTCATATTACATTAGTAAATCACCTTTTACATGTCCACGGTAAACTCTAAGAATAAGGAATAATCTTACATTTTTATTTAAGGCGATATATACAACTGCTGAATTTGTGCTCTGGTACATAACAAGATTTCAGGGATTTGTTTATTTCCAAATGTATGTAGCTTAATTGAATATTTAGCATCTCTTATATACAGTAAAAAAAAAAAGCGCACATAGTGATTACATTCAGTGTCGTAGTTGTGTCTTTGATTCATTTCCATCAAGGACACAGCTGAAATGTTGATTTCTTTTAGTGCGGTTCTTAATTCTTAAACAGACTGATAAGTTAACTATCCTGTACCCAACAGATCCTACCAGGTTAGTGAATGTCTGTCTATGAGTATGGTGAGATTCATTAAAGCTGAACTCCAGGCAAATCACTAAATACGCAGATTAAATACATAAAAGGGAGATGTTTTTCTTTTCATATGATTTGTATTTCTTTCCATTAGAACAGCACAGGGCCAAAAGAGCGTTGGCCCCACTTCTCTTTTAATTATGCAGAGCTGCATTGGGTTGACCATGAACTATGTCATGGCTGCTCAACCTTTGGCCCTCCAGCTGTTCTGGAATTACATTGAGGCATTGCAAGCTGCTGATAGTTCCAAGCATGACTCCCAAAGGCAGAGGCATGGTGGGACTTGTAGCTCTGCAACAGCTGGAGGGCCACAGGTTGAGCACCCATGACATAGTGCATGGTAAGCCCAATGCAGCTCTGCATAATTAACCGGTTCAATACAGGGCATTTTCACCCCCTTCCTTCCCAGACCAAGTTTTTTTAGTTTTCAGCGCTGTCGCACTTTAAACAACAATTGCGCGGTCGTGCAACATTGTACCCAAACAAAATTGACGTGCTTTTTTCCCCACAAATAGAGCTTTCTTTTGGTGGTATTTGATCACCTCTGCGGTTTTTATTTTTTTGCGCTATAAACAAAAGAAGAGCGACAATTTTGAAAAAAACACAATATTTTTTACTTTTTGCTATAATAAATATCCCAATTTTTTTTTTTTTTTAAACAAATTTTTTCCTCAGTTTCGGCCGATACGTATTCTTCTACATATTTTTGGTAAAAAAAAAATCGCAATAAGCGTATATTGATTGGTTTGCGCAAAAGTTATAGCGTCTACAAAATACGTGATAGATTTATGGCATTTTTTTAAAAAAAAAATATTTATTTATTTTTTTTACTAGTAATAGCGGCGATCGCGATTTTTTTTCGTGACTGCGACATTATGGCGGACACATCGGACACTTTTGACACATTTTTGGGACCATTCACATTTATACAGCGATCAATGCTATAAAATTGCATTAATTATTGTATAAATGTGACAGGCAGTGAAGGGGTTAACCACTAGGGAGAGACGAGGGGTTAAATATGTTTCCTAAGGGAGTGTTTCTAACTGTAGGGGGAGGGGACGTACAAGGGGAGGAGACCGATCAGTGTTCCTCTGTACTGGGAACACAGATCGGTCTCCTCTCAGCTGACAGGACGTGGATCTGTGTGTTTACACACACAGATCCATGGTCCGGCCCGTGTAACGGGCAATCGCGGGTGCCCGGCGGACATCGCGGCCGCCGGGCACACGCACCGGGTCCTGAGCAACGTGGTGGGCGTGCGCGTGCGCGCCCCCTAGACGGCCGGGAAGCCCAGGCTGTCATATGATGTCCACCCAGGATGGGAGATCCCATCTGTGGACGTCATATTACAATGGCCGGGTAATGAAGTGGTTAAAGGAAAAGGAAGGGCCAACGCTCTTTTGGTCCTACTTCTCCTGCAGGTCACAGGAGTGCACTTCACTGAACAGATCCAGGCACTTTAAAGTCGGGATCCACCCAGATTCCTGACCAGCATCTGGCTCGGCCGCTCAGCGTAACATCTCAGGGAGAAGCAACATAAGGAGGCCTTCCGTTATACTGCAATTCTGATGTACTACCAAGGAGGGTGCTGATAGGAGAAAACAATAAAGTGACAGAGAGATGAACTTATCCGTTTGTTCTTCTCCTTTCACTGCCCATTCATAGGATGTTGATGTTCATAGGATTGTATAATCTCCTTTCGATCCACCATAAACTATATGTAATACAGGGGCCTGCCTGACTTGATACAAAATGAAAGGATCGGTCAGGTGTTTCCTTATATTGCAGAGTTTTGGTAAATCTAAAGGAGATGAGCAAAGAGTGTACAATCATATTGTATGACCATCCAAAATACTGTATGTGTCTTATATTTGGCTGGTGTGTGTGTATGGCAGCGCTGAACTGATAGAAATGGGATTTTGGAACTTTTGGATTTAATCTCACAATGAGTCCTCCTTCAAAGGGGCTGAGTGAATGAGCAGTGTTGACTAAACATTGTTCTGATCATGGGTTGCTGCCTCTCTGAGAGTCTCAAGAGAGGACATGTAGTAGGTATAAAGCTTTGGGGTAGGTGTTGAGGAGCGCCCATTACAAAAGTTCAGGACATTTTGGGAATTTTAGTCCAAAGTTTTATTGATATAAAGCAGGGGTCTCTAAACTTTCTAAACAAAAGGCAAGTTTACTGTCCATCCAGACTTTTTTTTTTTTTGGGGGGGGGGGGCAGGCATTGGTGTCAGTGGGAGGAAAAGTGCCCTATCATTGGTAGTGGGAGGAATAGTGCCCAATTGGTAGTTTCAGTGGAAGGAATAGTGCCCCATTGTTGTTGCCTGTGGAGGGAATGGTGGCCCATTAGATTGGCGCTGCTTGTTCTTTTAAATGTGTTAAAATACTGCTGCATTTAGATTGGCGCTGCTTGTCCTTTTAAATGTGTTAAAATACTGCTGCACTTAGATTGGCGCTGCTTGTTCTTTTTATATTTGCCCATTGTTGGTGCCTATGGGGGGAATAGGGCCTCATTGTTGGTGGCTGTGGAAGGAATGGTGCCCCATTGTGGGTTTCAGTGGAAGGAATAGTGTGTCATATCAGTAAGAGGAACAGTGCTCCAAGGACCAGATAAAGGCAAGCAAAGGGCCACATCCAGCCACTGAGCCACGGTTCAAAGATGACTGATATAGAGCATCAAGACCAACACGTTTTGGGGAAAATGCCTTTAAATTCCTAATCTAAAAGGTTGAGATCTGAACTGTCAGAACTTTTGCAAGGCAACTGGTCTGGCAGGTCAGATCTAAACCCCATTACAGGTATCTTAACCACTTGCGGACCGCCCACCGTACCTTTACTGAAGCAGGGCGGCCACTCTGTGCCAGATCATGAACCTAGTATGTGATCCTACTCTTTCGGGTCTGGGGTGCGTGTGCGTGCCGCCGGCAGCCCACTCCTGCTGTGATTCTACACAGCGAGAGCAGATCAGTGGGTATGGTGGACTCGATGTCTGCCGGCACCCACCGATGCTTCGGTACACAGGCAGAACGACGGTAAACAAGGCAGATTGCCGTTTTGTGAGTACAGAAGGCATGGATCCTGTGTTCCTGTAAAGCAGAAACACCGATCAATGCCTTCCACTAGTAAAAGCACCTCCCCCCACTACACTGAATCACAGGCTGGACACACAGTTTAACCCTTTGATCGCCCCTGATGTTAACTCCTTCCCTGCCAGTGTCATTAGTACAGGGACAGTGCATATTTTTTAGCAATGTATTAGCGTGACTGGTCCCCAAAAAGTGTCAGTTAGTGACTGTTTTGTCCACCGCAATATAGCAGTCCCACTATAAGTCTCCAATCGCTGCCATTACTAGTAAAAAAAAAAAAAAATATCCCATAGTTTTGCGCAAACCAATCATTATACGTTTATTGGGATTTATTTTTTAACCAAAAAACAATACATATTGGCTTAAATTGATGAAGGCATTTGATTTTTTACATTTTTTTTATTGGATATGTTTTAAAGCAGAAAGTAAAAAATATTGTTTGTTTTTTTTTTCAACATCGCCAGTCTATTCTTGTTTATAGCCCAACAAATAAAACCACAGAGGTGATCAAATACCATCAAAAGAAAGCTCTATTTGTGGGAAAAAAAGGACATACATTTTATTTGGGTACAGCGTGGCACGACCGCGCAATTGTCAGTTAAAATAACGCAGTGCCGTATCGCAAAAAATTGCATTGCCAGGAAGGGGGGGGGGGGTAGTAAATCTTTCGGAGGTCAAGTAGTTCATTCAATCTTGTGTCAAGGCCAATTGAATCCAAGGCTGAAGCCCTGAAGAAGGGCGAGGAATTTTTCCTCCGAAACGCTTTGGCTTATCTTGATGCTCTATATCAATAAAAATTTGGACTAAAATTCCTGAAGTGTCATGAACTTTTTTTTATATTTACCTGGAATTCAGCTTTACAATGTAAACTCCTCCATTTACTCCTTTAAAAGCAAGGTCTGATGTTCTTTTTAAAGCACTAGTAAAAAAAAAAAAAAAAAAAAGATGCTAGTGCTATACAAATAAGTAAAACATAATGCACATCCCTTGTCGTACAAATGTCTTACATAGAAAAACATATTTTGTAAATTTTTAGAGGAACTATATAAAGCCTGAGTTTGTTTTGGAGATTAGGAATTAAGATTTAGTTAGCAAAATAGCCTCTGTGTGAGCAATATAATAAAAGGCAAAAATATAGACAGAGGATTAAAAAAAAAATGGCAATATCTTAATAAGTTGACATAGATTAAAAGGTCCTCATCTCACCTGGAACAGATCAGGAACGATCTGTGCAGTACAAGCTTCTCTAATCTCCCAAACTCAAGCAGTGTAGCTACTTCCTCAGCTCTAGCACGGTTTTCTGGACAGCCTGGCTTGTTGCGGAGCGTTAGTCGGTCTCTCAATAATTTAACTTTACCGACTGACTGCACCTGCAAAAATGAAATTGGAATAGTCTTTAATATGTGCTCTTTCGTATTGTTAGAAGAGTTTTTTAAAGTACAACCTAAAACTTTGTGCATCTATTTAGCCTAAAGGAGCTCTCGAGTTTTCGAAGCTTGATTTAATGTCTTCAGAAAGCTAAATTACAAAAATTATTTTCTATTTAATTACTCCTTTAAAATTGATGCATAATTGGTTTCTCTAAAAAAAAATGATGCATAACAGATTGGTGCAAATATTAATGCACAGTACTTAGATTAATCTATTTAATTAAAATGAATAAATTTGAATTTTATTAATATGTTATGTAAATTAATATTGAATAACATTTTACCAAAATAGTCTGAGATAAAAAAAATAAATAAAAAATGCAACTCAACTGAACCTGTTTTCATAAAAAATTAAAATGAAATAGGATTTTACCTTACCAGGACTCCCTTCACCCTTTCATGCTCATTTTCTTCTTCCAATGACTTCGGCTATTCAGACCAGAAAATATTCTTTGGCTTCTAGGTCAAACAAAAGGGGTCACCATACCTGCAACACTCATCAGTTTAATTACTCTTTTGGGGCTATTTTATGAAAGAAGTTATATCCATAGCCAGTATTCACTTTTTATGGATTTTTTTTTTTTTTTTAATGTTTACATTTTATTTATTGTGTTTATTGAGAAAAAAATATTTAAAACCTACTTTCTTTCTTTAATTAGGTAAACATGGATAATTGCATTCTGCACGTGACATGGTCCTTGGCGATTCTTTCTGATCTCTAAATGTTTTTTTATAGTTGTTGGGCTACAAAACTAGCTGATTGGAGAAAAGCCAATGTAGCACCAATATTTAAAAAGGGCCCAAAATACATTCCTGGGAATTACAGACCAGTTAGCCTAACATCAATAGTATGTAAACTCTTGGAGGGGATGATAAGGGACTATATACAAGATTTTAGTAATGAGAACGGTATCATTAGCAGTAATCAGCATGGATTCATGAAGAATCGTTCATACCAAACCAATCTTTTAACCTTCTATGAGGAGGTGAGTTGCCATCTAGATAAAGGAAGGCCCGTAGACGTGATGTATCTAGATTTTGCAAAAGCATTTGACACAGTTCCCCATAAACGTTTACTGTACAAAATGAGGTCCATTGGCATGGACCATAGGGTGAGTACATGAATTGAAACTGGCTACAGGGGCGGGTTCAGAGGGTGGTGATAAATGGGGAGTACTCGGAATGGTCAGGGGTGGGTAGTGGGGTCCCCCAGGGTTCTGTGCTGGGACCAATCCTATTTAATTTATTCATAAACGACCTGGAGGATGGGGTAAACAGCTCAATCTCTGTATTTGTGGATGATACTAAGCTAAGCAGGGCAATAACTTCTCCACAGGATGTGGAAACCTTGAAAAAAGATCTGAACAAATTAATGGGGTGGGCAACTACATAGTAAATGAGGTTCAATGTAGAAAAATGTAAAATAATGCATTTTGGGTGGCAAAAATATGAATGCAATTTATACACTGGGGGGAGAACCTCTGGGGGAATCTTGGATGGAAAAGGACCTGGGGGTGCTAGTAGATGATAGGCTCAGCAATGGCATGTAATGCCAAGCTGCTGCTAACAAAGCAAACAGAATATTGGCATTAAAAAGGGGATTAATTCCAGAGATAGAACGATTATTCTCCCGTTCTACAAGACTCTGGTCCGGCCGCACCTAGAGTATGCTGTCCAGTTCTGGGCACCAGTCCTCAGGAAGGATGTACTGGAAATGGAGCGAGTACAAAGAAAGGGCAGCTAAGCTAATAAAGGGTCTGGAGGATCTTAGTTATGAAGAAAGGTTGCGAGCACTGAACTTATTCTCTCTGGAGAAGAGACGCTTGAGAGGGGATATGACTTCAATTTATAAATACCGTACTGGTGACCCCACAATAGGGATAAAACTTTTTCACGGAAGGGAGTTTAACAAGACACGCGGCCACTCATTGAAATTAAAAGAAAAGAGGTTTAATCTTAAACTACGTAGAGGGTTCTTTACTGTATGAGCGGCAAGGATATGAAATTCCCTTCCAACATGCAAAGTGTATCCTCCACCACAAAAAGTGCACGCTTACCAGCTGGATTGCTTGTGGCTAATACCCAGCCAGGGCCTTTGACTCTCAAGATGGCAAACAGCGACTCCAAGCAGAGCAACCACCAAACGCCTCTTGCAAGCAGATGGACTTGGAATATCAAAAGAGCTCAAAAGGATCCAAGGTCCTCAATTTCCGTGTTCATAATGACCCAAAGAAAGGGAAAAGGCTTGCATAGGTAAAACCAGACTAATGATTTATTTTCAAAACAATATCACTTACATGAAAGTAAGGTAGATCAAGCATGGATAGTAAGCCAGCCGGCTACGATACGAACGCCCGTTCATTCCGAACGTTGACAGTGCGGTGTCGTCAGCACGCCGCTCCTCCCTACGCTTTTCATCACAAGTCTGACTTCGTCCTGGGGCACGAGTATTGACTCACCGCAATAAATAACAGAAGTCCCGCCTCGGTCTGAGCCTCAGGCAGCAAACTTAACATGCGCCATCTTGAAATGGGGAAAGTTGCCAATACCGGACAACTTCAATACCAACAGCCTAATTAAGGAAAGACAAATAGATGGAACTAGGCACGATAGTGCAATCTACAAAATCCAAACATCCACGCTAAAATTAAAAGTGATGATTGGTAAGATAGGCAAAAACACCAAATCTATCAAAAAATATAAGGTATTATTAAAAACATAGTAAAATGGCGGCGAACGCGGGAATTGAGGACCTTGGATCTTTTTGAGCTCTTTTGATAGTCTAAGTCTCTGCTTGGAGTCGATGTTTGCCATCTCGGGAGTCAAAAGGCCCTGGCTGGGTATTAGCCACAAGCGATCCAGCTTGTGGTAGCTGGTAAGCATGCACTTTATGTGGTGGAGGATGCACTTTGCATGTTGGTGTGATCTTGTCATCTGCAAGAGGAGGATTCCAAACCCTTGGTGTTCGCCTATTGTGTATCAGCAATACCTATCAAAAGACATTTGCTTGTGTTGCTGGTTTTTGGGACTCAATAACCTATAGGGTTGATTCACATGTTGTCACATATACATCTATGTCAGTTATTAGAAATGTTCACAGTGCGCAGCTCTCATATCATATTCTTGAACATAATAATTAGTCTGACTACAGAGGCTGCCAGAAAGCATGCAGTGATGCTGGGCTTTCTTCTTGGAAAGCTCAGCATGCTGTGCAATCTGAATGTCATGGTTGCACACTATAATAGATCTGTATAGTTAAATAAAGACTTTATAATAATACTTAAAAAATAAATTAACTGATTTATAAACTTACAGATTTCCTTTAAATATCCAGTAAAATTCAGGGATAATTTAACATTTTTAAATTATTAAGATTATTTTAAGTAAACGCAGGCTAGGAGGAAAATGGCATCTTTAGTAAGGTGTCCCTTTGCTATTAATTTATTTTATAGCAAGAATTTATAGAATGATAAGAAAATGGGGAGACAAAATGCATACAGGTTTGCACCTTGTGCATCCCCCATAATTATCTGCACTGCGTTTTTACAGTAGAATTGTTTTTAATAACTGTGCAAAAAAAAATGTTAGATGATTTTTTAAATTTGTGATTAAAATAGATTGTCAGAGCTCAATACCATGTATACTGTAATGATATGATCTGCTTCAAGGGCAAAATATAAACAGTACATTTTTTATTCCTGTAGTAACAATTTTCTTTTACATTTTTTTGAAAAGAAAAAGCACCATCCTAGAGCTTGTTTTGTAGCTGCATAGACACCAATCAGCTTCTAACTTCATCTTGTTACATAGTTACATAGTAGGTGAGGTTGAAAAAAGGTTGAAAAAAGGTTGAAAAAAGACACAAGTCCATCAAGTCCAACCTATGTGTGTGATTATATGTCAGTATTACATTGTATATTTTATCTTTTTTACATTGTACATTTATATCTTTTTTTCTAATTTTAATGAGTGGCCACGGGTCTTGTTAAACTCCCTTCCGCAAAAAAGTTTTATCCCTATTGTGGGTTCACCAGTACGGTATTTATAAATTTAAATCATATCCCCTCTCAAGCGTCTCTTCTCCAGAGAGAATAAGTTCAATTAGGCTTTAGCAATAAAGCCTGGAAACTGATTGGTTTCTATGTAGGACTGCACTAGATTTTTTACTCTCCACTTTTAGTAAATAACCCCTGGTAAGCTTGCTGCTTAGTGGCTAATTTAAGTAGCATTAAATCTTGTTTTGTACCATTTTGCAAGATCACGTTCTTCGTTAGTACATATGCATTTAAAGTTTTTGAACCGATTCCTAACCATTTCTTTGGGAATGACATAAAACTGATGACCTTAAAGTGTTACTAAACCTAGGACCCTGCATTCACTATATCTGGTCTCCCACAGTACACAGAACATGGAAATGCAACTATTTTAGTAAATAAACTGCTAAATACCAAGTGAGGCTGGTCCATTAGTGGTGCAGGGGCGCCGCCCCCCCCCCCCCCCCCCCCCTGCAGGCCGCTGAACTCATATGTTTGTATGAGGTTTTTTTTTTTATTTTGCAAGCCACATGATTAGAGTCTGAAGCTCTAATTGGATTAAAAAAAGGTTGGGCTCGGGGCGCAGAATTAATATTCGCTATTGTCTTCCGGCTTCTCCTCCGGGACAATCAGGACAGGAGGCTGAACGAGTTGGCCAGAAGGAGATGCCGACGAAGCTGTGGAAAGGCTGAATGCGGGGGATTGTCACCATGGAGGGGTTAGTGCAGGGACCTGGAGGAGGTTTGTTTGCCACCCCCCACAAAAAAAGTTTAGCACCAGCCACCACTGCTAAATACCTTTTCTCATCAGCAGTATAGAGCAGTCTTGTTGTGACTTCTATCAGTGTCTGGTTAAAGCTTGTAGGAGGAGTTTTCATTGTACTCCGACTGTCCTATGAGACTGCATGTCCCCTGACCCTCTGTCTGGACAGTGCTGATTGGCCCTGTGCATCCTGCACTCTCCCCCCCCAAAAAAAAAAAGCTCTCACAAAAATTCACACCAAACTGAGCATGTGCAGAGTGCCTCTAAGGCTCTGTACTATCAGCAGATGGAAGAGGACGATCAGAGGAGACAGGATCAAGCAGCTTTTTTACACAATGCAGAGGATTAGCCCTTTGGGTTCCACAGAGTATAACAAGCATGCTTTACTGCATATACAGTCTGATGAGGGTTTAGTAACACTTTAAGATAAAGTGTGATATAATATTCACAACTTAAATTGTATATATTGTATACTGTATAATAAACTAGGCACAAAAAATTGGTTTAATTTTATGGTCTCATAAAGTATGTTGCTTGCATTATTTGGAAAAGTGAGCTTTATGATAGACCACCTGTGTTTCAAAAACACAATCTGGGTTTTACAAACAGAAGAACATTGGCGCCAAAAATAAACCCCTAGCACATGTAAGTTTAAAATTAAATTATCATATATGTTTGCCAAGATGTAATATTGTATTTTGATTTTATTCATTTTCCAAGTATACCGATTAAATATAAACTTTTATATATTTTAATTATTCAGATATAATAGAGCATGTAACTGTATAGATTTAGAATTCCGTCTGATTTACAGGAGAAGTTTGGGGTATTTAAAATAAACAAACAAACATCTATACTCACCTCTATGCTGCAGCATTGGTTTGATGCTGCAGCTGTCCCCCTTCAGCTCTAAGCCCGAGAACTGAATGATCACATGACTGCTGATTGCTCAGTTCTCAGTCTTATCAGAGAGGAGGATGGTGTCAGACACTGCTTAAAAAAGCACTAAACACAGAAGTAACCTCCATTTTGCTGTATACGTGAATTTGGTAATGGCAATGTGAAGAATTCCAATTTTTTAGCCATAGCTGAAAAGAGGTGTTTTTTTTTTTCTAACTAAATATCCCATACTCTACAAACAAATTAAGAAAAGTCTGATTAGACACTTCCCAACAGCAGCCCGATCTGTCATTGCCAGATTGTTGGCGGCAGCCTGGACCACCATCTTTGGCCACTTAGGCTTGTGAAATTAATAATATTGTGTTAATGGAAAGCGTGATTGCCAGAGACGAGGACAAATCTGAATCTGTGGACGGTTTGGACTAATTTGTATTATTCTTCCAATTTTGCCTCTTTTATTTCTACTACTGTTTGAGTAGGCACATATCATATTTTTCCATGTATAAGACGCTACTTTTTTTCTAAAATTGTTTGACTGAAAATCGAGGGGCGCCTTATACATGGTCAGTCAGCCTGGGAGAGAGCCGCGCGGGTGCGTAGCTGCCCATAGCTTGCCAAACAGGCTTCCCCAAATCACGAGCCGAAGGTTACTGACGTCAGCTTGAGGCGGAGGTGTAGAGTGCGCAGATGCGATCCCGTCGGAGGTGAAGAGTGCGCAGATGTAACAGAGACCGGAGCGTTCTGAGCCCAAGATGTCAGAAAATAAAAAAATAAATACCGGTAAGCGATTGTCTTACTCTGCAAAATTCAAACTGAATGTAGTCAGCTATGCGAAAGAGCATAGAAATAGAGCTGCAGAGAGACAGTTTGGACCTCCTCCTCCCACTGAGTGCATGATCAGATCAGTGGAGAAAACGGGAAGAACAACTGCTTAAGATACCAAAAAAGAAGAAGGCCTTAAGAGGAAAACCAGCAAAATGGCCAAACTTGGAGCAGAGGATTATGGAGCAGCGCCAGAGTGGCTTATGTGTGTCAACCAAGCTTATTCAATGTCAGGCAAGAAGGTTTGCATGTGAAATTACCATTGTTGATTTTACAGGAAAGGCAAAATGGTGCATCAATTTTATGAAGAGGTAAGGGTATGTAAACGTTACCTGCGGCAATTACTAAATAAAAATGTGTTCTGTTTTATGTTTAAAATATAGATTTCTTAATTTTGGGTTGGAAAAGTGTGTGGGGGGGGAGCATCTTATACATGGGGGCATCTTATACACGGAAAAATACGGTACTTCTGGGATCCCATTAGGTGCATGTTCCCTCTTATAAACTTCTAGTGACCAAGTCCCCTCTCCCCTTCACCCCCACCCCCTTTTATATATATATATTTTATTTATATACAGTATATTTATTTTTTTCTCTTCTCCTCTTTCCTTCTCTCTCTCTCCTTTCGATACTCTTTTATTTCTTGGGTGATCCCGTTTTCGGGCTCACCACTCAATGATAACATCCTAGACACAGAGGTGGTTTTCTGAATGAACATCCAAGTACGTAGATGTTATCGTCTCTAGATTATAGATGGGAACCTATTGTTTTCTGTTCGTTTGACTTATATTACCATACCTAGTATCTATTTGGTTAGCTTTTGCTATGAGGATTTTTGAGCTTCATCTCGCTTTGATATAATATGACCAAATTGTTATGGTTTCTACTGATCTCACTGTAAAGCACTTATATGTACGGGTATGTCTTTTTTTTCCTGTTATGGATATGTTTGTACCTCTCTGGTCCATCATGGACATTTGTCTTTTGTACTTAATAATAAAATAGAGATTAAAATAAATAACCCATACTATTTTAGGTTCTGTTACATAATGTGAACCTTAAGGCCACAAAGCTGTCTGTAACACCTCTAAATTAGTGTCTGTTAACATTTGCAAACACTGCTAGCTACAGTTCTTGCTCTTTAAACAGGTCCCTACTCTGGGTTTTGATGTTCTGGCCTAGTGCTAACTACATTAATGTATTCAGTATTAAGAAATGCAAATTCATGTTTAAACCACTGATAACTTTTTTTCACAA
Source organism: Lithobates septentrionalis (assembly GCA_037952835.1). Classification (NCBI taxonomy): domain Eukaryota; kingdom Metazoa; phylum Chordata; class Amphibia; order Anura; family Ranidae; genus Lithobates; species Lithobates septentrionalis. The sequence continues at coordinate 159,202 of JBBDGP010003459.1, read as the reverse complement.
TCTCACACTGACCCTTTCTCAGACAAACAAGCACCCACACCAAGTGATGAAACCTGAGGACATGGGGGAGATGGACTAAAACCGGTGCACACACAATCTGATGTAGCTGTGCATAGTAACCAATCAGCTTCTAAGGTCAGCTTATTCATTTAAGTTTTGAAAAAAAAAAAACTAGCAGCTGATTGGCTACTATTTGTAGCTGCACCAGATTCTGCATGTTTCCGTTTTAGTACATGTCCTTCATAGTCACGCAATTGTGTTGATATGATTTTTTTTTTACATGTATGTTGTGATGAGTGCACATTCATGAACCCCACAGACCAAAAAAAGCACCTGCTAAAATATGCAACATACTGCATCTCTTATAAATAACCTGTTACATAGATCTATTATTCAGGTGGTTTCCTTAAAAATAAAGAAGACCATTTCAATGCACCCTTAGCATTCTAAATTTGTGCATGTTTTAACAAGGATAAAATCACGTGTGATCTGAATATTATTCATGAATGTTCTTTAAGATCTACATTTTTACTGGTTTACCTGCCCTCATCATTGAAAGAGACTCTGTCCTTAGATCTTAAGGTTGCAAATGAATTGCTCCTTGTAGGGAAGAGAATTATTACTTACCAGTCTTGCCACCCGCACCAACAGTCTACACTCTCTTGAAGATCTATGGTGGCTAAAGAGTCCTCAACATCCGACACTTCCAGGTATGTCGGCTGCCTGGTGTTCTACCATTCTCTGTGGTTCCTCTCTACCATGCTCTTTTGTGTCCTGTTGTGACATTGGGACTGGCAGATGGAAACACTGGTCACAGGGAAGGCCAGGCATCTGACACTACTGGAAGTGTTGGATTCAGAAGATCCTTCAGCCACTCATTAAGAGAGTACGGATCGATGGAATGAGTGGAAGGATAGGTTAGTACTAATTCTCTTTTATACAGGGAGCAGTCTTTTAACTTTTAAATTTAGTGACAGAGTTTAATCAAATTGAAAGATAATCCAATATATATCTAAATTAGGCCCTGATATATTAAAGACTTGTGTCCCTTATGTTGGGAAGCACAACATGTCTTAAGGTCCGACATTTCTGGACTGTTCCATGAAGGCGGTCCCTGAAGAAGGGTGAGGTGTGCCATTCAGGCACAAAGTGGAATATGTTGGCAATCAACATGTTTTTAATATGAGAAATCAAAAACATGTTGACTTCAACCACCTAATCTTCTAAATGAGGCTTCCGTAACATCATGTATCGATACAAGCACACATATGCATTTGTGCTGATGTTCGAATAATTAGGATTTTGCCTAATCTGAGTACCTTTTTCCTAATCAATACACAGCTGTCACATGACCCAGATCTCTCCCAGCCTGTGTGCAGGGAAACATAAGCAGGAGGAGCTTCTAGTCCTCTGCTGCTGGTCACTCGTTAAAAAAAAAAAACAGCCTTTGGAATACAGAGTAAAAATAAATAACTTATATCAATAAACTGTTTTAAATTGTCATACAAATATATATTTGAAATCAAATCTTTATTATTTTTTGGCAATAACATGGCTGTGTCACGCCCCTCCAGCTTGTGTCTTAGAATAAGAGGGAGGTGAAGCTTCCATTAATCCACATGTAATATCCCACACCTGTTGTGTTTAGCTGGTTAGTAAGCATGGAGGAGGAGGAAGGGAGAAGGCTGTCATTTACCACTGTCTATAGTCACATGGGCTGCTCAGATGTGATAGGGAGAAAATGCTTAGCATAGAAACTCACTGAAATCTGAGCATGTGCAGAGTTGCCACCACAGCTGCAAAACCCATAGCTGAATGGGGGGACATGAACAGAAGGGGGAGAGAAAGAGAGCAGCTGGATCAACCAGGTTTTTTTGGAGAATACAGAAACTGAATCTCATGGTGACTGAGTGAGAATGAACAGCATGTAATACATCATTTATTCATAGATTTTCTATGATGTGGGCTTAGTGATACATATAATCTAGGGTGCTAATACAATACACAGTATTTCACTGTGAGCAGACCGGTGGTGAAAGGCTGCCATTTGAGGCTATAGGATCACCATCTGGCACAGCAGGGTTGTTTAGTGGCTAGACTAATTTGTGTCTGGTCCCTTCCCCATCCTCCCTCAACTCTCGGGGGTGATGTTTGTGGACCTCTGAGAGATCCATTCGAGGCCCTATGTTGCACACATTTGGAGGATTTATTGGAGTGCTTCTCCTGTGGAAGTGAGTTTTTCTAAATCAGTATACAGTAAAGTGACGTTTGTACTTTTACTTTTGATATATTATGATACTCATGTTTTGAAATGTGTGAATTATTTCTGTAAACTATAAATATGTTTTATGAAAATACATTTTTTGTGATGTAACTCACAAAGTTCCTTGGGTTATAAGTAGTTTGTGGTGTATATTTTCAAGAGTACTCATACTCGTGCAAAATGCTCCGATACCCAAAACCGATACCTCGAATACCTTCGATACCTCGAATTTCATGTGATTTGAACAGGAATTACGGTACGATTCCTGTCTGAATCGCATACAGTTTCCCGCACTGCTCCTGTATGAACCCAGGTTTGTCATAGTGACTTGACCGAAAGTATCGGTACTTTTACTCGCCAGTTTAAAAAAATGGTATGGGTGCAATTCTAGTATGATCCTAAATTATGGCATAGGGGTGAACAAAGTCACAAAACTTCATTAAAATGGATCCTTCACTACTAAATATAACTCCTCCCATAAAAACAAAAATATTTAATATTCATAATCTCTAAAACTACAATATTCATCTAATGTCAAAATAAAACCATAAATTTAAATTTATGAAGTCTGGATGGGGCTAAACTTCTTTTTTTAAATGTATTTTTATTATCAACTAGAAACAGCAATCTTGTATATTCTTATTCCATTCTGAGCAAGAAGGAAGGAGGGAAAAGAGGGAGAGGAGGAAATAAAATGTATATATAAAAAAAAAACATTCACAGTAGGACACGTTCCTTTCAAAGTTTAAAAAAGAAGGAATCCTGGTATTTATATAAAAATGCCATAAACAAACATCCCTCTTACTCAGCCTGGAAAACTTATCTCCACTTCTAATAGGATTATCAAAGCCTTCTACCATCTGAATTTTGAAGGAGCATAGGTTCAAATTTTGAATTTAAACAAAATTGAACAACTAAAACATTAATTTTGTAAAATATGCCGACTTATATTTTAAGCATGGCATGTTTGTATTTGAAATGTGAAAATTAAGAATAAATTAGAACTGTGCAATTGACAGTAAAAAATAGTTACGCGACACACATGCATGTACAGGCATTCAAAAAAAAATCATGACAAATATAATTTTTCCAAACAACGTTGTGCCTTTAATTTGCTTTGATAAAGATACAAACTACAAAATCAAGTAAAAAGTCACATTTAGAACAATTTACAAGTTTTCAGTCCTTCTTTCCAGCTTTGTATTTTTAACACAAATAATTGCGTCAACAAAATAATATGTCTGTATCAAGCACAATTCATAAAATCCTTTATCATCATATACTGTTGGCACAGGAGCACAATTAAAATATTTATGGATAATTTTTTTTTTTTTTTCAATATACCCATGTTTTGCTTTACACAGAAATTTACCATAAATAAAAAAATAAGGGCATAAAAATAAATAATAAAACTGTATCTATTTTGATATATTTTATGATTAAGTTCAAAATGCATATTGGGCTTTGTTATTTTCTGCAAAACTAATCATAAATCACAAAATAATATTCGATATACTATAGATGAAAAATTAAATATATTATAAATATTGTTTAAATAGCGAATTCATTTAGAATCTTATGCCGTTAGCTGAAGCGGTTACTGCATATGCATAAAGATGAGTTCAACCATGTACAGGCAAGCAAGACAAACGTTGCCAACCTTTGTGACACTTAAAGGGCAGAATAAGTGCTAGAATCATATATATATCTATATCTATATATATATAGATATATAGATATAAATATATATCTATATATCTATATATATATATTAATATATATACTATATAGTGTAGAAACATAAAATGAAAATAATATTTAATACATGGTTTTCATGCAATGATACCACAGAGATCATTCCAATTTCTAACTTTAAAATATATGCATAGAAGTATTTAAAAATTACCTAATGCAAATATTTTTTCCATAGCATTATTTAAAAAAAAAAAAAATACTATACCCAGTATTTGATTGTCTATCAATGGCTATTAAGTGATATGACACTTTTAAACACATTCAATGAAATGTTTTATTTGCATAAATTATCTTTTGTTTTTTAATATTAAATAGAAGCACCAACATTTTCCATGAAGGAAAATATTCCATAATATAGTTGCACATTTTAATTACAATAAAAAATAAAAGCAAGAACATTTCATTACCATCTAAAAGTATAAAACATAAAGCTGTGTTAATACACAGGTGGAAGCTTTACTATTGCACCAGTTGATTAAAGATGTTCAAGTATGTTTCGCGCTGCTTTGTCCCTCATTTTATCACAGCAAACAATGATTCACAGTAGTCTTAAATACTCTCAAGTGGTACAATAGCCAAGTTGACATCTGTGTAGCATAAATTGGTACAATTCAAGTTACTATGAATACAGACAAAAACATTTCCACTGTAGACAGAATATAATGATGGCTTATCAAAGGTATTTATCATGCAGCTTTAAACATCATCCTTTATTTATTTTTTTTTCTATATAGAAACATTTCTATCATGCAATACACCTGGATACAGTGAACAAGGAAAAAGAAGCAACACAATTAATGACATGAATATTGTGTAGAGATTCAAAGCTCAGTTTTAGTTTTGCAAAAAAAATAAAAAATAAAAAAAAAGGGATAGAGATTTCTTTTCAGTAGCGTTAATTAAAAAAATAGAATAGCTGGTTTGTTTCTTATGCAATGCATGTCGATGTAGAAAATCATATGCAATATGAAATGCTACAATGATTTTTTTTTTCATTTTATTAACCTGTAATTTTTTTTTTTTAATACACTATTATCCACCAAAAAGAAAAAAAAAATATTTTTGTAAATTATAATCTTACTAATATTAATTATCATTGTGTACTTTTTTAGTTATTAATTCAACTTACAAAATAATATAGCAAGAACTCTATGGATTGGGGGCAGGCAGGTTCCCTTATATTTTGATGAGAGGGGCACATTATTTTTTTAGGAATATAATTTATGTAACAAAACATTTAACATTAAAAAAGTAAAGGTTTACAAATAAATGTTTTTTCAGAGCTTTATGCTAGAAAGTCAGCTTTCGTCACACATTTTTTGGCACTCAACAAGGTAAAGGCTTGCACCTAAAACTAGGGGAAAGCGAGTGTTAATTATTAGGGGCTAGGATTAAGTGAAGGGGTACACGGTGAAAACTTAAAGGTTCGGATTTAGGATTCATGTTAAGTTATGGTTTAAGGCTAACATGATGAAAATAGGTTAAGTGTTCAGTTTTTAAAAGGCAATTGTTAGGTCAAGGGTTTAGTTTAGGCATTAAGCGAAGGTTTAATGTTTGGGTTACATTTTAAATAACACTATGGGGTTGATTTACTAACGGCAATTAGACTGTGCACTTTGCAAAGTGCAGTTGTACTCTACAAGAGCATTTGCTCCAGAGCTTAGTAAATGAGGTAAAGATTCACCTTGCAAAGAATACCCAATCACGTGCAAGAAAAAAAACCACAGCATTTTTGCTTGAACATGATTGGATGAAGGAAGTCAGCAGAGCTCTCCCTCATTTACTAAGCTCTGGAGATTTGCAAGGTGCACAGTTTGTTTGCCTTTAGTAAATCAACCCCTTAGTATTACCTTTAAAAGGGTAATTCCACTTTCATTGAAAATGTGATATAATTTATAAAATTTCAAAACATTTTTTTTTCTTCTAGTTTATCCTTAAGCAAAATTTTTGTTTTAATTTAGCCACGAGCTAAGATTCTCTAAAACGGTCACAAAATGAAAACATGACTTGCTCGTATTTTATATGGTAGGGTGTACAGAACTCCTCCTCCAAAACTTAGTTTCATGCCTGATTGGCGTGCTGCTGTTTTAGCACTTTATCATGTGACTAAAACAATAAGCCCCAGCCACTCAGAACTCAGAGATTAGGAAATGCAAGGAATATTTTTGCGTGCATATGTAGCTGACCAGGGGAGGGTTGTTCTCTTCTAAGTAAAAGTAAAATTACATTTAAGGGGTTGATATACTAAAAGGCAAATAGGCTGTTGACTTGTCAAGGTAATTTCCACATTGCACCCCTTGAATTCAGTTTAATTTCCACACATTCAGTTGCACCCCTTGAACCCCTGAAGAAGCTCAACATGTGAAACACGTTGGGATAGACACCTCCCACATTCTATATGATATATTAGGTTCTGGTACTATTAGTATCCTCTGTTATTGTACTATTACACTTGGAGAAGGTGTTTTTTTTTGGGTTTTTTTGCCGAACCTTATGGTATTCATCTAAATATGTTTTATCAGACAGATGACTGCCTTAGATTTTGATATATGGCCATATGAGACACTTTATAGACTAGATAGTATGTTCTACGTTAAGAGCTATTTACCTATGAAATGTATGAAACAGAACCTCTTTACTCCAGGTCAGTTAATGTTCATTTCCAGTTGGTTTTCCTTATTAGTTTTACTTTTATTTACCAGGGAATTAAACGTAAGGTCTTATGCATGGCACATTCTTCTTTTAATATTCCTGATTGGCTATTCAGTTATTGCACATCATTTTTTGTCTTGCTGATTACATCTCCTGTTTTTATGGACTGTATGCCTATTCGTTTGTACTTTGTAATGCCTTATGTTTCTGCTCAATAAAATAATTTTAATTGATTAAAAAAAAAAATATATATATATATATATATATATATATATATATGTTTTTATCTTGGGTTCACTAATCCATTTTTTTTTTTATGTTTCTTATAATAAAATTCATAGTTTTTATATATGTGTTGTTTCCTGTGAGTGAAACTAGATGCACCTTAAAAGTCCCATTTACTCAACTTTTTCTTTTTATATTTAGGGTATTGCCTATCATTCTTTACATATTAATTGATTGAAACTAATAAAATGTTGGCATATTCTTCACATAGCGCAATGTAGGAGTGATTTAAAACAAAAAAAAAAAAATTACACATGGCTACCTAAAAGGTATAGGTTTCAAGTTTTTACAATTTTCGATATTTCGATATTTTTAAATGGAAGAACAATGGACTTGCATCCCTAAACAATACAAATGGCTAACGTTTAATTTATTCTGTGTTCTACCCCTCACCTGCAACACATACCTTTCCTTCACTACCCCATCACTTCGCTCAGCTGCCCTGTGTAAACTGGTCACTTAAGAGATAACTTACACAGTGCTCTAGATCAGGGGTCTCAAACTGGCGGCCCTCCAGCTGTTGCAAAACTACAAGTCCCATCATCCCTCTGCCTGTGGGAGTAATGCTTGTAACCGTCAGCCTTGCAATGCCTCATGGGACTTGCAGTTTTGCAACAGCTGGAGGGCCGCCAGTTTGAGACTCCTGCTCTAGCTGCTCCCCCTGTACCCGCAGTAGTACTTGGTGATTGGTCCACTTCAGTCACAATAATTGAGTCATCCAGGAATGTTAGATACCAACAGTGACCATAGCTCTGAGGGTGAGTAAATATTAGAGATTCAGCCCTCTGGCCTGGTAAGTATTTGAAAGTCTTCTTTACAGGCTTAGTTTAAAAAAAATAATGTTTCTGTTACAGGATACTGCAAGGTTCATTATTTATTAAAGCGAAACTTCACTTAGGCTCCGTTCACAAATAGGCCTTTTTGGCCGTTTTTTTTGCTCTTAGGCTCAGCTCCAAAAATGCCCAAAAAATGCCAAATAAGACAAATCATTTCAATAGCCTCTGTTCACATCTGAGCGTTCTGTCACCAAAAGCAAAATGCCCATCAATCAAAAAAGTACAGGAGCTTCTTTTTTTGGCAGATTATAGCCATTTTAATTCTTTTACATTGGTGACTTTTAACCTGGATAACGCCTGTACAAAAACGCCGCAAAAACTCTTCAAAAACGATTGAAAAAACGGCGGGAAAAAATGCCAGAAAAACGCCCGTACAACAGCAATGCCTAGGTGTGAATGCAGCCTTACAAAAGCAAGTTCAGCTGATTTAACCACCCCCAGCCTGTATCGGGTTGTTTTTATTTTTAGGGAGTGGGTACCTATTTCTTGGCAGGTACTCACTCTCACTCTTGTGTCTTTCTCTCCTAGGTGAGCAGAGCAGATGTTTGGTCCTCTCCCAGGAGATAAGTTCACCTGTCCCAGGAGACTGCAGGACCATTCATTAAGTGCGTATGCAACAGGGAGCTGGCTGTGAAGCATTAGAAAGTCCTGCCCAGCTTCCCACAGTCAAGATGGCAGCTCTGTGGACCCGAAGCTTGCTGAAAAACCAGCCCGGGTGAAGACAGCACTGGATCCCTGTGATGATAAGTGTCTGCATATTAAACATCAGCAGCTACAGTTTTTGTAGCTGCTGACGTTTAATTTTTCTTTTTTTTCTCTGAAGTTACTTTTTAACTAGAAGCAAACACAAAATAAGTGTACTGAATTGTAATAGTTTTTTAACTCCTAAACTACTTACAAATGTATTCAAATATATATTAAAAAAAACTAAAGAAAGAATGTATAAGTTCACCTGTCCCAGGAGACTGCAGGACCATTCATCAAGTGCATATGCAACGGGGAGCTGGCTGTGAAGCATTAGGAAGTCCCGCCCAGCTTCCCACAGTCAAGATGGCGGCTTCATAGACCCAAAGCTTGCCGAAAAACCAGTCTGGGTGAAGACAGCTCTGGATCCCTGGGATGGTAAGTGTCTGCATATTAAACATCAGCAGCTACAGTTTTTGCCCCCGCCTGTATCAGATTGTTTTTTTTTTTAGGGAGTGGGTACCTATTTCTTGGCAAGTACCCACTCTCACTCTTGTGTCTTTCTCTCCTAGGTGAGCAGAGCGGATGTTTGGTCCTCTCCCAGGAGATAAGTTCACCTGTCTCAGGAGATTGCATGACCATTCATCAAGTGCGTATGCAATGGGGAGCTGGCTGTGAAGCATTAGGAAGTCCCGTTCAGCTTCCCACATTCAAGATGGCGGCTCCGTGGACTCGAAGCTTGCCAAAAAAACAGCCCAGGTGAAGACAGCACTGGATCCCTGTGATAAGTGTCTGCATATTAAACATCAGCAGCTACAGTTTTTGCCCCCTGCCTGTATCGGAATGTTTTTTTTTAGGGAGTGGGTACCTATTTCTTGGCAGGTACCCACTCTCACTCTTGTGTCTTTCTCTCCTAGGTGAGCAGAGCGGCTGTTTGGTCCTCTCCCAGGAGATAAGTTCACCTGTCCCAGGAGACTGCAGGACCATTCATTAAGTGCATATGCAACGGGGAGCTGGCTGTGAAGCATTAGGAAGTCCCGCCCAGCTTCCCACAGTCAAGATGGCAGCTCTGTGGACCCGAAGCTTGCTGAAAAACCAGCCCGGGTGAAGACAGCACTGGATCCCTGTGATGATAAGTGTCTGCATATTAAACATCAGCAGCAACAGTTTTTGTAGCTGCTGACTTTTAAATTTTTTTTTTTCTCTGAAGTTCCTTTTTAACTAGAAGCAAAGCACAAAATAAGTGTACTGAATTGTAATCGTTTTTTTAACTCCTAAACTACTTACAAATGTATTCAAATATATATTAAAAAAAACTAAAGAAAGAATGTATAAATTCTTTCACTTCAGTCTAGTTATGAAATGTATTGTCTCATATATTTTTTTTTGGTAATATATATCATCCTAAAATATATCACCATATATATTACAATTGTTTTTTTAAATATTAGGGCTGATTTACTGAAGAGGTAATTTTCACTTTTAATGGTTAAATGGTTAAAGGTAAAGTTAAAGAAAAGGTAAAAGAAAAAAATATATATATATATTTTTATAGAATTCAAATGTAAAAAAAAAAAAAAAAAATGAAAACAAAGTAAATAATCAAGTATACTAAAAATGATTTTAGAACATTTCTTTATGAATCATGCTAACACCACATATTTATTAAGATATCAAAGAATCGTTTACACATAAGTGAATGTCATAAAAAACAATTTCACAATGGAGAAATTTGCAGCTCGAATATACTTGCCTTCTTAGCATCACATTGTGCTTATAGAAATGCACTTCTGGCTAATATTGTAGAACAAAATAATTAAAATGCAAAACTATTAGCTAAGTTATCGTGCTCATGTGTGTTTTTTTTTTTTTTTTTTTTACAGTTTGTGTCATATTACAGTTTTACATAAATCTAAAAAAATGTAAACAGATGCCTTAAAACTTATTAGGATATTAATTATGCCTTTTTGTGTAGGGAGTCTCCATAATATTCCTGATGGTATGAGTATGAGCAGCCAGGGGGGTGTATTTTTTTTTTTTTTATTAACTCAAAATGCAAATCGGAGAAAGACGACAAGAATGGACAACCACATCAATGGAAATTGAGGTAAAGTCAACAAAGCAATGCAAATGCATTGTGGGTGAATTTAAAATCTGCAGGCCATCCCGATTCTTCATAGCATACAACTCAACAAACATGGTTTTAGTAGAAATGGTATAGAATCCAAGATTTGGAAGTGCATGGTTACAGCAAGCCCTGTCCGTTGATGAGTCTCCTTGTGGGTCTTTGATTTAAAATCTACTACCAAAAAAATAACAATGTATCACAGGAGCATGATAATTAATAGCAAAGCACATAGTAAAATACATTGAGCTTTTTAGATGATTAGAAAAAACACCTTTTTTTTCAGTAGCAAATTTGTGAAAATTTGGGACTGTAAACTATTTCACGAGCCACTTAAGAAATTGATCGATTTAGTCAGTTAACAATTATTGATCTTCCCAAAGTGTACATATATAATATATACTTTACTACCAAAAGCATTGGGACGCCTGCCTTTACAAGCACTTTAATGGCATCCCAGTCTTAGTCCATAGGGTTCAGTATTGCGTTGGTCCATCCTTTGCAGCTATAACCGCTTCAGCTCTTCTGGGAAGGCTGTCCACAAGGTTTAGGAGTGTGTCTATGGGAATGTTTGACAATTTTTCTAGAAGCGCATTTGTGAGGTGAGGCACTGATGTTGGACAAGAAGGCCTGGCTCGCAGTCTCCACTCTAATTCATCCCAAAGGTGTTCTATCGGGTTGAGGTCAGGACTCCATGCAGACCAGTCAAGTTTCTACACTCCAAACTCATCTATGTCTTTATGGACCTTGCTTGGTGCACTGGCGCACAGTCATGTTGTAACAGGAAGGGATCATTCCCAAACTGTTTCCACAAAGTTGGGAGCGTGAAATTGTCCAAAATGTCTTGGTATGCTGACGCTTTAGGAGTTCCCTCCACTTCAACTAAGGAGCTAAGCCCAACCCCTGAAAAACAACCCCACACCATAACCCCCCCTCTACCAAATAATTTGGACCAGTGCACAAAACAAGGTCCAGAAAGACATGGATGAGCGAGTTTTGGGTGGAGGAGCTTGACTGGCCTGCCCAGAGTCCTGATCTCAACCCAATAGAACACCTTTGGGATGAAATAGAGCACAGACTGTGAGCCAGGCCTTCTCATCCAACATGAGTGCCTGACCTCACAAATGCGCTTCTGGAAGTCTCATAGACGCACTCCTAAACCTTGTGGACAGCCTTCCCAGAAGAGTTGATGCTGTTATAGCTGCAAAGAGTGGGCCAACTCAATATTGAACCCTATGGGCTAAGACTGGGACTCCATTAAAGTTCATGTGCATGTAAAGGCAGGCGTCCCCATTGGTAATATAGTGTATATCTACTTTCTTTTTAATGAATAAAACCATGGGCTGAGTTATTAAAGGAACAATGTTTATGCTGGCCTGCTGAATTCAAATTCCAAATCTGGTTCAGGCTTTTTTTGTTTTAAGTTTAATCCCAAAACTTTTACTTTTAGCTTTGGATAAGGTAGAAAAGAGTTGGAACCATTGTTTTTACTGCTGTCTGTGCTGCTCTCTATTCATCCTGTGGCTATTGTTACTGTGACTAGAAGTGACAGCAAATCCAAAATGTCACCAGAACAGGTTTAGAGGGCAAACCTTCCATTGGGGGGGGGGGGGGGGGGGGATTTCCAATAACAATTGTGCAAGAGAGGACTTCCCTACTTTTGGAGAGATTTCCTCTCACTTCCTGTTGCATTTCTGAGACAGGAAGTGAAGGGAAATCTTCCCAATGGGACACATGTGGGGTCCTATGTATTTTAATGATACAATAATGAAAAAGCAGTTTTGGCTTTACATCGTTTTAAAATTACCTAAATCTGACTAAATGCCTGAAATAAATGTCAGACAGTGTATCTGTTTACATTAAATAGACCCACATATACCTTTGGAATGTAATTTTGAATTTATAGTACAAAGAACTTTTTTATTTTTTTTTAAACTAGGCTATATTTAATACTGCTATGGAAAAAAAATCTAAAAAATGCTTTTTTCCTTAATTGTAGCCATATCTTGAATCATAAGCCTGCAACATTTGGCAAAGCCAACAATGTGTTCTACCTAAAAAAATCTGCATCATTATGTTACAGTTTGGAAATATTTCGATAATTTTTCTCAAGACAGTCTTGACATCACAAGGAGGTAGTTAAATTTTGGGACCAAGTTTACTTCAGTGGTGTACAAAATGAAAAACTGGTCTATTTTGCCCACTATCACTTCAAAAAGAAACCTGGTGGTCATTTTGTAAGAGAGCATCTACATTTACCGTAAGTAAAATAGCAAGGATAGGTCAAGGCAGTGTAGTATATTATTTTTTTAAATTAAGTCACTCAAAAGTTAAATGAAAAGGGCAGATTAAAATATGAAATGAGCATGTCTCCTAATAAACATACAATATCTATTGAGTGGATTCAGGTAATAGATACAGATTATACTGTGCTTGATGTCAACCAAACAGAACATTATCCACCAGTTTCATTACCATCGAAAAGTCAAATTTCCCAATTGGTTGCCAAGATTATTCACAGTCATTCTGTGAACTCCAAACTCTAAACTCCAAACTGTTGACATTAACACCAATTTGCGTTTAATTCATAATTAAATTACCCACAGAGAAGGAACAGTTCATGTGAGTTTAAGGTAGCAGACAATCGCAACAGAACTCTGATGCATGTGACACATAGCTTAGTCCAAGTAGTGGAAGAAATCCAACGTACATGCAGACGGTGGATGGTAGTTGCCCTTAAAAAGGTTTCCATGTTGGGCTACACACAATGATTCACCCAGTAGGCAAAACATTTTAAAAAACCATTAGGATAAGGTCATCATAGCTTAAATTTAGTTCAGGCACCTAGGCCAGATGGTTGTCAAAACATGTTGTGTTTCTCTAAGGAAAGCCTCTTACCAAATCTATTCTTCAACTTTTTATTGAGAGAATTGAGTACTGTCCGTGATACTTTTTTTATTTGCACTAACATATAATTTTTCATGGAGGAGCTTTCAGGGTATGTCCCCTTCTTCAAGGTCCGAGCGGTACTGCTTGGACCTTGAAGAAGGGGACACACCCCGAAAGCTCCTCTATGAAAAATTATATGTTAGTGCAAATAAAAAAAGTATCACGGACAGTACTCAGTTTTCTCTGTCACAATTGCACTAATACGGCTACAATCACCTCAACTTTTTATTGGAAGCCGATGTTGGAGCCCTGCTTGTAAAACTCACATGTAAAGCCTTGATTGTTAGTGACACCTTGATGTCATACTACTTGCTACCTGTTGCTGTGTTTATGTGACCATTAATTCTAAAAAGCACAAGGAGGAGACTAGCAGAGGAATTTCATGTCAGGACAAATGTAACTACAGTGCCTTGAAAAAGTATTCATGCCTCTTAAAATTTTCCACATTTTGTCATGTTACAACCAAAAACTTAAATGTATTTTATTGGCATTTTATGTGATAGACCGACGCAAAGTGGCACATAATTGTGACGTGGAAGGAAAATTATAAATTGTTTTTTACATTTTTTACAAATAAATATCTGAAAAGTGTGGTGTGCCTTTGTATTTAACCCCCTTTACTCTGATACCCCTAACTAAAATCTAGTGGAACCAATTTCCTTCAGAAGTCACCTAATTAGCCCTCCCTGAGACTTTGTAGAACCTCCTTTCACTGCAATTATAGCTGCAAGTCTTTTTTGGGGATGTCTCTACCAGCTTAGCGCATCTAGAGAGTCACATTTTTGCCCATTCTTCTTTTCAAAATAGCTCAAGCTCTGTCAGATTGGAGGGAGAGCGGCAATTTTCAAGTCTTGCCACAGATTCTCAATTGGATTTAAGTCTGGACTTTGACTGGGCCATTCTAACACATGAATATGCTTTGATCTAAACCATTCCATTGTAGCTCTGGCTGTATGTTTGGGGTCGTTGTCCTGCTGGAAGGTGAACCTCCACCCCAGTCTCAAGTCTTTTGCAGACTCTAACAGGTTTTCTTCTAAGATTGCCCTGTATTTGGCTCCATCCATCTTCCCATCAACTCTGACCAGCTTCCCTGTCCGAGGTGAAGAAAAGCATCCCCACAACATGATGCTACCACCACCATGTTTCACGGTGGGGATGGTGTGTTCAGGGTGATGTGCAGTGTTAGCTTTCTGCCACACATAGCATTTTGCTTTTAGGCCAAAAAGTTACATTTTACTCTCATCTGACCAGAGAACCTTCTTCCACATGTTTGCTGTGTCCTTAGCATGCCTACTCGCAAACTGCAAACGGGATTTATTATGGCTTTCTTTAAACAATGTCTTTCTTCTTGCCACTCTTCCATAAAGGCCAGATTTGTGGAGAGCACGACTAATAGTTGTCCTGTGGACAGATTCTCCCACCTGAGCTGTGGATCTCTGCAGCTCCTCTAGAGTTACCATGGACCTCTTGGCTGCTTCTCTGATTAATGCTCTCCTTGCCCGGCCTGTCAGTTTAGGTGGACGGCCCTGTCTTGGTAGGTTTCCATATTTATTTGTAAAAAATGTTGAAAACAATTTATCATTTTCTTTCCACTTCACAATTATGTGCCACTTTGTGTTGGTCTATCACATAAAATCCCAATAAAAAACATTTACGTTTTTGGTTGTAACAGGACAAAATGTGGAAAAGTTTAAAGGGGTATCAATGCTTTTTTGAAGCACTGTAAACAGTAATGTTGTACACACAGGCTATATCCATGACCCTAGGTTCAATAAAAAAAACTGATATTTTGGGTATTGATGTTTTAGGTTATTTTAGGTTATTTAACATCTTTGATATTTCCTGAGCTTAACGATACTTTACACATTTTCATTTCCAACTTTTATAGTAAATTACATAAAAAATATTCTTTTTAAATGACTGACAGAGGTTGAAAACTGATGCCTCCTGCCTTGTTTGGTCCTCAAGGCCTTGAGATACAAGGTGTTTGTGGACCTTTTTCATCCATCATTTGGGTGTTTTCACACAAGATTCGCTCAGCTTACACCATACATTCAAATTTTTTTTTCTAATTTCAACTGGATTCAGTTGGGTAAAAGTCATGTGAATCTTGAGTGAAAACATATATAAATAGCCCTTTTGTGTTTAAGGTTGAAGTTTTGTTGGGCAAAGGTAATGCACATTTTGCAAGTCTGGAGGTTGCCCCTAACAGCCTGTGTTAATCAACCAATCCTTTTATATTGGTGTTAAAAAAATACAGTATATACAAAGTTTTGATTGGTTGCAATTGCCAACAACACTAATTTCTATTTTAATAAGTCTCCTTATTTCTCTGAACTACATTCGGAAGGGCCCATGTGATTAGAGATTGTGAAGAAAATGGCTCCATTATCTTATGTAACCATGAAAAAAATCTGAAACATTTTTTATATGATAGACCGAGAATATTGGACAATAGTGAGGTCCTCTGTTAGGTTACATCATTTAAATATTTGTTCCCCGTGCATCCTGCAGGTAGCAATATGTTCCGAAGATTTTTTTTATACCGGGATTTATCAGAGCTCATCAACTTTTTCTGCTGTTTAAATCTCAAAAAAATAAAAGGCCGTAGCCTTGGATACTAAATGACAGAATGTTCAATACATGCTAAAGATTTTTGTTTAGCATAAGCCAGGGGTGGACAAATGAAAGCCAATCTCATAAGCAGACCAATCAAACCTGTGAACCAGCAGATGCTTTAGAAATCAGGAAACAATCTTAAATTGGCAAAACAAAAGGCATAAAAACCAAGTTGGTTCCCAGGTACAATTTTTGTAAAGGTGAAGTCCAGGTGAACATCTAAAAACATATATGGGAGCTGTTTTATTTGCCAAAAAGTATGTGTATTTCTCTCCATACAGTTCTTACACACGTGCCTGGAGTTCAGCCAGGAGCCTTGACTATCTAGCTTCTGGTTTTTGTCAAGCCCTGGTACAACTTATGCTAACATATTCCTTGGACCAGCCAAGACCTTGAAATTAATTGACCCATCATTTCTTCGGAAGTAATGGAGAAAGCCAGAGTAATGTTCCTAAGTTTATTTAAGTAAGTTACAGTGCATCCCAAAAATATATAAAGCACACACAGTACTGTAAAGCTTGTAGGACATTCAGCAATTCCTCAAAGTCCACAGCAAAAAAAAAAAACCAAAACAAAACATTACAATGTCAATGGCAGTCTAAGGAGGCGTCCTCCCCACACAGTGATACTGACGCTACAAGGCAGCTTGTGTTAAAAATAAAAGATATGTAAGACGTTTTCTGACCTGGTGTAGTCATCCTCCACAAGCATGTGCTTTGGGATAGGGGAATATCTTCCTGGAGAGATTGGCGTCAGAGGACTCTTGTATTCCAGTGTGCCATTGTTAGCGCTGCTGAGGATGTGACTTTCCAGAGGAGGAGAATATGCTGGTGATGAATGAAAACGGTATGTTATCTCAGGGCTCGTATGAAAAAATGGATGTAGAAATAGATATTTATTTTTCAATATTAAGTGCATACATGCTAAGTAGAATGTATTGTAGCACTTTTAGGTATTTATTACCTCTAATGCCGCGTACACACGATTGGGTTTTCTGACGGGCAATGTTGGATGTGAGCTTGTTGGCGGTAATTCCGACTGTGTGTATGCAAGACAAGTTGGAGCCAAGACCCTTCAAACAAAATTCCACGGTTTTGTTGTTGGTCCGATCATGTGTACGGGGCTTTACAAAGATCACAGTGAGGATTTTTTTTTTTTAAAGTGATACTGTTGCTCGTTATTATGTCAGGAATCGATTCATGTTGACTGAGAGTTCCACATAAAGGCGTTTCCCCTACTTACCAGTAATGTCAAATTTCCATGTCTTTCTCGGGTGGCAGGTTTACATGGACCATTAGTGATGGAAAATATGATGCAGCTTGGAAATAGACATGTACGTTTCGTTCCAAATTAGTTTTTTAATGAATTTCGACAAATTTATTAAATCGGAAATATCCGAATGAACAAAAACCAGTTTAACAAATTTTTCCGAATATTCGTCAATTCCAAAATTCGTAAATTCATAAATTTGAAAATTCATAAATTTGAAAATCCAGAAACCCGAAATTTTGAAAATCTGAAATAATAACTAACTAATAATAACTTAACTAGTATGTTTTTTTGTTTTGTTTTTTTCGTTTTTCGGGTCATTCATTATGATTGCAATTTGTAATTTTGAAAATTAGTAAGTTAAAAAATTCGTAAATTTGTAAATTCGAAAATCCATAAATGAGAAAGAAAATCCGTAAATTCGAAAGAACGAAAATCTGAAAATTCTAAATAATAACTAACTATTAAATTCTAGGTGTTGGAATTTCCTTTGAAATTTGGCTGTTAGTAAACGTAACGAATACAAATTTATCCGCAGTTACAAATTATCTGAAATAACGAATGCCATATCTAAACTAATGGAACTTAACGAATTAATAATAATAAATAACAATAATAATAATAATAAACACTTTTTATTATTATTATTATTTATTAATAATTTGTTTCATTCCATTTGTTTAGATGCGGCATTTGTTATATTGGATAATTCATAACTTCGGATAAATTCATATTCATTACGTTCACCTACAGCCAAATTTGAAAGGAAATTCCAATACCTATAATTTAATAGTTAGATATTATTACTGTAGTTAGCTATTATTTCGAATTTTCGGATTTTCATTCTTTCGAATTTACAGATTTTCTTTCTCATTTTTGGATTTTCGAATTTACAAATTTACGAATTTTTGAATTGACTAATTATCAAATTTACAAAATTTCAAATTTACGAATTGCGATCATAATGAATGACCTAACAAACAAACACATTTTTTGGCAGTGCACATGTCTACTTGGAAAGTTCATTAGCTAGTTATTATTTGGAATTTTCAGATTTTAGTTCTTTCTAATTTAGGGATTTTCCTTCGATTTTTGGATTTTCGAATTTACAAATTTATGAATTTTCTAATCTTTACGAACTCACAAATTTTCAAATTCACAAATTTATAAATTGCGATCATAATGATTGACCCGAAAAACAAAGAAAAAAAAACAAATGAAACTAAAACGAACAATTTTTTTCGGCAGTGCACATGTCTACTTGGTTAGTTCATTTGGTTTTATTTTCAAATGTACATACAGTCAATTGTTTTTGTCCAGCCCTTCCTGTTTTACCAATAAGTACTTACCTTTGTACCTTTGTTTTCACTGCAGCAGAAAATACATTGATTGTGTGGATTTGCCATTTAATTGTGCAGGATCCTTTTCTTGGATACTAAATCTTCAGAATGGCAGTTGAAGGACATATATTACTTTGTTTTCACAGCTCACCACTATTTTGAACATATATATTCATATATGTAGGTCATTAAAGTAAACTTCTTACAAGCTTGGTTAGATTGGACACACTAGAAACCTTCAGTTGCCATTGTGCTCTGCTGGGCACCTTTAAATACTTGAGCTCCGGAATGTTTTACCCCCTTCATGACTAGAGCATTTTTTTGCTATTCAGCACTGCGCTGCTTTACCTGTCTATTGTGCAGTCATGCAAAACTGTATGCAAATTAAATTGATATAATTTCACACAAATAGAGCTTTCTTTTGGTGGTATTTGATCACCACTGTTTTATTTTTTATTATATAAACGAAAACAAGCCTATATTTTTTTTTAAAAACATACGGTATTGTCTATTTTCTCTTATAAAACATATCCAATAAAAAAAAAAAAAAAAGCCTTCATAAATTCTTCATAAATTTAGGGCAAAATGTATTCTGCTACGTCTGTGTGTATATTAATTGGTTTGTGCGAAAGTTATAGTGTCTACATTCTATGGTAATGGCGGTGATCAGCGACTTATAGTGAGACTGTGATAGGGTGGCGGACAATCTGGCACTAACAGACACTGACTGGGAAGGTCACTAGCTGACACTGATGTAGTTAGTGACACTAAGGTGACAGACCTAGACAGAACAGGGGCTTTTGGAGAGAACTGGGAAACCTTTGTTTCAGCCCCCCATGTCCCTCTTATGTCTAAGTCACCCTGTGTCTATTAGGGGCACAGGGTGACCAAGCAAATGGGACAGTAATATTTATTCACAATATCTCCCAGGAAATATACAAAGATTAATTCTGGTTTGTTTTATTCTGAACTATAGATGTTAATGAAAAGAGCTGATCACATTGGCCTCTGTACAATGTAGAAGAAGGATAGTCTTCTACTGGTGGTGTCCTGCTATTGTATGAAGGTGTTCTGAGTCACCTAGGCTAGTTAAATGATTAGTTAGCTCACGTTAATTTATGTTTCTGTTTACAGTTGTATTGTTAGGGAAATATGATCAGGAGGGGGGGGGGACCTCCTCCTCAAGTGTACAAAAGTATGTATTCTTGTTCAACATTCTAATAAACAGTTCTATTTCTGGTGTACTCCAAAACTGGTGTTGCCTGGTTCTTGGGGTTACTATAGCCAGATCCATTGGTCGCGTGTTCCAGGATTTGGGAAGTTGTATACTGAGTGAAGCACTCGAGCAGAGTGTGGGACGGTCCGTCACAACTAATACAGTGACCAGTGAAAAATACTGGACACTGACATTGTCCTAATGACACTGCTGGGAAAGGGGTTAACATCTAGGGGCAATCAAGGGTTTAATTGTGTGGGCAACAAATGTGTAATGTGTGCTGCTTTTACTTTGCTATCTGCATCTTTTTTCTCCCTGCTTTTCAGGGAGAAGAAACAAACAGATGGCTGTTCACAGTACACAGAGTTCTGTGTGTTTGTAAACACAGAAATCTCTGTGTGATTGGAAACAGTTAATCAGCTGACTTCAGCCAAAATCATTGGCTGAAAGCATCTCCCAAACTCGTGCTGTCTCCAATCACAGCATGGGTCGGTAGGGGGAGCCCACCTCAAACCCGGAAGCAAGCCATCGACGTACAGGTGCATTGTCCAGCCTGCCTGTGCAGCCCCCTTCTGCAGTACAACCACAGTTAGGACAGGGGGGGGGGGGCAGCAAAAGTTAAGATTATTATGATTATGATTAGTGAGCCCAGGGGTGGCTCCAAAGCGTGTTTGGACACAGTTAAACCCTGTGTCACACGCTCAGAGGTGAGCGCAATTACTTTGGGGGTCACCAAGGCACATTTGGGCACTGTGGTTCTACGATCCGTCTCCCATGTGAAGCACCTCTATGCACTATAGTTCACCTTTGGAATCTTTTCCGCCACACATTGTTGTGAGATACAGATTTGTGTGATGCTATCATGTCACTATGGACCAAAATCTCTGAGGAATGTTTCCACCACCTTGTTGAATCTATGCCACGAAAAATGAAGGCAAAAGGGGGTCCAACTTGGTACTAGCAAGGCGTACCTGAAAAAGTGGCCGGAGATTGTATATGTAGGAGCTGTTTTACCTGCCAAAGGATTTCTATTTCTTTTCATCCAGTCCTGATATTTACACAGCTGTCTGTTTTTTCTGCTGCAGGTAAAGCGGAGTTCCATCCAAAAGTGGAACTTTACTTTAAGGACTTCTAACCCCCTGACATGCCACATTTGGCATGTCATTCTTTTTTTTTTTTTGGGGGGGGGGGGAGTGGGTGCCCAGCTACCACTTCTGCTTGGGCCGCCTAGGTTACTCCTCTTCACCCTCTCCCTCCCTGCAATCTTTTGGGACATGTCACAGGTCCTAGAAGATTGCCGGGCCATTCAGGACACGCAGCGTGACTCACGCATGCGCAGTGTGCACCCACCTGTGAAGCCGCAAGCTGTCACAGGTGGTTGCCCACACTTGCAATGCCAGCGCCCGAGAAGCGAGGAAGAAAAGCCCAAGTGAGTGGCTGTTTATTAAAAGTAAGCAGCAACTAAACTTTTTGTAGCTGCTGACTTTAATAAGCAGAAAAACGCTTTAACACTTACAGGTCTTGTCGCCCACCCCCCCACACCTGTGACTGGCCAGTAAAGGAAAAGCAGAAGACTGATGAGCTCAATTTTCTCCTGGTCTGCTCTGTCCTCCCATCAGCCTGTTCCCTGTTTGCTCCTTGTGCTGCTTCTCCCTCTTCCCCTTTCTTTGGGTTGGTCCCAAATCTTATTCAGTTACTTATACAGCTTGCATTTGACAAAATACATTTAGCCCTGGTTCACACTAACAGCGGGAATGAAATCGTGCGAGTTCAGCTCAACGCAGACAATTTCATTCCCGCATGTCAGTCCCGACTTGGGGGGGTGATTTCAAAGATATCAATGCGGGGTTCTGCACAGATGTCTATTGAAATCGCACCCCGAAGTTGCCAAAAATAGTACAGAAACTACTTTTGAGAATCGGTGCGGCGTCACACCAATTCGGATGGTGCCATTGCCGGCAATAGCCGCCAATTTGGTATGCAATTTGACATGTCAAATTGCATGCCAAATCGCTGCAATGTGAACCTGGGCTTAATGATGGATTAATGAATACATGGTGGCATTAATTTGTGTCATAAAGCCTAACTAACCGATTTGTCTAAATAAAATGTTTATTACATTCCACAAAGTACTTACAATGAGTGATATCTGGAGGTCCGTAAGGATCCGTCATATATATTGTTGTGGGTTTCCCTACTTTTATGTAAACTACATCTGACGTGTTCTTCAGAATGGCTACAGCTTCTTCATGCGTCACTTCTTCTAAACTGTAATTATTAACCTTAAGGGAAAAAAAAGAAATACATTTGTTGAATGATTAGGTCTCTGCATGTTTCTACAACCAGTTACATCCAGCAAATTTGCATCTTGAACAGGTGCAAGACATCATTTTTAAACTTTTATGGTGGGCATAAACATAACAAAACACTTGATGGACATTAGATGGTTTATAATGATCTTGCACTTGAAAACCATCATTTGATACAAAAAAAAAAACTTGGTTGAAGTTTCTTTGACTCTTTTGCTAGTAACAATTATTTTTTGAGCAACCTGTCCATTTTGTGCATTCAAATTCTGAAGGAATCCTTTTATTGCACTGATTACGAAGAGATTCCTTAGCTCTGTGAAAGCTCCACAGAGGGAGGAAGGTGAGTATGAATATCTGGGGACGGGAGCATTTAAGTTAGACCCCTTTCACACTGGGGCGGTTTGCAGGCGGTATTGCGCTAAAAATACCGCCTGCAAACCGCCCCTAAACAGCCTCCGCTGTTTGTTCAGTGTGAAAGCCCGAGGGCTTTCACACTGAAGCGGTGCGCTGACAGGACGGTGAAAAAAGTCCTGCAAACCGCTTCTTTGGAGCAGGGAAAGAGCGGTGTATTCACCGCTCCTTCCCCGTTCCTGCCCATTGAAATCAATGGGACAGCGCGGCTATACCGCGGCAATACCGTGGCTATAGCCGCGCTGTACGAGGGATTTTAACCCTTTTTCGGCCGCCAGCGGGGGGTAAAAATACCGCTGCAAGAACGACGGTACAGCAGCGCTAAAAATAGCGCTGTTGTACCGCCGACGCCCCCACCGCCTAGTCGTGCGGGCATAAAGTACACCTTGTATAAAATTTTGAATTGAATTAGCCTATCTCTCGCAGAGACTAGGTGGACAATGGCCTACTCATAGAGTCATCCCTAAGTAAATCTTCCAGGGATGAAGTATAGAAAGCCACCGTAGAATTCTCAAATTGGGAGTCAAAAGCATGTCTAAGTTGCAGAAATCTAAACAGAAATGAATTTGGCAAGTCATACAATAGTTTCAACTCGTCAAAGGTTCAGATTTTACCTCCCGTGCATAGCTGGTCTACATACTTAATACTCCTACGCGCCCATATGTTTGGGTCAGGTAGGGTCAAGAACTCCGGCAAGTTCGGATTAAGCCAAAGGGGGGTATGTGGAGAGATATGTCCGGAGGGCACAGGGGGCAAGGATAAAGCCTCAGACCATGCCCTCAGGACAGGTCTCACAGCCAAATTCAGATAAAAGGGCGCCCGGGATACATGATAAAGCAGATTCCGCAGGGCCTCATAGGAACCCAGACAAGATGCTTCCAGCACCACTGTCCCATTCGACTCATACGTGCAATATTTAAAAATACAAATTGTGCCTATGTTGGCCTTATGAGATTTGGAGTGAGGTTGGGTGATGTCACTGCTGTGATGCTCACTGTTCCCCTTGCTGTACAGAAAGCTGTACCTGAGGACCTGCAATGAAAGCTTTTCTCTGTTTATAAGGATAGGTAAAAGTAGGTTACATGACATACTTAAAGGAAACTCCATTCTCATGGAAAAAAATATAGCATATACAATTGCTACACACACCATGTTGAAATTTATTGTTACAAATTACCTTTCCTTTTTCAATTTGCAGCTGCTGTCATTTTGTATAAAGTTCAATGCAACATGGCAACCCGGAGGTGTTCTGTTACTGTACACAGTTGGTGTACGGAACGCCCACCCAGAAATGTAATTTCCTGCTTGTGTGATGTAGCTCACTGATTTTTCCAGAAGTCTGCACTTCCCAGAAGATGCAAGTCAAATTTTAGTAAGTAAAAAGTAAAAACAAACCAGCGCATAACAATTATAGATTTGCAGTGGGTAAAAATGGTAGCCCTTTTTATAGGGTAGGTGTTGTGCATGACAACTAAGGGTCAATAGGTAATAGTTCAGGTGGCAGCCATCCCCAGGGTGTATCCTGAAACTCTGTTTAAACAAATGAGAAGAAGGGGGAGGCACCTAAGTGTAGTATTAAAGACATGTTTATTACACAAAGGTATTGCACTTACAGGGATGAAGATAGGATGTATGGCTGGGACGCTGGAGATGCTGGAGGCATCCAGGAAGTCCAGGGATTCCAAGCTGTCCCGGGTGGATATAACAGACCCACCACCCCCAAGAAAAAAGATTGGAACTTTCGATGTCCAGGGTATGTGTGACTATAAGGGTCCACTGGTTGATAGTGTCCTGGTCTGGAGGTTGATGAGAAGCTCCTCTAAAGAGTCTTTTATGGTTGGTGACTTCTGACTCATCCCAGTGCGGTGACTGGTCATTAAGGGGGAAATCTCTCCCAACTCTTGACTTCTCATCCTCATCAGAGGAGTTCCTCGTCAACCTCCAGACCAGGACACCAGCATCAGCCAGCGGACCCTTATGGTCACACATACCCTGGACATTGCAAGGCCCAACCTTTTTTCTTGAGGATGGTGGTTCTGTGATATCCACACCAGACAGATTGGAATCCCTGGACTTCCTGGATGCCTCCAGCGTCTTCAGCGTCTACAGCGCCCCAGCCTTACATCCTACAGACATCTGGATGCCAGGAGTGAAAATTGGACAGCATGCACCCCTCGTGGACTACCTTAATGACAACAGACATGCTCAAACTATCTTCATTCCTGTACCTTTGAAATACCTTTGTGCAATAAACGTGTCTTTAACACTACATTTAGGTGCGCGTGCGCCTACCACTTCTTCTCTTTGTTTACACTACGTCATGTTTTAAGCATCCCTTTTTTTTCCCCATTTTGAGCATTAAGGCATAACTATACAGATAATATAACATCATCAATTAATACCCTCAGGTGTCAGCAGTGAGAGGCCAGTGAGATACAAATTATACTCCAGCACACGTTTCAGAAGATCGCAACCATTTGTCCCAAATGTTATTGTATTTGGACGGCATCCCCTATGAGTATATAGGAATTAGTTATAGGGCAAAGTATTGTTTATCTTGAGCATCCAGGTGGTAAGTTCGGGAGGTATGGCCCTCGTTCATTGTCTGGTTATCACATTTTGCCGACATACATCGGCGCGGCGGTCGGGAAGCGGTTAAACACTTTTAAAGGGATGCACACCCATCAACTTTTTTAATTAGGACACAGAATACGGCAGGTGATTATAATGAACCAGACCCTCCCATTCAGAATCAGTCTGCAAAGGGCATGATGAAACAAACAGAAAACAAAAGGTAGGAATTGGCTACAGAGTGTGTTAAAATCCCTGTGATGTACATAAATCACCCAGAGGGAATTGTTTTTTTGCTTTTTTCCCAACAAAAGTGGAGCTATTCTTTAAGGTATAACTAAGGGGAAAGCTTTATTTTTTAGTTTTGGATAGCGTAGAAAGGGATTGGAACACCTGTCAGGTTTTTATTGCTGTCTGTCCTACTGTTAGGGAGATTAATTGTCTCTTTATTTGTTCCATGTACCATTATTACGGTGAGTGAAAGTGAAAGAAAATCCCAAATATTTGTTTTTTACCAGAACAGGAAAAAGGGGGAAAATCTTCCCCTTTAAATCTAATTTGAACACTAGTTCTAGTGATCCTGGTGACAACCAGGGATTCTCTCACTTTGGAGGGATTACCTTGCACTTCCTGTTTTGGCTGTGGGACAGGAAGTGAGGGGAAACCTCTCCAATTGGACACAGATGGCAAAAAAACAAAGGACAGGGGGTTATAACCCTCCCAAAATGAAAAAACGTTTTGCCTTTAGTTCAACTTTAAAGTGATTGTAAACTATCACCTTGTAAAACAACCCATTCAGTTTAAAATAGAAATGGAAGGCAAAACATTTTTGTATAGATATAAAAAAAACATTATAATTTTTCCCTTTTTTTATATGTGATCACTCTGTTCTCAGCTGCATGAGAGCTGGGCGGAGGGGAAGCAGCAGCACACTGATCTTCCCAGTGAATGGCTGTGCAGCTGGGGGGGGGGGGGGGTTGTCAGGACAAGTCTGACCATTGAAGGAGAGTACACTGAGTTCCCAGTATAGCTGCTTAGTGTGGTCAGTTTTTAATAGAAAAGCAAGGGGACTAGCAGGATCACTAGGGATTTCACGTAAAGGAAGCAATACAGAAAAAACAGCATACTTTCTCATATAAGTACATGGTACAGCAGGAACATATCAGGAATATGAAGTGTTGGGGTAACAAATAGACATGTGCAATTTGTTTAGTTCCAAATTGTTTTTTTAACGAATTTTGACAAATTCGTTAATTCAGAAATATCCGAATGAACGAAAACCTGTTTAACAAATTTTTCCAAATATTCGTAAATTCGAATATTCAAAAAATTGGAAATTCGTACATTCGTAAATTCGTCGTACATTCGTAAATTCGTACATTTGTAAATTTGGAAATTTGTCAATTCGGAAATTCTAAAATTCGGAAATCTGAAATAATAATTAACTAATAATAACTATTAAATTATAGGTATTGGAATTACCTTTCAAATTTGGCTGTTAGTGAACGTAACGAATGCAAATTTATCTGAAGTTACGAATTATCCAAAATAACGAATGCCGTATCTAAACGAATAGAACGTAATGAATTAATAATAATAAATAACAATAATAATAAAACTTTTTATTATTATTTATTAATAATTTGTTTCATTCCATTTGTTTAGCTGCGGCATTTGTTGTTTTGGATAATTCATAACTTCAGATAAATTTGTATTTGTAAAATTTCAGATTTTCACATTTTTGGGTTTTTGGATTTTCTCATTTCGAATTTCCAAATTGCCGAATTTTCTACTTTACGAATGTACGAATTTGCTACTCAGAACACAAAAATACTACTTCCCATTACCTAAAAATGTGCCCCCTAATTTTAATCTGAAAAGAACTGACAGATCTGTGACACAAGTAACTGGAAACTGAAAGTAACTGAAGTAGCTGAAAAGCTAAGTAATGCCAGGGGGCGAGCTCGGATCTCTATGCTGGAATCCAGCAGTGACAGCCTGGTAAAAAATGGAGGCATACATTTTTGGTATAGTTGGTTATCAAGCCTCAAATTTTGCAAGCAATAAACTTTGTGTAGCCGTCACTCTCACCATCAGCAACCTATCCCCGACTTGTAGGCGCCCATCTTTTTGTGCTGCTCCTCCTTCGATAATTTTGGTTACATAAATACTATTGTCCCCTGGAATGTGCTGGTTTCCGACTCCTCCTGCGATGCTGAAACCCAAACCTGTATTGGGTTCAAACATGTAAATTAGTTACAAGATATATACACAACATTCATATTCACAGTGCCAGATTAAACACTTGACCACCAGCAGGTTTTACCCCCTTCATGACCAGGCCATTTTTGTTATTCAGCACTATGCTACTTTAACTGGCCATTGCGCAGTCATGCAACCCTGTACCCACATGAAATTTATAGCTTTTTTTCACACAAATAGAGCTTTTTTTGGTGGTATTTTATCACCTCTGGGTTTTTAATTTTTTTATTTAAACGCCAAAAAGACCAAATATTTTGAAAAAAAAAAACTATATTTTTTACTTTCTGCTATAAAACATATCCAATATATATATATATTTTAATTAATTAGATTTAAGCCAAAATGTATTCTGCTTCATGTCTCTGGTAAAAACAAATCCCAATAAGCGTATATTGATTGGTTTGTGTAAAAGTTATAGTGTGTGTAATAGTATAGTATATACAGTATCTCAACCCCTCACATTTTTGTAAATATTTTATTATATCTTTTCATGTGACAACACTGAAGAAATGACACTTTGCTACAATGTAAAGTAGTGAGTGTACAGCTTGTATAACAGTGTAAATTTGCTGTCCCCTCAAAATAACTCAACACACAGCCATTAATGTCTAAACCGCTGGCAACAAAAGTGAGTAAACCCCTAAGTGAAAATGTCCAAATTGGGTCCAAAGTGTCAATATTTTGTGTGGCCACCATTATTTCCCAGCACTGCCTTAACCCTCTTGGGCATGGAGTTCACCAGAGCTTCACAGGTTGCCACTGGAGTCCTCTTCCCCTCCTCCATGACGACATCACAGAGCTGGTGGATGTTAGAGACCTTGCGCTCCTCCACCTTCCATTTGATGGTGCCCCACAGATGCTTAATAGGGTTTAGGTCTGGAGACATGCTTGGCCAGTCCATCACCTTTACCCTCAGCTTCTTTAGCAAGGCAGTGGTCGTCTTGGAGGTGCGTTTGAGGTCGTTATCATGTTGCAATAATGCTCTGCTGCCCAGTCTCCGAAGGGAGGG
This sequence comes from Lithobates septentrionalis, assembly GCA_037952835.1. Lineage (NCBI taxonomy): Eukaryota > Metazoa > Chordata > Amphibia > Anura > Ranidae > Lithobates > Lithobates septentrionalis. Next base: position 130,647 of record JBBDGP010003459.1, on the reverse strand, counting down.
GATCATGCTCTGCTTCAGTATGTCACAGTACATGTTGGCATTCATGGTTCCCTCAATGAACTGTAGCTCCCCAGTGCCGGCAGCACTCATGCAGCCCCAGACCATGACACTCCCACCTCCATGCTGGACTGTAGGCAACACACACTTGTCTTTGTACTCCTCACCTGGTTGCCGCCACACACGCTTGTCACCATCTGAATCAAATAAGTTTATCTTGGTTTCATCAGACCACAGGACATGGTTCCAGTAATCCATGTCCTTAATCTGCTTGTCTTCAGCAAACTGTTTGCAGGCTTTCTTGTGCATCATCTTTAGAAGAGGCTTCCTTCTGGGACGACAGCCATGCAGACCAATTTGATGCAGTGTGCAGAGTATGGTCTGAGCACTGACAGGCTGACCCCCCCACCCCTTCAACCTCTGCAGCAATGCTGGCAGCACTCATATGTCTTTCCCAAGGACAACCTCTGGATATGACACTGAGCACGTGCACTCAACTTCTTTGGTCAACCATGGCGAGGGCTGTTCTGAGTAGAACCTGTCCTGTTAAACTGATGTATGGTCTTTGTGACCATGCTGCAGCTCAGTTTCAGGGTCTTGGCAATCTTCTTATAGCCTAGACCATCTTTATGTAGAACAATTCTTTTTTTCAGAGCCTCATGGCAAACAGTTCTTTGCCATCATGTTGAACTTCCAGTGACCAGTATGAGAGAGTGAGAGCGATAGCACTAAATTTAACACACCTGCTCCCCATTCACACCTGAGACCTTGTAACACTAATGAGTCACATGACACCGGGGAGGGAAAATGGCTGATTGGGTCCAAGTTGGACATTGTCACTTAGGGGTGTACTCACTTTTGTTGCCAGTGGTTTAGACATTAATGGCTGTGTGTTGAGTTATTTTGAGGGGACAGCAAATTTACACTGTTATACAAGCTGTACACTCACTACTTTACATTGTAGCAAAGTGTCATTTCTGCAGTGTTGTCACATGAAAAGATATAACAAAAGAGCAGAGAGAAGAAACACAGAGATCTTTACCTCTGTACAGAGCCTTGTCTGTTTGTTAACACAGGGCTCTGTGCTGTGATTGGACACAGCCGATCAGCAGATCTCAGCCATGAATCACTGGCTGAAACCTGTTGACAAAATCCTGCTGTGTCCGATCACTGCCGACGTACAGGTATGTGATTGTGCCTGTACAAACTGCACACCATGTAGTAAAATGTGGACAGGAGGCAAATGGTTAAGGGAAGTATATGGTGGCTTTGTACAATATTTTTATCTTTATTACAGTCAAGGCTAAAAAACAAATATAAATATTTGTCATATTATGAATACAGTGGAACCTCGAATTACGAGCATAATCCGTTCCAGGAGTATGCTCGTAATCCAAAGTAATCGCATATCAAAGCGAGTTTCCTCATTGAAGTCAATGGAAACTAATGTCATTCGTTCCGCATTGACTTCAATGGCATGCAATACCGTATGCGGCCAGAGGTGGGGGGCGCCGGAGAGACTCAGAGACGGCCGGAAAAAGGCCCGAGTACACCTCGACTAACCTCAGCAAACCTCGGAAAGACTCCATTCCCGAGGTTTGCCGAGGTCAGCCGAGCTGTCCTCGGGCCTTTCCGTGCATTTCCGAATGGCGCCGATCGGTGCCCCCCCCGCCCCAACCCAAGGCCAAACACGGTACTGCACACACTTTGGCCTAAATCATGCTCATTTTGCAAGACAACACTCGCAAACCGAGTTACAATTTTTAAAAATATAGTGCTCGTATTGAGAAATGCTCGTTAACCGTGTTACTCGCAATCCGAGGTTCCACTGCATTATTGATTAATAATAATAATAATAATAAATTTTTTCTAGAAATATTAGGTTACATTTTTCAGCCCGCAGGAAGAACTTTCTTCACCTTTTTGCAGAGAAAACATTGGAGTTGATTTACCAAAACTGGAGAGTACACAATCTGGTGCAACTCAGAAACCAATTAGCTTCTAGTTTTTTTTTTGTGAAAGCCTAATTAAACAGGCTGAAGTTAAAAGTGAATTGGTATCTTTGCACAACTGCACCAGATTTTGCACTCTCCAGTTTTAGTAAATCAACCCCATTGCATCATGACTTCTCTAACACAATTTGTCCAGTGTAGCAGGGGGAGCCGGTGCTACTCGGAAAAAATGGTGGTTTACCCCTTTTAGAAGCAGGCACACTAATGGTTCAGGTGTGTGCTGGCTTCATATTGGAGACAGAATTAGAGTTTAGGGCCCCACCCTTCTGAGGGAGGTCAGTGTTTGTTACGGGAGTCATGTGAGAGGCTGCCGGACATCTAAGTCCAGGAGAGAAAGTCCAAGAGGGACAGAAGCAGCAAGGAAGCTGTACAGAGAGAGTCCAGTGCAGCTGGGGAGCTGCAAGGAAAGACGCAGAGCTAGGGTACACTGTCTGCGCATAAACACTGGGATGTATTTGATGGTCAGGAAGACCAAAAGGTGTTTGATGGTCAGGAAGACCCTGCAGACGTACTCGGAGCATTAAAGCTGCTACAAGAGAGCCAGGAGGCTGAAGTTATGTTTTTGCAGTGATTGTGAAAACCCCTTGCGTGGGAAAGACCTAGCTGTATGATCTTTGACTTGCTTTTAAATAAAAGTGGGCTGGCATGCCCTAAAATACAGTTTTGGAACTGGTGCAACTCATTGCAAAGGCACCTACCACATGAGTTTAATCGCCCCAATCTCATACTAGCCATAACCAAACATTTTGGATCAATGCATTTTGGGGATTCAGAATCCACCCCATCGCTAGGGCTACAACACAGGTACACATTGGCTTTCTTTTTATTGAACCCCAAAACATGTGATGATGCCCTGATGAAGGGGAAGTTTCTAAACCCTTGAAACGCATTGATTCTGTCAGGAGGGTCCTTGTTAAGGCACTTCTCCTGTTAAAGGGCGACTGTTCTCTAGCCCTGCTTATCAGTTGTGCTTAAGCATCTTCACCAGCCTTATGAGCTTCTGAAGGAGGCTATAAGTGGCCATTCCAAATTCAAGCACTGTTATTACCATTGGGAAACAGGCTTTGAGAAATGTCATGGAGCCATCACTGGAGTACACAGATAGTGACTGCAAAGAGGCTAAGATTCAGCAAAAAAGTTGGCAAATAGTATTTCATTAACTTCCCTGGCGTTATGATTATGTCAGATTTTTGCGTCTCAAAGGGGTACAATTATTTTGCATAGAAATTTGGCGTTTTATATTGTAGGCCTGTAATTCTTAGCAATAACACACTTAAATCTGTCCACCAAGAATCTAGTAGATATCCCGGGTATGATGAAGTTTGAAACATAAAATCATAAATTATAATATAATAAATAAATATAAATAATTATAAAAAATAATAATATAATAATAATAAAATAATTTCCCCATGATTCACTGTCGCTCAATTCTGCAAGTGTTCTAATTTATTATCGCTGTTTTTTAGCTGATCAAAAACCACTTTTGATGTAAAGGGACACTTTTTGGTTGCTATGGACAATCTCCAGTTTCCAGGCAGAAAGAACAGTATATATAATATAAAACTGCATGCAGGGCATTGGACAAAGCACTGGGGACAAAAGGGGTGTGAAATAATTTCATACAGTACTGTATGTGTTATGATTATTCACTTTTTTGAATTTGCCGCGACGCTCACAGGGAACGGAGTCCGGCACACAGAGACATCGGGGCGGAGGACAGAGTCCGCAGACACAGCGGGGGGGACATCGCAGGATCCTGGGCACAAGGTAAGTATACCGCACCAGGATCCTGCAATGCGATCCCGAATGTGGCTTACCGCTAATGGTGCTGAAATTTAATCTCGAACCTCACTCGGGAAAATCGCCAGGGAGGTTAAGTAAAAAATGGCGGTTATTTATGATTCGATGTGCAAACTAAGTCTCATTCAGTTGGCTTTACATCTACAGTATTCTAGCATTATGATAAATAGATTCTGACTATACTTGGTCCTCAATGGGTTATGGGTGGTTTGACCATCGTTTTCATATGCGGGCGCTACTCACGTATGCTTTCGCTTCTGCGTGTGAGCTTGTCGGGACGGGGTGTTTACATTTTTTTTTTCTTATTTATTTTATTTGATTTCATTTATTTTTACACTTTTTAAAAGAAAAAAAAAATGGGTCACTTTTTTCCATTTACAAGGAATGTAAACATTCTTTGTAATAGAAAAAAGCATGACAGGTCATCTTAAATATGAGATCTGGGGTCAAAAAGTCCTCAGATCTCATATTTGGACTTAAATGCAATAAAAAAAAAAAAAATGAAAAAAATGACATTGAAAAAAAGTGTCTTTAGGAGGTATGGGCGGAAGTGACGTTATGACGTCGCTTCCGCCCTGCAGTGTCATGGAGATGGGTGGGGGCCATCTTCCCCTCACTCGTCTCCATGCACAGCAAGTGAGAGGACGCGATCGCCTCCGCCGCTGCCGACGGCTCCGGTAAGCAGGGGAGGGCACCCGATCTCGGCGGGAGGGGGGGCGGCCCCTCTCCCGCCACCGATAAAAGTGATCTCGCGGCGAATCCGCCGCAGAGACCACTTTTATCTTGTAGCCGACCGCCGGCCGAAAACGGGGGCTATCTGCTGCCATAACAACGATATCCGTCCCCAAAAAACGGCGTGCGGCGGTTGGCAAGTGGTTAATTGTATACAGTATGTATTTTCAGCAACTACAAATGAGTTTATGGGGGTGGTGGTGGAAAGGGGGGGAGTTGAGTGTTTGTGATTTTTTTTTTTCTGAGATTTGTTTTGTTTCACACATTCTACGCAAGTGAGAAATAAAAAAAAAATCAGCCTTCCTTCTATAAACATTGCCTTTGCGCAGATAATGTACATACATTACAATAGATACAATAGTACCTTTTGGTCCTTTAAAAAGTTTGATCTCTACAACAGTTTCAAGGATGGGTCTTCTTCTGCGTACATATAGACGAACAATGGAACCGGCTTCTTTTAGCGCTTCTACAGCTCTGCTGTGTGACACCTCTGAGACATCCACTTCATTCACTCGGAGAATACAGTCATTGACCCTGAAAAACACATTCAGGCAAGTTTACCGCAAATGATTTAGCAGAGAACAAAAAAAATAAAAAAAAAATAATACAAGTGTCCTTTCTTTTATTTCGGCACAATGCTCTGTCACATAACTTTAACAGCATACGAAAGCAAAGCAAGAGTTCAATGTGGATGGCATGCTGTGAGCTTTACAGAGATGACAATATATAACATCGCTGAGCATTGCCAGAGAAAAACATAATTTTTCTTTAAACATAAAAACAAATCAGTCACTATATTTAAAGATATTTGGCAAGTAAAGGATTTTCAGATATACAGATGAATGGGACCCTGTCGCTATTTTAACCAAATCTAAATAGAGACATGTTGAATACTCATCTGTTTGGTGGGCAGTTAGTCCATTCCTCACGGTCTTAAAGAGGTACAGGTACTGGGGCGATCTATCATTTCCAGGAAAAGCTGTACCAGGGCCATCCAACACTTCCAGGAAAGGCCATACTGGGGCTATCCAACGCTTCCAGGCGAGGCCATACCGGGGCTATCCAATGCTTCCAGACAAGGCCATACTAGGTGTCAGGTCACCTAAAACCAGGTGACAGATGCACTCCGTAGGAGTCAGGAGTGCACCGCTATGGTAGTGGACCCTAGGACTGACTGCTGCGGGATGAATCCTGGGAGGTTCAGGAAGCAGGTCTACTAGATCACTAACACAGATCCCAGTGGGAGCTAGAGCATAGAATCCCCAGGGCGCGGAGTCTAAGAGCCAGCAGGTGTTCACCAGAGCCTCTAGTGGTGAGGATGGACTGCGCTGCAGTCTGGCTCCAGGTCGCGGCCCCCAGGGTCTCACAGCTCACACTCACGGTAGACTACAGGAGATAGAGGAAGGAAGCAGCAGGCTGGAACAACAAGGATAGTAAGGGGATAAGCCAAAGTCGGGGCGACTAGCAGACAAGGACAACAGAGTACACACCAAAGGTTCAAAGTCACAGGCAAACAGGGATAGTTGGGGGACACGCCAAAAGGTCAGGGTCACGAGCAGACAGGAATAGTCGAGAACACGCCAAGGTCGGTAACAGAGACAAACCTAGAGCACACGGCAAGCAGGAAACAGGAAGCCAAACACACAATGGATACACAATGGTTGATCAGCAAGGTTGGCTTGCAATGCCCAGATTAATATAGTGTTCCTAATTAGAGACCGGGATGGAGCTATGCTGAGGGAAGATTAGTTAAACAGGTGAGGGTGGCTGGCCTCTAAAGGTGAACACAGAAGGAAAGGTGAGCTGACAGACACACATTACTGCATAACCATGACACCGGGGCTATCCAACCTTTCCAGGCAAGGCCGTACCAGGGCTACCAAGCGCTTCCAGGCAAGGCCGTACCAGGGCTACCAAACGCTTCCAGGCAAGGCCGTACCAGGGCTACCAAACGCTTCCAGGCAAGATCATACCAATCATACTCCTAAGCTTCCCCTTGGCAGGGTCATGTGACACATCAAAGCCAAGGAGGATTTTAGGAGAGTTTTCCTCTGTGCCACCTTTGTATATACAGTGCATAATACTGCAAACACTTGTAAAGAAATGTCCATAAGCATATGATTGCTGAAAAACTTGAAATGATATAACAAAAATATAATAATAATCCTTCTTCTCTGAACATAGGTGATAAAACATTATATATAAAGTGAAGTAAAGAAAAATTGCAGACGATAAAGTCACCACCACCTCAGTGTGAATTTCCTGCTCACCTTCCGAAAATAAAACCCCCTTGGGCCAGATATCACTTTCAAACAGGGATCCTCACTAGGATCAGCTTATATGTTTTCCGTGTCTAGATAGTGATTCAGGGATTTGTCTGTGGTTCTCCAGCGATGATAGGTTCTTCCGAATTAAATTCAATCTCAATAAAGATAAAACAACATCATCGCATAAGATTGCTGTATATTCATTAATTTCTTCTTAGTGTAGAATATTCACTCGCATTTTACTTGATAAAAAATGCATTTTGAATGATCAGTATTGCAAGCAGCTCTCCTCCTCACTACACGTCCAGTATAACGAAGCACCGGACGTGACGTCACCGGCACCTCCCGACGCATTGCGTCACAGATCACATGACTTTCTCAAGGGAAATGAAGCCATGTGACCAGCGTGACGTGGTTATAAGCAGCAGTTTGCGTATCGGTTGCCTTGGTGACGTAGGAATCATTGGATCATCATGCCGTCAATCACGTTTAGACATAGTTCCTTTGATTAACAGCTTAAGACATGATATATATAGTACATAGCAAACCTTATAATCATTTAATAATTTTTGCTGCATAGTACAATTTGCAACTACTTAAAACTACAAAGACCAATATATAACCCCCTCTTTTTAATAGTTTAAAAAATATTTTAAAATATTTTAAAATACGATCGGTTTAGGACTCCATCTAGTGGTGAATAGTGAGGACAAAAATTAAAATTTAGATCAAAATCAATGTTCAACCCCAGTGGTGAGAGATTTTTAAACTATTAAAAATAGAACCACTGGGAGAACCACAGACAAATCCCTGAATCACTATCTAGATACGGAAAACATATAAGCTGATCCTAGTGATGATCCCTGTTTGAAAGTGATATCTGGCCCAAGTGGGTTTTATTTTCAGAAGGTGAGCAGGAAATTCACACTGAGGTGGTGGTGACTTTTTCGTCTGCAATTTTTCTTCACTTCACTTTATATATAATATTTTTTATCACCTATGTTCACAGAGGAAGGATTAATATTATATTTTTGTTACATCATTCATATTTTTGTTACATCATGCTGCAGCACGGTGGCCAAGACCATGCAGTGGTTTAACAGGACAGGTTCCACTCAGAACAGGCCTCGCCATAGTCAACCAAAGAAGTTGAGTGCACATGCTCAGAGTCATTTCCAGAGGTTGTCTTTGGGAAATAGACATATGAGTGCTGCCAGCATTGCTGCAGAGGTTGAAGGGGTGGGGGGTCAGCCTGTCAGTGCTCAGACCATACGCTGCACGCTGCATCAAATTGTTCTGCATGGCTGTCGTCCCAGGAGGAAGCCTCTTCTAAAGATGATGCACAAGAAAGCCCGCAAACAGTTTGCTAAAGACAAGCAGACTAAGGACATGGATTACTGGAACCATATCCTGTGTTCTGATGAGACCAACATAAACTTATTTGGTTCAGATGGTGTCAAGCGTGTGTGGTGGCAACCAGGTGAGGAGTACAAAGACAAGTGTGTCTTGCCTACAGTCAGTCATGGTGGTGGGAGTGTCATGGTCTGGGGCTGCATGAATGCTACCGGCACTGGGGAGCTACAGTTCATTGAGGGAACCGTGAATGCCAACATGTACTGTGACATACTGAAGCAGAGCATGATCCCCTCCCTTCAGAGACTGGACCGCAGGGCAGTATTCCAACATAATAATGCCCCCAAACACACCTCTAAGACGACCACTGCCTTGCTAAAGAAGCTGAGGGTAAAGGTGATGGACTGGCCAAGCATGTCTCCAGACCTAAATCCTATTGAGCATCTGTGGGGCATCCTCAAATGGAAGGTGGAGGAGAGCAAAGTCTCTAACATCCACCAGCTCCGTGATGTCGTCATAAAGGAGAGGAAGAGGACTCCAATAGCAACCTGTGAAACTCTGGTGAACTCCATGCCCAAGAGGGTTAAGGCAGTGTTGGAAAATAATGGTGGCCAAACAAAATATTGACACTTTGGGCCCAATTTGGACATTTTCACTTAGGGGTGTACTCACTTTTGTTGCTGTACACTCACTACTTTACATTGTAGCAAAGTGTAATTTCTTCGGTGTTGTCACATGAAAAGATATAATAAACTATTTACAAAAATGATAAATAATAAAATGAGATACTGTACTTGTATATATATACCTTTCCAAAATCTGTAAATAATTCCTGGCATACACTATATTGTCAACACTCTTCTGGGAAGGTTGTCTATGAGGTTTTGGAGTGTGTCTATGGGAATGTTTGACCATTTTTCCAGAAGCACATTTGTGAGGTCAGACAATGATGGTGGACGAGAAGTCTCCGCTCTAATTCATCCCAAAAGTGCGCTACCGCGTTGAGGTCAGGACTCTCCCCCAAACTCTCATCCATGTCTTTATGGACCTTGCTTTGGTGGAGGGGGGATTATGGTGTGGTGTTGTTTTTCAGGGGTTGGGCTTGGCCCCTTAGTTCCAGTGAAGGAGGAAGCACTTCTTCAGTCTCTTCACCATAACTCCCCCCCTCCCCCCTCTGTATCAAGTCACAAGGGATGCAGATGATGGCCCTGGATGATGCCTAAACAGAGATGGAGCTATATTTCTGGAGAAAAGTTTTTTTTACCAAAACTGGAGAGTGCAAAATCTGGTGCAGCTGTGCGTGTTAGCCAATCAGCTACTAACTTCCGCTTGTTTAATTAAGCTTTGACAAAAAACTCAAAAGCTGATTGGTTTCTATTCAGAGCTGCATCATTTTGCACTCTTCAGTTTTAGTAAATCATCCCCTGTGATCATTTATAATGCAGTCACTTGCATTTGATAGCAGTTTCTCTTTAGGTAAACAAAATGTATAAAAGTGTAACTTTTTGCGGCCGCTATTATTGCATTTTACTGAAGCTGAACTTTCTGTTGAAGGGTATCAATGATGGGCACTGGTACATGTCCTTGTTTTTCTCTTCAGAACAATTATAACTTGAAGGACAAACCATGGACATATTACGCAGTAAAATATGTGATCTGTGCAATATAGAGAAGTGACCTGTGTCAAGGCGTTTTATCTTTGCAAGTCCCAAGCAGCAAACAGACTCAATGAACTCAGAACAGATTGCTTGTTTTATGGAGCTAGGATTCAATGCCAGGAAAACTCCACATAAAACAGAACATAAAAAGCTATATAACGATCAGAATGGTCAACACATGGTACAATGTTGGTTTGTCATCTCTCTGTCTGTTGAGAAGGATGCAAAGTCAGGGCTTGTATTTGCAGGGGGGCACAGCAACTGAACCTAGGGTAAGCAACTGACCGGAATGGTGATTGGTGCCCCTATGCTGTACTAAAAAAAAGAAAGAAGGGGCAGGCGGGACTTTTAAGGTACCAAGGAGTAGAGTAATCAATCGATTTAGAAAAATATAAATTTTATTTAAACAATTCTTTAAATTCGCAATAAAAATTTGCAAGAGTGATGTATTATTTATTTTGACATGTACAACCACTTCTTACTTTACATGTTTCGCTCAGAAGAGCTTCTTCGGGAGTTTTTTGGAAGTGTCGCATGGAGTAATATATACTATAAGAGAATCAACAATTGTAAATGATTATGCTTGAAAATTGCCATGAATAAAATTGCATGGCATGTCAAAAAGACATATCTGTATATGTATGTCTTTTTGACATGCCATGCAATTTTATTCATGCCAATTTTCAAGCATAATCATTTACAATTGTTGTTTCTCTTATTTTTTTTCAATTTAATCCTTTATTTTTATTTTAAATCAAGAAAACAAAATACATTCCATAATCATCATACATAATATAATATCCATCTCTATCTGCTAGATGATATACCATGGTATACTATACTCTATTTATTGGTATACTTAATAATCTCCTTCCCCCTGAAACCTTACTCGTATTACTTCAAATCAAAAGCCATTATTCCTTCCTAAACATGCAGATGGATAACAAGCCCCCCCCGCCCCCATCCAAGACCCACACCGTGTCTTCGGAACTGGGGGGGTCCTCAACTATATTCACCCTGTATCCAAAAAAATTTCCCCTCGCCCACCATCCCCCCCCCCAAAAAAGGGGGGGTGAAAACCCCTCCCTTCTCTCTCACCCATCTCCCTCCCCCCGGCGCGTCCCTCCAGTCACACCCCCCAGATCCCTAAATAGCATCTGCTCAGTTCACATCTATAAGGGATCTTCCCTCCTCTGTGTATCTAAAAAGATTCCAAAAGGACCATGTTTCCAGATAGACCCCTCCGTTTCTGCCAAGATGTCCAAACCAAATGTTCCATTGTGTTCAACTGTTCTACCCGTTTGAGCCACATCCCTACTGATGGTGGTTGTGTCTGTTCCCACAATACTGGGATGCATGCTCTTGCTGCATTCAGGAGATGACAAAGAACCGACTTTTCATAAAGTTCAAGCGGAATGTCGGTATCTTGTAATAAAAAAAAGTCGGGTCTTTAGGGATCTCCTGCTCACTAAACCTTTGGGCAATTTTCCGGACCTCCCTCCTGAAACCCTTTATTCTGGGGCAGGACCAAAAAATATGAACTAGCGTCCCTCCTTTTCCCCCACATCGCCAACAGTTATCTGGGTAGCATCTATGTAAAAAGGCCGGGGTGCGGTACCACTGTGATAGGAACTTAAAGCTTGTCTCTTGCATTCTTATGCTAACTGAGGATTCAAACGTGTTACGTAATATCTTGTTCCGTTGCTCCTCCGAGAAGACCCGGTCTACCTCCATCTCCCACCTCCTAAAGAAGGGCAACCGGAAGTCCTCGGGGGGTGCCCCCAACAATGCACTCATTTTGGAGAGAGTTTGGTACAGTATACCACTCCCAGTGCAATATTCCTCAAACTTTGTTAGCGTTCGCTCATATCTACTCGGTGCAGTCAAAGTATCAAGGAAATGTCTCTGCACTGCCCTCCAAAAATCCAGCTGGTAAGGTTTGCGACCTGTTATCATCTCTTTGTAGGCCAGGTTCCTGATCTCACAAAATGGGAGGCTTGAAAAAGCCCCTGGTCTGTCAACATACCAAAAGGTCCCTTCTTCAAACCCGGTCCAAACTGAGGGTTCCCTAAAATGGGGAATAGGGGTGAGTCTATTGTTGATAATTTACCTTTAGAAAAAAGCCCATATCCCATCTGAAGGGTAGGCCCTATCAGAGGGTCTATCTTCATACTATTCGGGAGGTCCCTAAAGCACCTAGCAGCTTGTTGCAGTAAAACACTACTCTAAACCTGTTCTAAGTCAGGCCAGATTTTCCATTCCCTATGTCGACTCCAATCGATCAAACGGCTCAGCAAAGCTGCCTGATAATATTTATACAAATCTGGCACTTCTGTCCTGCACTTACATCAAATAAATGGAATTAGGCATAAAAGAATAAGCCGGCCGGCTCATTGTAGCATCCCGTCTTCTGGGACTTGTGCAAACGCGGTGACGTCAGCACGTCGCTCCTCCCTATGTGTTTTGTCACAAATGACGTCGTCCTTGCGTACGAGCATCGTACTGACTCATTTAAGGATCTTCCATTATGACAATGATAGGAGATCCTTTGAACAACTAGTCTATTACAACATTATATTAATCTAAAAGGGTAGGTTTGATCTTCATTGATTGATATAATGTAAGGGGATGCCTATGATTTAATCAATGGAGATTAAACCATTAAAAAGGTACATATATGTTCCACTATATAGGGTTAAATTAATGCTAATTATATTTATTTGTGGTTACTCCTTCCGTAACAGGAGGTCATGGGGATCTGATAAGCGGCCATTTCTATGAGGTGGAAGCTTTTCTTGAAATTCCATGAATATTCCGGTGAAAGTGTTAAACACTAATGGGGCGTACACACGGTCGGACTTTTTGACCGGACTGGTCTGTTGGACGCCGACAGACCAAATCCGGCAGACAATCCGATCGTGTGTGGGCTTCACCGGACCTTCAGCGGACTTTGCCAAATCTGACGGACTTTAGATTTGGAACAGGCTTCAAATCTTTACGTCGTAACTCTGCCAGACCCATAAAACCGCTCATCTGTATGCTAGTCCGACGGACAAAAACCGAAGCTAGGGCAGCTATTGGCTACTGGCTATCAACTTCCTTATTTTAGTCCGGTGTACGTCATCATGTACGAATCCGTCGGACTTTGGTGTGATCGTGTGTAGGCAAGTCCGTTCGTTAGAAAATCCGTCGGAAGTCCGTCAAAAGTCCGTCGAAAGTCCGTTGGAAAGTTTGTCGGACCAGTCCGGTCGAAAAGTCCGCCCGTGTTTACGCGGCATGAGCTTATATTGGACAACACGTCACTTTATGGACTTTCTTTTTTAAAGTGCTTATGAATAGAGACTTATCATTATTCAATAATCATTTTTTTTTTTATTTTAGTGCAATTTATTTTTGGTTTATAATATAAATATCATATCTGACCGATGCCCCTGGAAGCTGGAAATCACTGGAGTAGACACAGCAACTCCAATGGCCTCTGCTTGCTTCCGGGTCCCATGCTGGCTTCCATTACAGGCGCCATTCAGAAAATACAAAGCATTCTCTGATTGGATGAGGTGGAGAGGCAGGGCGGAGACAAAGCATTCTCTGAATGGCACCTGTGCCAAGCAACCGACCTCCTATGTTCAGAATGCAGCAGGATACTATTCCTCCAGTGACCCCAACCTGGAAGCAAGTGGGGGTCACTGGAGGAATAGTGCCTACTTTGGTGATTTCCAGCTTCTGGGGGCACTGGCCAGGTATATTACAGCGGATATAGGAAAGAATCCCCCCTTTAAATGAATCACATTTTGTTGCTTTGCAGCCTGAAAGAAAGACAGACACCGTTTTTCTTTTATCCAGCTGTATGTACTCAGTGCAACTTATAACGTCCAAGTGAAAGATATAACACCAACATGTCAGAAAAAAAAATGAAAACAGAGTCACTGAGTTGTAAAAAGCATGACCCCCTTATGACAGTATTTTGTTGAACCACCTTTTGCTTTAATTACAGCTTCTAGTCTGTTGGGATATGTCTCTACTAACTTTACATATTTAGACTTTGCAATATTTGCCCACTCTTCTTTGCAGAACTGGTGACCATTTGTGGACTGCAGTCTTCAAGTCATTCCACAGATTTTCAATGGGGTCTAAGTCTCTGACTAGGCCATGCAAAGACATTCTCCTTTTCCTCCTCCAACCACTGTGTGGTCATTGTTGCTGTGTGCTTTGGGTCATTGTCATGTTGGAAGGTAAACCTTCTTCCCATTGACAACTTTCTGGCAGAGGACAGCAGATTTTCCTCAAGAATTTGATGGTATTTTAAACACAATAAAATAATTGGAAAATAAAGATTTTAACTGTAATTTGCCCCGTCCATTTTTCTTCTATACATACCACCCACCGCCATATACTCCGCACTCCTCTCCTGCACATACCACCCACCTCCATATAGTCTGCACTCCTCTCCTGTACATACCACCCACCACCATACACTCCGCACTCCTCTCCTGCACATACTACCCACCTCCATATACTCTGCACTCCTCTCCTGTACATACCACCCACTGCCATACACTCCGCACTCCTCTCCTGCACATACTACCCACTGCCATACACTCCGCACTCCTCTCCTGCACATACTACCCGCCTCCATATACTCTGCACTCCTATCCTGTACATACCACCCACTGCCATACACTCCGCACTCCTCTCCTGTACATACCACCCACCGCCATACACTCCGCACTCCTCTCCTGCACATACTACCCACCTCCATATACTCTGCACTCCTCTCCTGTACATACCACCCACTGCCATACACTCCGCACTCCTCTCCTGCACATACTACCCACTGCCATACACTCCGCACTCCTCTCCTGCACATACTACCCGCCTCCATATACTCTGCACTCCTCTCCTGCACATACTACCCACTGCCATATACTCCACACTCCTCTCCTGCACATACTACCCACCATCAAACACTCCTCTCCTGCACATACCACCCACTGCCATACACTGTGTACTTCTCTCCTGCACATACTACCCACTGTCATACACTTTGCACCCCTCTCCTGGACATACTATCCACTGCCATATACTCCGCACCCCATCTCCTGCTGCACATACTACCCAGCATCACACACTCGGCACTCCTCTCCTGCACATACCACCCACCGCTATACACTCTGTACTCCTCTCTCTGCACATACTAACCACTGCCATACACTCCATACTCCTCTCCTGCACATACCACCCACCGCCATACACTCTGTACTCCTCTCTCTGCACATACTAACCACCGCCATACACTCCATACTCCTCTCCTGCACATACCACTCACCGCCATACACTCTGCACTCCTCTCTCCTGCACATACTACCCACCGCCATACACTCCACACCCTTCTCCTACACAAACCACTCACCGCCATACATTCCACACCCCTCTTCTGCACAAACCACCCACCACCATACACTCCACACCCCTCTCCTGCACAAAACACCCACCACTATACACTCCACACCCCTCTCCTGCACAAAACACCCACCACTATACACTCCACACCCCTCTCCTGCACATACTGCTTCAGCGTGATTTCAAAGCCTTAGGTCAGTGCGATTTGCACCTCTGATTTCATTGCAGCTTGCGACTTTGTTTAACAGAAGTCTATGCAAGTCGCAATAAAATCGGAAAAAAAGTAGTTCAGGAACTGTTTTCAAAGTCGCTGCGACATGAGTCGTGACAATTTGAATGGTTCTACTGCTGGCAATGTGGTGCGACTTGTCATATGATTTGAAACTGTCAAATCGCATGACAAATCACACAGGTGTGAATGAGGGCTTAGCTGGAGTTCAGCTTTATTTTTTTTAGTCAAGTCCATCTGAATCTGCTGGTATATCTAACACTACCCTCTACTCACACTGACAATGCTTCTGACCAAAGATGTCTCTGATGCTCCTCCATCCATAGTGGAGACACCTAAGACAGTAAGTGTGCTTCTGGCCAGATCATCAGGTGAAAAATGAAGGGAAAACATTAAAGGACTGATAAGCTGCAATATATTATACTTTTGTTTTGAGGTTAATACCGTTTTAACATTTGAGTATACAGTAGGTCTACTTTAACCCAAGCCACCCAGAAACAAGCTTAAACCGAGGCATCACTGTACAGAGAGATCATTGTTCTCAATAACATGCCGTTGTGCTATCTTCCCAGAATAGTCCAAAGTGAACTTCATTCTTTTTTTTCCTTACGGTAAATAGCGTATTAAAAGAGGAATCTAAAATATTTTAAAACAGAGAGCTTGCTTGATTTTCTCCACTAGGGGTTACTAAACAGTCTCCATGTTTGTGAAGGATAGACAGTGACCAGCACCGCAATTTGAGTCATTCGGATGAAACAAGGAGAGAAGTCTGTGCGTTGCTCCGGGCACTGTGTGACGCTAATTTGGGATGAACACATGTGACTATCAAAGTCCAGACGCAGCTGAGCTTCACCCAAACACGCTCTGTTCTCTTTCTTATATCACATGAAACATCTGCTTACTCCTCTGATTTTTTGCAATATGTGTTTGTCCTTATCATGCAATCTCAAAGGGCATTGCAACTTTTTCCGACAAGAGCTTGCCAGCAAATCTGTTTGAGAAGCTAAAGTCCTGTGCCCCCACCCCATGAAAACAAAAAAGATCCACAAAATGTGCACAGCTGTAACTTTTAAAATTTTAAGCGCATCTTGATGCTTCCATCAAGGAAAGCAAGATCAGAGATGGACCCTTCAGAACCGGGCACCAGAAGGAGCTGCATCCCTGGCTAACCCTGTCTTCATGCCACTGCCATGGGGCTTGAAGCCACTTTAAAAAATAAGATCTAAGGTTTTGCTTACCTCCTCGTAAAAAGAAATCAGATTTGTTTGACAACTTCTGTCTTTCATAAATCCATGCTCTTTGTTGCTTAAAATATATATTTTTTTTTTCTAGCAAGAACTCATCTACAGTTGCGCTCATAAGTTTACATACCCTGGCAGAATTTATGTTTTCTTGGTCATTTTTCAGAGACTATGAATGATAACACAAAAACTTTTCTTTCAGTCATGGTTAGTGTTTTGCTGAAACCATTTATTATCAATCAACTGTGTTTACTCTTTTTAAATCATAATGAGAACAGAAACTACCCAAATGATCCTGATCAAAAGTTTACATAGCCCAGTTCTTAATATTGTGTATTGCCCCCTTTAACATCAATGACAGCTTGAAGTCTTTTGTGGTATTTGTGGATGAGGCTCTTTATCTTCTCAGATGGTAAAGCTGCCCATTCCTCTTGGCAAAAAGCCTCCAGTTCCTGTAAATTCTTGGGCTGTCTTGCATGAACTGCACCTTTGAGATCTCCCCAGAGTGGCTCAATGATATTGAGGTCAGGAGACTGAGATGGCCACTCCAGAACCTTCACTTTATTCTGCTGTAGCCAATGACAGGTGGACTTGGCCTTGTGTTTTAGATCATTGTCATGTTGGAATGTCCAAGTGTGTCCCATGCGCAGCTTTCTGGCTGATGAATGCAAATATTCCTCCAGTATTTTTTGATAACATTCTGCATTCATCTTGCCATCAATTTTGACCAAATTTCCTGTGCCTTTGTAGCTCACACATCCCCAAAACATCAGTGATCCACCTCCGTGTTTCACAGTAGGAATGGTGTACCATTTATCATAGGCCTTGTTTACTCCTCTCCAAATGAAGCGTTTATGGTTGTGGCAAAATTTTGGTCTTATCACTCCAAATGACTTTGTGCCAGAAGGTTTGAGGCTTGTCTCTGTGCTGTTTGGCGTATTGTAAGTGGGATATTTTGTGGCATTTGAGTAGTAATGGCTTTCTTCTGGCGACTCGACCATGCAGCCCATCTTTCTTCATGTGCCTCCTTATTGTGCATCTTAAAACAGCCATGCCACATGTTTTCAGACAGTCCTGTATTTCACATGAAGTTATTTGTGGGTTTTTCTTTGCATCCCAAACAATTTTCCTGGCAGTTGTGGCTGAAACTTTAGTTGGTCTACCTGACTGTGGTTTGGTTTCAATAGAACCCCTCATTTTCCACTTATTGATTAGAGTATGAACACTGCTGATTAGCATTCTCAATTCCTTGGATATCTTGTTATATCTTTTTTCTGTTTTATACAGTTTACCAACCTTTTCCCGCAGAACCTTTGACAATTTTTTTGCTTTCCCCATGACTCAGAATCCAGAAACGTCAGTGCAGCACTGGATGAAAGATGCAAGGGTCTATCAGGAGACCAAAAACTCATTGACCTTTTATATACACACACACTACTAATTACAAGCAAACAGATCACAGGTGAGGATGGTTACATTTAATAGCCATTCAAACCCCTGTGTGCATGTTATCAGGCCAAAATCACCAGGGTATGTAAACTTTTGATCAGGGTCATTTGGGTAGTTTCTGTTGTGATTATGATTTAAAAAGAGTAAACCAAACACTAACCATGAGTGAAAGAAAAGTTTTTGTGTTATCATTCATATTCTCTGAAAAATGGCCAAGAAATCATAAATTCTGCCAGGCTATGTAAACTTATGAGCAGAACTGTAGATGAGTTCTTGCTAGAAAAAAAATATATATATTTTAAGCAACAAAGAGCATGGATTTATGAAAGACAGAAGTTGTCAAGTTGCTTTCCTTGATGGAAGAAATCATAAATTCTGCCAGGGTATGTAAACTTATGAGCACAACTGTATGTGGTCTATTATTAAACTCTCCAGTATCTTCCCAACTATAGAAGTTAAACTAACAGGTCTATAGTTACTTGGTAAAGACTTTGACCCCTTTTTAAAAATAGGCACCACATTGGCCCTACGCCAAACCAGTGGTATTATTCCAGTCATTAAAAAATCCCCCAAAAATTAGACACAATGGCTTTGAAACGACCAAGCTCATTTCTTTTAGGATCTGTGGGTGGATGCCATCTGGTCCAGGTGCTTTATTCTCCTTTATTCTGTCTAAATATTTCTGGATTTTTAGAGCCATTGTGGATCATTTGGGGCTGTGTCAATACCCTCCCCATGGACATGAGCTCCCCCATGCTCCTTTGTATACACAGAGCTGAAGAAAGTATTTAATAAATTAGCTTTCTCTTTGTTCCCAGTCACGCTCTCCAGATATTAATATATTTGAATAATTTTTTGGGGTTTGTCTTGCTTTTTTTGCAAGCTGTCGGCTGTTTTTAATTTTTGCGGCCTCGATTTCCTTTTTACAAATTCTGTTATATTCTTTGCAACATTCAAATGATGATAGTGTTCCTTTGTTTTTTATTTTTTTTTATTTTTTAAAGCTCTTTTCTTATTATTTATAGCTGTTTTAAGAGAAACAAACAGTTACATAGTTAGTAAGGTTGAATAAAGACACCAGTCCATCCTGAGTGAATGTGGGTGCTTGTCTACAATTGTCCCTATCCCTGTACATTGTGTCTCATTAAGATGCTCAACTATTATATTATTATTTATTTAGGGTACCCATATAGCACCGTCAATTTACGCAGCGCTCCACACATAGATTGCACACTCACATCGGTCCCTACCCTCAAGGAACCCACAATCCAAGGTCCCCAACTCACATTCATATACTACGGCCAATTTTGGGCAGAAGCCAATTAACCTACCACCATGTTTTTGGAGTGTGGGAGGAAACCGGAGTACCCGGAGGAAACCCACGCAGGCACAGGGAGAACATGCAAACTCCAGGCAGGTAGTGTCGTGGTTGAGATTCAAACCAGTGACCCTTTTTACTGCTAGGCAAGAGTGCTACCCACTACACCACTGTGCCGCCCGAACAGGAACAGACAGTGATTTCTTCAGAATAACAAAAGGTAGGAATCTGCAACAGAGTTTGTTAAAATCTATGCAATGTACATAGATCACCCAGAGGGGAATGTTTTTTTCTCAACAAAAGTGGAGTTACGCTTTAAAAAGAAGTAAAAATAAAGTTTTCCATGTATAGCCAAAACTTTTTTTTTGGGGATAGAGCAAAGATAGGTTAAAGCCATTATCATCCCTCACAGCTATTACCCTTTTGTATAACTTGACCCTCCCTCCTAGATTGTAAGCTCTAACGAGCAGGGCTCTCTGATTCCTCCTGTATTGAATTGTATTGTTATTGAACTGTCTGCCCTAATGTTGTAAAGCGCTGCGTAAACTGTCGGCGCTATATAAATCCTGTATAATAATAATAAAAATAATAATAATCAGGTTACTTTTTGCTGACTCTGTCCTGATGAGGACATTTTTCTTCACTTCCTGGGTTGGAGAAGCAACAAGAAGTTTGCAGAAATCTTCCAAATGTGAGGGGAATTCCCATTTTAGTTGTCATAGAGATAGGTGTCCCAATGAAGAGATTTCCCTTTCCCTTTTCCTCCCATAACAGCCCTAAAATTTAAGATTCCTTCTTATCTTCTCTCTGTGGGTTTCCTCTGCATACTCTGGTTTCCTTCTACACTCCAAAGACATGCTGGTCGGTTAAATGGCTTGTGTTTAAATTGGCCTTAGGGGTCTTTCACGAGAGCAGTCCGATCGTGTCTGCCTGTCCGTTTTTCAGGCGACCCAATCAAGCCCTCCATACATCTCTATGGAGTGGCGGATGTAAATGGAATTGTGTCTGTTTACACCCACCTAGCTCCAATCCGATCTTCCAAAATACAAATGGAAGGGGATCCGTTCCCCTGCATCTGGGCGGATTGGTTCGGAGGGCAGTCGGGTGTAAACAGACAGCCGGTCTTTTTACATTTGACTGCCCATAGAGCAGAGTGGGCTGCATAAGCAGAGCAGACATTGATCAGTGTATACACATAAATGGACAGAGGGTTCACAAGAATTCATCAACAAGGAACAGCCAGTATTACAAAAATACAAAAAGCTTTATTGAAAATAACAAACGTTTGTTAATACATGGACTACACCTCCACCATATATTCAATTAAAATATGACAACGTTGTCAAAGGACACAGGTAGCTACCACGGACACTCATTCATCCACTTGCATACTAATGTATCTGTGTAAGGGCAGCAAAAAGACAACAATAAAGAAGTTAGTTGCAGATCCAGAGTAGCAAAAATTGCTCCGTAAGGGGATACATTTGGTATTCCATGGGTCAATTAGTACAGTTTACAGTACAGTAATAAAGGTATGGGTGGATCAATCCAATTGCAATCCCAGGATGTTTGCATAAATCACGTGTATGCCGGTAGCCATAATATGCAGTATATTGGTGAAGCAATTTCCTGAGATAGGGATGGGCCGCTGGGACTGGGGGCTCATGTGTGCCATAAAGGTGTGCTTGGTGGGATAGTATCAATGGGGGCAATGGCAGGGAGGAGATATCCCTCTCCCTGCACACCAAGCACCACACGATGCAGTCTCGGTGTACACAGTCCTACTGTTTCCGTGACTCGTAAGTAGCGTGGGTTGGTTGGTGGGATAGTGTCAGCAGGGGGGTGGATATGTTAACCCAACAGGGTGTAGATTGTTCCAGTGTATCTCACCACTCCCCGGCACTCCCGGACCACACCAGCTGGCGTCAAGCTGTCCTCCTGTCTTCACAGACACCAAGCACCACACGCTACAGCCTCTATGTGTACCACCCTGCTAATTACGCGGCTCTTTCCCAGGGAAAGGCAGAGTGTCCAAAGAGACCAATCTGTGTCTGGACACCACCAACGTGATGACGTCATACTGACGTGTTTCACTCATCAGACAAGCTTCTTCAGAGGGAGGAGGGGCTTGGGGTGGGTGTCCTTTATGTTCTCTCTACACCTATCGTGTTAATTATCCCACACATTCAAAGTCCCATGCATATCCATCTCTACAGACTTTCATTACATAAGAAGTAATAACTGAGTCCGAGTGCAGCATTCTAGTGCCTTCTTAGTTACAAACCTACGGAATGAAATTCAATCTATTATCCTAGTCTGCTGTAAAGTCAGGGGTGTATTATAGGCAAGCATAGGGGACATAGGCAAAACATAGACATTGATCGGTGATCTACCCATTCTCCTCTGTTCAGCCAGCGGGGGATCAGTGGGCAGATCCCCCGCTAAGCAAGCGGATCGCAAGCAGAGTCCGCCCTGTGTAAGAGGGGCCTTAGTATATTTATATATGCATGTGAGAAAGCAACCTTAGATTGTTGTCCACCAATCACATTATGACCCTTGCACCAGTTTACTGATGTCAAAACCTGGAACAGACTGATGATCCACCATATCACCGTAGACCTTGAGGTAACCCATACTTGTGTACAGGTACGCCCAGGGTTCATATACCTCAGGTTAAGAACTGCTTTTCTACATTTAAGCAAATTAAAAAAAACTGATTCACTCATCCATAAGACGATTGTAATTTGTGACATTTTTCGGATTTTAGGTCAAATAAGGATTCCCAATCTCTGCTCACTCGTGTTTGTAAAGTGTTTATTTTAATAACTTTTGCGCATTTGCATCACTAATCATAAGGCATCAAACATAATGGATTAATTTTTTTTTATCTGCCATTTTTTTTTTTCAAGAACAAAATTATATTTCTGAGCACGTAAAGCGGAAAAATGAAAGAACAAAATAAACACGAGCAGGTGGTAATGCCGATAATTTTCTGAAGGCTGAAATATGTCTAATAGATGTCTTTAAATTAGGGGATGTTGAAATAGTCATATCACAATAAATAATTACAAAGTTAAACTTCCCCATGGAATATAGTGTAATTATTTACCTTGAATTCACATTTGTGGCAGGGTAAGTGCGCATTAGCGTGTTTCAGAAAACATTAGCATTATTCCGATTTTCCAATCAGCCATTAGGTATCATCAGTTTATTTAGTCATCTGCATTCGTTATCAGGATGAATAAATAAACAGGTTTAATACCATTTAACGAAGAGTAGAACACATTTCATTAGTGACCTTTACAAACCAGATGAAGAAAACTGGTCAAGCGGGTCCTAAATTAGTGAAGATAAAAGGTATGAATGATGTGAATTCCAACCTCCCCAGCATCTGAAGGATATGGTGTACCCTACAGGTTCATACAAATCATAAAATTGCTAAATATATATATATTGCCCAGCTTGTGGGCAATATATATATATTTTTACTAGCTGTTCAGCCCTTGGACTCCAGCAGTCAGTAGTTGGAGTGGGAGCCTTGATTTGTGAAGGGGTAATAACAGTGATCTCTACTAGCCTGATGTCCCCAGTCTCCTGACAATGTCCAGGTGACGAAACGCATTGGGTGCAGTCTATGTACACCAAACTAATTACACTAAATGATTTGGAAGGGTAGCCCAATACTTTTGACAATATAGTGTGAATGAGTGAGTTTGGGGTGGAGGAACTTGACTCCTGACCTCAACCTGATAGAACACCTTTGGGATGAATTAGAGCAGAGACTGCGAGCCAGGCTTTCTCGTCCAACATCAGTGTCTCACCTCACAAATGTGCTTCTGGAAGAATGGTCAAACTTTCCCAAAGACAAACACCTAAACCTTGTGGACAGCCTTCCTAGAAGAGCAGAAGCTATTATAGCTGCAAAGGGTGGCCCAACTCAATATTGAACCTTATGGACTAAGACTGGGATGCCATTAAAGTTCACGTGTGTGTGTGTAAGGGCAGGTGTCCCAATACTTTTGACAGTATAGTGTTTAAATATAAATATATATAAATAGATAGTGTTTATATATAAATATACATAAATAGATAGATAGAAATATCCTGTCCTCCTCTGGGTCCCCCTGCATCCTTCCTGGCTCTCCAGCTCCTCCTCTGGTCCCTCCATGTCCTCCTTCGTTCCCCCCGTTCTCCTCCGCGTCCCCCTGTGTCCTCCCCAGCTCTCCAGCTCCTCCACCGGTCCCCCCTGCCCCGGATCTTTCAGGATGGAGAGCGGAGGAAGGAGCCGGTAAATCTGTCATTTACTGGCTCCTTCCTTTTCTGGTGTTTACGATGCTTCAGTTTATGAATGGGGAGGAGCCTCTGTCTCCTGTTCATTCATTTTCAGTGCAGCTGAGGCTGCAGAGAAAGGGACTTTTTTACTCTGTATATGTAGCACCCTCTACCTAGTGTAGGTGCTAGAGCGAGATTTTTTTGTAGAACAGGTAAAGTTAGGCAGGCTTAGCTCAAAGCTAGTATCACATAAGGGGCAAGGGAAAGGAGGAACCCAATAGAGTGGGTTCAAGAAAAGGGGTTACTTCATGCAACAATAGATTCCAAAATGGTATAGTGATAAAATCAATTTTATTGGTTTTGCGCTTAAAAAATGATACACAAAAAGCTCATTAATTGCTAGAAATGGGTACTGCAATTAGGCCTAGAAAACCAGACAAGACAGACTTGACAAACAATACATTAAGAAAACATTTATTGCTACCCGGTCAGGGCATATTGCAGTTTGCCACTTTGGCCTTATGGTGATATCAATCAGTCAAATTGTGTTGGTGGCTTTCCACCCAAATGGGGATTTTAATTTAAGTGTTTAGACTTAGAGTGTAGCTCCCTGTGGCAAAATGCAATGGGAGAGTGTAGGACACAGTGGAAGAAGAAGGCACCAGTAGTATATAAGAAGCAGGATTGTATTCCTTAATAATGAGTAGCAGGGGTAATTATTTCTCTAAATTGGATATAGGGCAGTAATATGCGGCTGATCCTATAGCTGTATTACCCCTATAGGTTCATTCGGAAGTCCTTGATATCCTGTGGAGATGTTAAAAATACTGATTCCAACTGATGTCAATTATGCAGTGGTACCATGAGCAGACAACAATCAATCTAAGTTAATGTTCTGGCAGTAGTGCAATCACTTTAAGCCGTAAACTTGTGGTGTAGTCGACACACAAATGCTATTAGTATTGAATAGTGTTTGTTATTGGCTGTACATTACCACTGGCTTCCACGCTGCTCTTACTCGGGGATACTGTAGTTCAATAGTCCTAGTAGCCAAGGCTGCTGTTGCGTTCCTTTTGCAGGCGCGGGGTATCCACAAAGTCCTGCTGTATATTGCGGTACTCCGCTTGTCAGTATGAGTAAGGATTCCCGTCTCTCGGGGTCGCTTGGCGAGCCTTTGGTTTGCCCCTTTCTGATCTGCAGCTGTGTCCTTCTCGTATCAGCTCCGTTGCTGAGTGTCTCTCTCACTGCCCTGAGCGCACGGACCGGGTGGCGCAGTGACGTCAACGCGTTTCGCCGTGATTCAATGACGTAGCTTCATCTTTGGACGTTCATTGGTCGGTTACCTCACTCCCTTCTTATTGTGTTTTTCGCTGAGGATCGCCGCCAATGGAAGGTTGTTAGATGATTGAAGGGATTTTAAGCCAATCATAAGTGGCTGGTTATTCAATACGACCTATCTGCTGATGTAAACATTGTAGTTTGTTTTTAACGCAGCAAGTGATCGGTCATTTTTCTTAGGAAAATATCCTAGCGCATATTAGGCACCTCCTTGTCTTTTAATGGAGGTACTAGGGGGGAAAAAAAAAATGGTCTGATGTGGGTGAGGAAAGAGGAATATACATAGAGGCGACAGGGGGACCATCACCATAGTTATTTAAGTGATACCAAGACTAAAATGGAATAGAAAAGAGGAGAAAACACCCAGGTGTCATGCCGAGTGTTTACACGTACATATATAAACGCATCAGTTTTAGCACGACAGTATGTCAACAATACAAAAAGACTTATTTTAGTTATTCCTAAGGAGAATTAATCTCTATTCACTATTTTGGTGACACTGCCCTGGTAAAGAATAAGATAGCCTATATTTTATCCATGAGATAAAAGGTTTCACTGTAAAGGTAATAAGTAGTTGGGAAAAAAGAGCTGGTAAGCAGTACATTAGTCCTGGGACCCATCATGTAGTATGTTAAAGGAGACACTCGTTATGGTGTGGTTTACCCTATTTTCAGGGTTCCAGGAATACTTGTAGGTTCAGTTCGGTGTTTAACCCCACCGGCACCAGGGACTTTAACCTGTATACCCACCACTTTTCTTTTTGGAGGAGTACACGGTCAAAGTCTCCTCGTCTGGTGGGCAACTTTAAGGCGTATATACCTTTGATTGTTAGTCCCTCTGAGGAACCTCCATGGCACTGAGCAAAATGTTTGGCCAGGGGTTTTTCAGGTATCTTGCCTTTAGTATTAATTTCCCTTAAGTGTTCACCAAATCGTACCCTCAGAGGTCTCTTAGTTTTGCCAATGTATATTTTAGGGCACGGGCATGTGATTAGATAAATCACTCTTGATGTTGAACAGTTAATGAGGTCGCGTATTTCATATGTCCTTTCATTGACAGCATCTGAGAATACAGAGGTTCGGTGAACAAAGGGACACATTTGGCATTTATTACAGGGGAACATGCCCTTTGCACGTGGATACTTTGATAACCAGGTAGGGTCTGGTTCTTTGACAAATTCAGATTGAATCAGCATATCACCCAAATTTGGGGCTCGACGCGCTACCATCTTGGGAGAGGTGCTGACGATCTTGGCCAACTCAGGGGTATTGGTCAAGATTCCCCAATGTTTTTTTAAAATGGAAAAAACCTTGTTCCACTGAGAGCCATATGCTGTTATTACTCGTACTGGCTCATCTGTCTGTATCTGTGACCCCTTTGTTGTTTTGTCCCCTGTAAAAGGCTCTCCCTATTTCTAACGGCTGCCTTCTTTCTAGCCCTCCTGAGTTGTCTATGAGAGTATCCCCGTTCTCGAAATCTCGTATAGAGTTCACTGCTCTCCCTTTTGTAGTCGACTACGTTAGTACAGTTCTTTTTAATTCGGAGGAATTGTCCTACTGGTATTCCATTTTTTAACCAATGTGGGTGGTGGCTTGTTGCCTCCAATAGTGTGTTAGCAGCCGTTTCCTTTCGGAACGCGCTGGTGTTCAGTTGGCCCTTATCTAATGTAATCTGTAGATCCAAGAAGGACAGCCTCCTCTGGTCAAATTGGTACGTTAGTCGTATATTTCGATCATTATTATTCAATTCATTCATAAACAGATGTAGTTCATCGAGGCTGCCCCTCCAGATCACCAGGACATCGTCAATGTAACCAATAAAATTGATTTTATCACTATACCATTTTGGAATCTATTGTTGCATGAAGTAACCCCTTTTCTTGAACCCACTCTATTGGGTTCCTCCTTTCCCTTGCCCCTTATGTGATACTGTATAAGTTATGGTTACAGCAACAATACCCTAACGGGATAAAACCACTAAAACACATATACGACTTAACATTGGTTTACTCACGCCTTCCCCTTTTTCCCTCCTACCCCGCATTCCCTTCCCTTTCCCCTCCCTTCCCCTTTTCCCCTTATTTTTTGATGTTTTGACAATTGTGACTATTAAGGTCACCTCTAGAGAGTATACCATTTAAAATAGTGGACTACCAACACACATTTTCTAATCAATAGGGATATGGCATTTATGTTGGGTGAGGATATTGAACAGGAAATAAGGACTGCTTTTCAGACTGACACACCCCAAGCTGTTCATCAAGGAGAAGAGATAAAAAATA
Organism: Lithobates septentrionalis; assembly: GCA_037952835.1. NCBI lineage: Eukaryota > Metazoa > Chordata > Amphibia > Anura > Ranidae > Lithobates > Lithobates septentrionalis. Next base: position 103,297 of record JBBDGP010003459.1, on the reverse strand, counting down.
AATTCAAAGAACATAAAAAACTCCTTGTGAAACACCTAAATAGAAAGTGGGATGTGTCATCACTGGAAACGTATATAACCCATAGAATAGTCCCAAGAGGTCTACGTGAGAAGACGATTCCAGCCGAACACCTCCATACGGACAGTTTCCTTCCAAAATGGAAGGAACTGTGTGTTAATCATGGCTTGGCGGTTATGCGATTAATAGTTGATGAAGAGAACATCCAACTAAAAAGCATACAAGAAAAAATACAGGAAAGTGCCCGAGGTCTGGAGATCTTCAAGGATAGCGAAGAGTTTGCCAAACAAAACGAAATTCTCAAAAAAGAAATTGAGAAAACGCAGCTAAACTTGAAGATCACCAAACAGGGAAAATTCCGCCGTGACTTAGCAGACTTTGAAAAAGATGAGGTATTTGACCTAACAACACACAGAGCACGCAGTAGGTCACGGGGACGTGGGCCCCGCAGGCAATCCAGACCACAACGTAGCAAGTCGCATAGTGGATCAGACGACGACACGCACAGAACAGTGACTTTTTTAGAATAAGAGGGGGAGGTACAAACCAAAGATCAGAGTCCGCCCCCACAAAGCCAAAAAGGACCCAAGAACTCAAAACCCAACAAAGTAGTCAGAGAACGAACGTACACCAGAAGTCAAAAACGATAACAGAACCAATTAAGGAACAGGTGCCCCCCAATGAGAATGACATGAAGATAGTCAATCTATCAAATAAGACACTCACTACAGATCATATTAGTCTACTTAAAAAAGGTATGACCTTCTCTCCAGTCAGCAATATGGATGAGTTCATGGTATTTAAGGATATCACTCTATTTCTGAGGAAGGTTTTTTTACGGTCACTCTATGCGAGTAGTACGACAACCCCGACAATAACCTTAGGGGTAGATGACCAAGAAGCAATTGAGATACTGAACTCTCTATTAGAAGAGAATGAAGGACCATTAATGACAGCAGCCCCAATACGGAGACAGGCTAATTTAAGAATAAGATCACAAAAAATGCCTCCCCTATCCAAGAACAGGTGGCTCAAGCTGTTCTTGGACATGGTGCAAACTGACTTGACTAAAATAGACTGGACCAAAAGATCGCCAGATAATCTGACAGCGGGTGAACGGGCCGCACTTCAGGACCTTCAGAAAAGCCGTAACATAGTATTAAAGAAAAGTGACAAGGGGGGCAATGTTGTCCTCTTAAACCAACAGGATTATGAGAGGGAAGCAAAGCGACTCTTAAATGACATCACAACATACGAAAGACTTGATAACAACCCATTTCCTGCGTTAGTCTTTGAACTAAACAGAAAATTAAAGGAGGCAAAGGATGAGGGATTACTGACAAATCGTGAGTTCCAGCATCTCCTGGTGAGAGAGTTCAACGTGCCCACATTCTACATCATCCCTAAGGTCCATAAAAACCTTAAAAACCCTCCAGGCAGGCCAATTGTTTCGGCCTGTCAGGGCCCTCTGGAAAGAGTGGGTCGATATTTGGACTCTCTCCTACAGGACATGGTAAAAAATCTAAAATCTTTTGTTCAAGACACAAGACATGTATTAGCTAAAATTACGGAAATCAATAAGATCATGCAACTAGAGGGAATCCTTTTGGTTAGTGTAGACGTCGAGTCACTCTATACCTCAATACCTCACAACAAGGGACTTCAAGCAGTCGAATGGTTCTTGAGGGAAACCTATCCGGAGTCTGAACCACAAAATGAGTTCTTGGTTGAACTCCTAGATTTCACCCTGTCAAATAACTTTTTTCAATTCCTGAGTTCATACTATCATCAAATACGAGGCACTTCTATGGGTGCAGCATGGGCACCAGCCTACGCATGCCTACATTTGGGCCTTTGGGAGGAGGTGGATGTCTACACCTCGCCTCTGTACCGCAGCCACGTAAAAACGTGGTTGCGATACATTGACGATGTCCTGGTGATCTGGAGGGGCAGCCTCGATGAACTACATCTGTTTATGAATGAATTGAATAATAATGATCGAAATATACGACTAACGTACCAATTTGACCAGAGGAGGCTGTCCTTCTTGGATCTACAGATTACATTAGATAAGGGCCAACTGAACACCAGCGCGTTCCGAAAGGAAACGGCTGCTAACACACTATTGGAGGCAACAAGCCACCACCCACATTGGTTAAAAAATGGAATACCAGTAGGACAATTCCTCCGAATTAAAAGGAACTGTACTAACGTAGTCGACTACAAAAGGGAGAGCAGTGAACTCTATACGAGATTTCGAGAACGGGGATACTCTCATAGACAACTCAGGAGGGCTAGAAAGAAGGCAGCCGTTAGAAATAGGGAGAGCCTTTTACAGGGGACAAAAACAACAAAGGGGTCACAGATACAGACAGATGAGCCAGTACGAGTAATAACAGCATATGGCTCTCAGTGGAACAAGGTTTTTTCCATTTTAAAAAAACATTGGGGAATCTTGACCAATACCCCTGAGTTGGCCAAGATCGTCAGCACCTCTCCCAAGATGGTAGCGCGTCGAGCCCCAAATTTGGGTGATATGCTGATTCAATCTGAATTTGTCAAAGAACCAGACCCTACCTGGTTATCAAAGTATCCACGTGCAAAGGGCATGTTCCCCTGTAATAAATGCCAAATGTGTCCCTTTGTTCACCGAACCTCTGTATTCTCAGATGCTGTCAATGAAAGGACATATGAAATACGCGACCTCATTAACTGTTCAACATCAAGAGTGATTTATCTAATCACATGCCCGTGCCCTAAAATATACATTGGCAAAACTAAGAGACCTCTGAGGGTACGATTTGGTGAACACTTAAGGGAAATTAATACTAAAGGCAAGATACCTGAAAAACCCCTGGCCAAACATTTTGCTCAGTGCCATGGAGGTTCCTCAGAGGGACTAACAATCAAAGGTATATACGCCTTAAAGTTGCCCACCAGACGAGGAGACTTTGACCGTGTACTGCTCCAAAAAGAAAAGTGGTGGGTATACAGGTTAAAGTCCCTGGTGCCGGTGGGGTTAAACACCGAACTGAACCTACAAGTATTCCTGGAACCCTGAAAATAGGGTAAACCACACCATAACGAGTGTCTCCTTTAACATACTACATGATGGGTCCCAGGACTAATGTACTGCTTACCAGCTCTTTTTTCCCAACTACTTATTACCTTTACAGTGAAACCTTTTATCTCATGGATAAAATATAGGCTATCTTATTCTTTACCAGGGCAGTGTCACCAAAATAGTGAATAGAGATTAATTCTCCTTAGGAATAACTAAAATAAGTCTTTTTGTATTGTTGACATACTGTCGTGCTAAAACTGATGCGTTTATATATGTACGTGTAAACACTCGGCATGACACCTGGGTGTTTTCTCCTCTTTTCTATTCCATTTTAGTCTTGGTATCACTTAAATAACTATGGTGATGGTCCCCCTGTCGCCTCTATGTATATTCCTCTTTCCTCACCCACATCAGACCATTTTTTTTTTTTCCCCCCTAGTACCTCCATTAAAAGACAAGGAGGTGCCTAATATGCGCTAGGATATTTTCCTAAGAAAAATGACCGATCACTTGCTGCGTTAAAAACAAACTACAATGTTTACATCAGCAGATAGGTCGTATTGAATAACCAGCCACTTATGATTGGCTTAAAATCCCTTCAATCATCTAACAACCTTCCATTGGCGGCGATCCTCAGCGAAAAACACAATAAGAAGGGAGTGAGGTAACCGACCAATGAACGTCCAAAGATGAAGCTACGTCATTGAATCACGGCGAAACGCGTTGACGTCACTGCGCCACCCGGTCCGTGCGCTCAGGGCAGTGAGAGAGACACTCAGCAACGGAGCTGATACGAGAAGGACACAGCTGCAGATCAGAAAGGGGCAAACCAAAGGCTCGCCAAGCGACCCCGAGAGACGGGAATCCTTACTCATACTGACAAGCGGAGTACCGCAATATACAGCAGGACTTTGTGGATACCCCGCGCCTGCAAAAGGAACGCAACAGCAGCCTTGGCTACTAGGACTATTGAACTACAGTATCCCCGAGTAAGAGCAGCGTGGAAGCCAGTGGTAATGTACAGCCAATAACAAACACTATTCAATACTAATAGCATTTGTGTGTCGACTACACCACAAGTTTACGGCTTAAAGTGATTGCACTACTGCCAGAACATTAACTTAGATTGATTGTTGTCTGCTCATGGTACCACTGCATAATTGACATCAGTTGGAATCAGTATTTTTAACATCTCCACAGGATATCAAGGACTTCCGAATGAACCTATAGGGGTAATACAGCTATAGGATCAGCCGCATATTACTGCCCTATATCCAATTTAGAGAAATAATTACCCCTGCTACTCATTATTAAGGAATACAATCCTGCTTCTTATATACTACTGGTGCCTTCTTCTTCCACTGTGTCCTACACTCTCCCATTGCATTTTGCCACAGGGAGCTACACTCTAAGTCTAAACACTTAAATTAAAATCCCCATTTGGGTGGAAAGCCACCAACACAATTTGACTGATTGATATCACCATAAGGCCAAAGTGGCAAACTGCAATATGCCCTGACCGGGTAGCAATAAATGTTTTCTTAATGTATTGTTTGTCAAGTCTGTCTTGTCTGGTTTTCTAGGCCTAATTGCAGTACCCATTTCTAGCAATTAATGAGCTTTTTGTGTATCATTTTTTAAGCGCAAAACCAATAAAATTGATTTTATCACTATACCATTTTGGAATCTATTGTTGCATGAAGTAACCCCTTTTCTTGAACCCACTCTATTGGGTTCCTCCTTTCCCTTGCCCCTTATGTGATACTGTATAAGTTATGGTTACAGCAACAATACCCTAACGGGATAAAACCACTAAAACACATATACGACTTAACATTGGTTTACTCACGCCTTCCCCTTTTTCCCTCCTACCCCGCATTCCCTTCCCTTTCCCCTCCCTTCCCCTTTTCCCCTTATTTTTTGATGTTTAGCTCAAAGCTAGGCCTGTTTGTTTGATCTGTGGGGCTGGGAGTGGCTTAGAGTAGGCTGGTGACTCACAGCTAGTTTCATCTTTCGGTCACCTCCCTTCTGCTTCTAGAAGGAAGGTGGGGAAGAAGGGTGGAGCTGTCTGGGGTGATCTAAGGAGCCCTAACCAATCCCCAACCTGGATTGGCAGGGGGCAGGCCTTCTTAAATACCTAGAGTCAGCCCAGCTGGGGAGGAGTTGTGCGGGTGGAAGAACTGGAGATGGAGTATTAGGCTGTTAGGGCCTTTGAGGAAGCCCCCCCAGTCTGGTGGGGGGTGACCTTGGGCCAGGGGCTAAGAGCTGAACAGGAACCCCACACAACCCAAGGGGTGTCCTGAACAGGAGCAGGAGAGGATAGCGGAGAAAAATGCCGGGCAAGTCTCCAGGAGGGATCCACCAGGCGTCGGTGAGTGGCAGGCACAGTTGGGAGAGCTGGGAGGCATGCCGGAGCAGACTGTGCAGTCAGAGTTGGATGTAGAGCCAGTGGGAGAGACTGTGATGTCATGGGCAGTGAAGACAGGCCGCTGCAGCTGGGAGGGCTGTCAGGGTCTGCAGAGGGGTCACTGGGATCAGTAGTCCACCAAAGAGGGCAGCTAGCACCAGAACTTTCGTTGCTACACCATAGGGGCCCATGGTCCCTGCCTGTAATAAGGTACTTTTGCTAAGGCCTGGTTGAAATCAAAGTCAGGCCTAACCATGTGCTAGCTGCGCCTGAAGAATTGTGCTGGAGGGAGAAGGAGAGATAATCTGCAGCAAGTGGAGGAAAGTATCCAAATTGTCCCAAACCATGCAAGAATCTTTTTTCCTGGGCACCCCGTGAATTCCTTCGCCCCTTCCAAGTTCTAATGCCTCCATAAAATACAAAAACAAAGCTGATGGACTTTTTCATTGTCTTGGAGTGTCTGGAAGTGAATGCTGGGCTGGGCAGGGTAACAGGTGGGGCCACAACACTCAGCAGCCCCTACGGGGGGGTACCGCTATTTATGTTTTTGCACAATTGGTTCTGTTGTTATATAGCAAATAGACATGTGCAATTCGTTTAGTTCCGAATTACCGGTAGTTTTTTAACGAATTTTGACAAAATCGTTAATTTCCGAATTTTCCAATTTCCGAAATTCCGAAATTCCGAATTTCCGAATTTTCGGAATTTCCGAATTTTTGGAGTTTCGGAAATTGGAAATTGGGAAATTTTGGAAATTCGAAATTCGGAAATTCGAAATTAAGAAGTTCGAAAATTTGAAATTAGGAAATTCTAAATCTCTAAAATTTGGAAATTTGAAAATCCAAAAATAAGAATGAAAATCTGAACATTCAAAAGATTGAAAATCTGAAAATTTGAAAACCCAAAAATCTGAAATAATAACTAACTAATAATAAATATTAAATTATAGGTATTATAATTTCCTTTTAAATTTGGCTGTTAGTGAACATAATGAGTAAGAATTTATCCGAAGTTACGAATTATCTGAAATAACGAATGCCGTATCTAAATGAATGGAACGTAACGATCTAATAATAATAAATAACAATAATAATAATAAAACCTTTTTATTATTATTATTTATTATTAATTTGTTCAATTCCATTTGTTTAGATGCATTCGTTATTTCGGATAATTCGTAACTGCAGATAAATATGTATTCATTACGTTCACAAACAGCCAAATTTGAAAGGGAATTCCAATACCTATAATTTAATAGTTAGTTATTATTTCGAATTGTACTGATTTTCTTTCTTTTTTTCAGATTTTCGAATTTTCGGATTTTTGAATTTCTGAATTTCCGAAAATCCGAACATTCAGCAAATTTGGAATTCAAAAATTCGGAAATTCGGAATTCGAAAAAATTCAAAATTCGGAGATTTGAAAATCTGAAAATTCGGAAATTCGAAATTCGAAAATTTGGAAATTCTAAAATTCAGAATTTGAAAATTCGAAATTCGGAAATGTGAAAATTCAGAAATTCAAAATTCGAAAATTCGGATTTTCGGATTTCCGAATTTTAGAATTTCGGTAAAAAGCAAAAAAACGAATGAAACGAAAACGAACACATTTTTTGTCAGTGCACGTGTCTAATAGCAAGCAGCTTTTATTCACATATGGTTGTTATCACCTGCACAGTAATATATATATATATATATATATATATATATATATATATATATATATATATATATATATATATATATATATATATATTTTTTTTTTCAGAACAGTGACTTTGCTATAGATGTGATAGATTTATAAAAAAAAAAAAAAGAAAGTCTCATGCTTTCAGTGGAAGCACACATCAAATGACAGCCTTATCTCCTCTTACCTGAGTCTGCCGTCTTCTGCTGCTGCCCCTCCTGGGATGATCTTGGTAATGAAAATGCCCGGGTCGTCTCCTACGTGAGGATTATCTATACCTCCGGCAATGCTAAATCCAAGGCCAGAATTTCCCTAAAACAATAAAAAAGAAAGCTGAAAATACATATAGAAATGTATTTATAGAATACAAATGGAACAGAATAATGCATTACTAAATCCTGTATCATTTTTACACCTATCATCTTTTTTTCTTAATTGGACACTAAGAGAGGATGGGATCAAGAAAAGGGTTGCCACCTTTTCTGCAAGCAAATCCCGAACATTTTTGTACCCATAAAATATGGTTACAATGCTGACCCACAAGTAAGTCTCTCACAGATATGTATAAACCTCAGAACAATAAAAAAAAAACAAAAAAAAAAAACCTCTTCCAATACATATAATTTGTGGACTGAATGCAAAAAACAGATTCCTCTATCCACACAAATTAGGTGGATGGAGGAATTTCCTCCCACCTTACTGGGAGGGGTCCAGAGGATCTAGGCATTTCGGATTAGTGCTCTGTGTGGAGAATCAACAGATCGCCTGACTCTCTGGAGGGGCAGAGATCCCGCTGACTGGGGGGGGGGGGGGTAGTGGAGTGTTCCTCCTGCCCGGGACAGTTAGCCACAGTTCAGTGTGAATAAATTCATGCAATCTGAAACCCAGACCCCCGGACACATGGCCCAAAACCCGGACTGTCCAGGTAAGACCAGTGGAAGACCTCCCCATTGACAACGTCAGATGATGACGAAACGCGTCTGGGAAGGTACGCACTGACGTCACCACGCTTTCGGAGTGAGAGGACGGGCTCCGTTTGTTTGCATGCCGGCCGGCTTTTCGTATATGCAATTTTACTAACTTAACTGTAAGTTACTACTATTTTAATAAATATCTGAAGGATTTTATACTATGGTGAGTTCTTCTTCCTTCTGGGTTATCCGTGGTTCTCGTGGTGAATGGTGATACGTGACAACGCAAGTGAACCTGGAGATTTACCCCCCATATGAACACCGGGAGTGCCAGCAAGCTAAAAGGCCTTGGCTGGGCTATAACCACCTGCCCTTTTATGCTTGCCATCTGGTAAGCAGGCTTAACTACTACGGTGGATTGTCGCTACTGCTTAGAATTACACGGTGGCGGTGTTTTTTACTTTGAAAGGATCTCAAAATCCCTTTGATGTCATTTGCATAGACTGTTTTTTTCTGAGCGCAGCTTTCTTTACAAGACCAGTGGAAAGTCTCCATGTTAGTGTTTGCTTCTCTTCACTTCCTGTCCCAGAGATACAACAGAAGGTCAGTGGAAATCTCTCCAAAGTGAGAGGAAGTCCCCTCTTAGGGGTTGATTCACTGAAGGCAAATAGAGTGCGCACTTTGCAAAGTGCAGTTGCTCCAGAGCTTAGTAAATAAGCAAAAGCTTTGCTGAGTTCCATCATCCAATCATATGCAAGCAAAAATGCATGTTTTTAAAATTTTCCTTGCACGTGATTGGGTATTCTTTGCAAAGTGAAGCTAAACATCATTTACTAAGCTCTGGAGCAACTGCACTTGCAGAGTCTATTTGACTCTAGTAAATCAACCTCTAAGGGCCACCATGCACATTACAACGTGACCACACAATCATCTTTAGACTTACTGTAATATGAGAACCTACCTAATCTGTCAATTTGGATCCAATCAGGCAGGCCCTTACACTATATACGTGTTGGAAGAACTAAAGGAGATTGTACAATCAAATTGCAATGTGTGTGGTGAACCTTAGACCAGGGGAAGGTAAACTTTCAGAGGTTGAGATCTACCTGGACAACATGGAGGAAATTGAAGATCGCTGGGCAGGGGGTGGGGTGAGTGCGCGCCCTTTAAAAAAACAAAAAAATACTATCAAGACACCAATAAAAAGATGGCATGAAGAATTGAAGAACACACTGGGGTTGATTTACTAAAGGCAAATAGACTGTGCACTTTTGAAAGTGCAGTTGCATTCTGTAAGTGCAGCTGCTCCGGAACTTAGTAAATGAGGAAAAGCTCTGCTGACTTTCATCATCCAATCATGTGCAAGCAAAAATACTGTTTTTTTTATTTTGCTTGCACGTGATTGGTTGTTCTTTGCAAAGTGAACCTTTACCTAATTTACTAAGCTCTGGAGCAACTGCAGAGTGCACAGTCTATTTGCCTTTAGTAAATTAACCTCAGTGTGTCACAGTAGTGCCCTATGCCTCCTTTCACATCACTCCCCACAATAGTGTCCTCTTCCCCTCCCCCACGGTAGTGTCCCCTGCCCCCACCCCCTACAGTAGAGTCCTCTGCCCCTCCCTCCACAATAGTGTCCTCTGTCCCTCACCCCCCCACAGTAGTGTCCTCTGCCCCTCCCTCCACAATAGTGTCCTCTGCCCCCCCACCCCCCCACAGTATTGTCCATTGCCCCTCCCTCCACAATAGTGTCCTCTGCCCCCCCTACAGTAGTGTTCTCTGCCCCTCCCTCCACAATAGTGTCCTCTACCACCCCCACAGTAGTGTCCTCTGCCCCTCCCTCCACAATAGTATCCTCTACCCCACACAGTAGTGTCCTCTGCCCCTCCCTCCACAATAGTGTCCTCTACCCCCCACAGTAGTGTCCTCTGCCCCTCCCCCCACAATAGTGTCCTCTGCCCCTCCCCCCACAGTAGTGACCTCTGCCCCTCCCCCCACAGTAGTGACCTCTGCCCCTCCCCCCACAGTAGTGACCTCTGCCCCTCCCCCAGTAGCGTCCTTTGCCCCCTCCACAGTAGTGTCCTCTGCCCCCCCCCACCCACAGTAGTGTCCTCTGCCGCTCCCCCCAGTAGTGTCCTCTGCCCCCCTCCACAGTAGTGGCCTCTGCCCCTCCCCCCAGTAGTGTCCTCTGCCCCCCTCCACAGTAGTGGCCTCTGCCCCCCCCACCCACAGTAGTGTCCTCTGCCCCTCCCCCATTAGTGTCCTCTGCCCCCCCTCCACAATAGTGTCCTCTGCCCCCACCACCCACATTAGTGTCCTCTGCCCTCCTTCACATCATCATCAGTAATGTACTCTGCCCCCCACAGTAGGGTCCTCTGCCCCTTCCCTCATAGCAATGTCCTCTCCCCCGTTGCATCACCCCCCATCCACCCCCCAAACTAGTGTCCTTTGCCCTCTTCACAAACACACAGCACTGTGAACGGACTTGTTCATGTTTGGGCAAGTCTGTTCATTTGGAAAGTCCGCCGTAACTCCATCTGGAAATAGGTCTGCCGGAAAGTCCGGTCGTGTGTAGGCAATTCCGTTCGTAAAAAAAGTCCGGCGGAAGTCTGTCAAAAGTCCGTCGGAAAGTCCGTCGCACCAGTCCGGTCGAAAAGTCCGACCGTGTGTTGCATAACACATAAATATCCACATACTGTGAAATACTCTTTCACTGTAGTGCTAGTCTCCCACGTATAACAGTATCAGAGGCATTAGCATAGTCCCCAACTGTCCCTGATTTCGAAAGAAATCATCCCTCTTTCCTCCTAATTTGTCCTTCATTTTGGTCTGATCTATATAGTTGTATATACTGTACAATGCACTATTTATCTTTCAAAAAGTTTTTCCCAGTGGTAAACCTTTCATCCAAATTGCTGCATTTGTAAATTCCAGAAGCCAATATAAAGGAATAGTGGTGGTAAAAAAAAAAAGCACTTGTGGGTTTAACTAATCTTTTTTTTGTACAATTCTCCTTTAAAGTGGAGTTCTACCCCCCAAAAAAAAAAAAAAATTAGTAAAGTGCTTAAAAAAAATAAAAAAAAAACATTTGGAGAAATTTTTTTTTTTACTCACCTCTAAAAGCCTGTTGCTAAGGGGTCCCTCGTAGTCTGCCTCCTTCGGTGCCTGGGCTCCTGTCGTCACTTCCCTCAGTGCAGGAAGGGAGATCGCCTCTCCACCCTCCCTCTTGTCAATCATCTGGGACACGTGACTGGTCCCAGATTATTGCAGGGCCAGTGACGGCGCGGCGCCGCTCACGCATGCGCAGTGGGAGCCCGGCTGTGAAGTCACAACCGGGCGCCCACAGTTAAACTGCCGGAGGGGGGGACGAGCGGGGCTTCGATCCCCCGCATCGCTGGATCCTGGGAAAGTTGGCAGGTATGGCATTAGAACAATGCATTCTTTTTTAACCTGAGGGCTAATGATCACTAATTGCCTATTTTCAAATGGCCGATCGTAAGTTGCTCACACTTGTTAATTGCCTCAGTTGTTTGGCACATTTTTCTAGTTTATAATTCAGTGTGCATTTGTGTGAGACACAGCGTGTTGATAAGACAGATAATTCAAATATTTAACTTTTTCGGCATTAACAACATTTTTAAAACTTTGCAAAAAAACCTGTGTAGGAGATTCCTGTAATAAAGATCGCTCACTGCTGCTCACTCTCCTTGTGTAGGGATGGGCGAATGGTTTGGCTCGAGCATAAGTTCGGGCCAAACTTTCGTTGTTCGGTCATTCGGCGAACAGCCAAACAACCGTTTGTTCGCCCTCCCAAACTGACCACAATGCATTGCGGTGCTGAACAGTGCATTGCAAGCCCTGATTGGCTGAAGCAGTGAAAGCTCAAGCCAATCAAGGCACAGAGCACTGTCAGAGTCATGATTGGACACTGTCATCATGGCTGGACACGCCATATAGTTTTGCGTGCGTTACTGCCAGTTTAATGCCATATAGTTCTGTGTGCGTTACTACTAGTTTAACGCCATATAGTTCTGTGTGCGTTACTGCCAGTTTAACGCCATTTACTTCTGTGTGCGTTACTGCCAGTTTAACGCCATATAGTTCTGTGTGCGTTACTGCCAGTTTAACACCATATTGTTTTGTGTGCATTACTGCCAGTTTAACACCATATAGTTTTGCGTGCGTTACTGCCACTTTAACGTCATATAGTTCTGTGTGCGTTACTGCCAGTTTAACGCCACATAGTTCTGTGAGAGTTACTGCCAGTTTAACGCTATATCGTTTTGTGTGCGTTACTGCCAGTTTAACTCCATATAGTTTTGTGTGCGTTACTGCCAGTTTAACGCCATATAGTTCTGTATGCATTACTGCCAGTTTAACGCCATATAGTTCTGTGTGCATTACTGCCAGTTTAACGCCATATCGTTTTGAGTGCGTTACTGCCATTTTAACACCATATCGTTTTGTGCGTTACTGCCAGTTTAACGTCGTTTACTTCTGCGTGCGTTACTGCCAGTTTAACGCCATATTGTTTTGTGTGCATTACTGCCAGTTTAACGTCATATAGTTCTGTGAGCGTTACTGTCAGTTTAACGCCATATTGCTATGTGTGCGTTACTGCCAGTTTAATGCCATATAGTTCTGTGTGCGTTGCTGCGATCCCCCCCTCTTTTTAATGACAACGTTGTCTTTGAAATTATCTTGGAAGGTATTACTCATTATTTTTGCTATATTTGATATCATGGTGTGTTTTACAATAAAATGTAATGAAATCAACCATAGTGTCCAGTCACTGTGACTCTCTTGGAAGGTCTCCACCTTCCCCTTTTTTTCATATGCCTCTATAGGGTCACGGTGAGAAGGCGCCCCGACACCCAAAGAGTAATTTTTCTGCACCTGTTTGACAGGGGCATGTCATTGCAATTTATTACAGCAAGGCCAATTCTTGCTTTCATCAAGAGTACCTCTATAGGGTCACGGTGGGAAGGTGCCCCCGACACACAAAGAGTAATTTTTCTGCCTGTGTTTGACAGGTGCATATGATTGCAACTTATTACAGCAAGGCCGATTCTTGCTTTCATCAAGATTAACTCTATAGGGTTACGGTGGGAAGGCGCCACCGACACCCAAAGACCAGTTTTTCTGCACCTGTTTGACAGGTACATATCATTATGAAAAAAAGAGGAAAGAAATAAAACTAGGCTCACTTATCTCCTTCCAACCCAGCGCAATGAGTTTCCAAACAGATTAACACATGCTGGCACTGTGATTAATCACAATAGGAGAGAAATATATAATCTGGCTGCCACTTAAACTAAAAAATAAATGAATATGAGATACAACAGTCTGTCACATTAAGCAAACAAATGTGAAAAGAGCACGGGTTTGAATACGGTGATTGGTGCACTATCCGACCATCTCCACTTCTTTATTCACTTATGAAGCTAGCCACGAACTTTACCTTCACGTTTATCCACTTGTCAGATCTGCAATTTAATGTTTAGCGACTTTATGTGCATTTACCCTATATGCAATTGTGTCAATTCTCAGCAATTTGACAGGAGCGCCGCTTTGATATTATGTGTCTTTTCACATTTGTTTGCTTAATGTGACAGACTGTTGTATCTCATATTCAGGTACATATCATTGCAATTTTTTACAGCAAGGCCAATTCTTGCTTTCATCAAGAGTACCTCTATAGGGTCACGGTGGGAAGCCACCCCCGACACCTAAAGAGTAATTTTTCTGCCCCTGTTTGACCGGTGCATATCATTGCAATTTATTACAGCAAGGCCGATTTTTGCTTTCATCAAGATTAACTCTATAGGGTTATGGTGGGAAGGCCCCACCGACTTCTATACAAAGTGAAAGTGACACCAGAATGTATCCAAAAAAATATCTAATCTTGTTCCCAGTGCACGACATTGTGGCCTCATCTTTCATACTGGCTCTCCAGCTGTTGCAAAATAAAGGCAGCTTGCAGGGAAAATACTGGTATATATCTTTTGTTGGCTTTATAAATGCAATTATTGCTGCAGCAGATTCTAGATGTGGTACAAATCTGCCACTTTACAGGTAGACTAAGGGGACCCCTCAGCACTATATTGGACGGAACTTTTCATTCTTATGCTTTCACTTTAAAAATGAAAAAATCACTGCTCATTTAAAAATGACGTTTTTCACAACTTTTTTTTTATTGACACATGTCCCCCAAAGCAGGACCCGGACCCCTATAACCATTGTATGCCCAATTACTTGCATATAAGCCTTCAAAATGGGCACTTTTTTGATTTTTGTCATTCAGGTCCCAATGACTTTAATGGGGTTTGTTATTCGGGTCCGAACTTTCGCGGTGTTCGAACGTTCTGGTGCGAAACGAACAGGGGTCCGTTCGGCCCATCCCTATCCTTGTGCAGGGTGACTGGTCCTGTCTCCGCCCCCTCCTGTAGTTTTCTATAGGCAGTAGTGGGTGGCACCTAATGGGTCCCTCCCACATCTCTGCTCTCAGCACAGGCTATGCACAGTGATGATGTCACTGCTACTTTTACAAGGCAATATCCAGGCTTGCAAAGACTTTTGGTGCACACACATGTGTGCAATATATACTGTGAGTATTTTTAGACTGTATTTAATCATATCCTTTTTGGCCACACCCAATATCCAAAACAGCTTAGTCACAAACACTTTTTGCTGCATGTTGTCTTCATTCCAAGTTGTCCCTATTTCTCAGCATCTGGTGTTGGGAAGTATGTTATTGTGAAATCGGAGGATGAATTGCTGCACTGTGAAGGGAGATACAGAGGTTAATGTTGGCTTATCCTAAAGCTTGTTCACTGCTGGTAATATTGTCCATAGCCTAGCTACAGTTCTAATTTAAAGTCATAATTGGGAAGCAAATTGAACAATACTTTTATGAGAACCGATCTCATCATGATAGTGCAACTAAATGGGATGCTTTTAAGGCATGTCTTAGGGGCACATTCATAACAGAAATAGAAACCATTAAACATAATTCATCGGCCCTCGTAAAACAGGTTGAAGACCAGGTGCGGCGGCTTGAGTTATCCTATGTTACGGATCCCTCTGAATCTGCAAGGGAGGCATGGATATCGGGACAGGATTCCCTGGACCGGTTGAGATCCTCCACTGCAGAGCGGAAACGATTTTTTACTAAGCAAGCTTTTTATGAGGAGGGGGAAAAGACTGGTCGGCTACTGGCCAGAATTGCGAGGTCCCAACAGTCGTCACCGACTATAGGAGCTATCAGGTGCTCAAATGGGAGATTAGTAAATGACACTGAATCAATTATTAACGAACTAGCGTCTTTCTATGAGAATTTATATAAGCCATGTGAGAACTATACAGATGCAGCATTACAGGAGTACATAGACAAGATTTCCCTGCCTGCCTTGTCGTGTCAGGCACGCATGGAGTTAGAGGCCCCAATTACGCTGGACGAATTGAAAGAGGCGGCTGCCTCCTTTTCTACGTGCAAGGCGTCAGGGGATGATGGGCTCCCAATGGAGGTGTACACACAATACGGGGAGGCGATTTTACCGAAATTGCTGGAGGTATTCAACTCATCCTTTAAATCTGGAAAGCTACCAACATCCATGACTAGGGCTAATATTATACTACTACTTAAGCCTGGTAAGGACACTGTAGATAGCAGTTCATACAGGCCTATCTCGTTACTGCAGAGTGACGTGAAATTACTGGCCAAAACTCTGGCCCTAAGGGTTAATAGAGTTATCTCTTCCATTATACACCCTGACCAGGCAGGTTTTATGCCCAAGAAGTCAACCGCCACTAACTTGAGACGACTCTTTCTGAACATGCAGACCCCAACAGAGGGAACTGGCAGTAGGGCACTGTTGTCTCTTGACACTAATAAAGCATTCGACAGTGTTAGCTGGCGATACCTGTGGGCTGTACTGTTCAGATTCGGGTTTGGTCCTAGGTTTATTGCATGGGTACGGCTGCTGTATGCTTCACCGCAGGCAGCGGTGCGCGTAACGGATAGGATGTCACAGGTCTTCGCACTGGGTAGGGGGACCAAACAGGGGTGCCCCTTGTCCCCCCCTGCTATTTGCGTTGGCCATTGAACCGCTTGCAGCACAGGTCAGAGATTGTCAGCGGATTAGGGGATTTAGATATGGTGAATTGCATGAGAAGATAATGCTTTATGCGGATGATATGCTCCTCTTTTTGGAGGACGTGGACACCTCATTGTCCCATGCAATGTCCATGATTGCAGACTTTGGCCACTATTCAGGTCTTACGATTAACTGGTCCAAGTCTGCATTAATGTTTTTGGATGAGACTCCGGTCTTGCAGGCGAGTCTCTCATGTCCGGTCCCAGTAGTAACCTCCTTTAAATATTTAGGTGTCTACATATCCCCTAATTTGAATGATTACTACAAACTAAACATATACCCCCTACTGACACGTTTTAGAGACAAAATCAACATATGGAACAGACTTAAAATGTCCTTAGCTGGGAAGACGAATCTCATTAAGATGATTCTGATGCCCCAGCTCCTATACATGCTGCATAATACACCGATAGTCATCCCCCTCAAAATATTTAGAGTTGCCAATACACTATTCAGAACATTGCTATGGCACAATAAGCCCCCTAGAATCAAGTTGGAGCAACTGCAATATCCAAAGGAGGGGGGAGGTCTTGCACTCCCCAATCCTTGGATATACTATCTAGCGGCGCAATTACAACATTTAGTAGGGGCTATGGCTCCATCCCCTACAGGCTCGTCAGCCAAGCTTCTGCTGAGGGGAGCAGGGGTGGATTCCATACCGGAGGGATTAGAGGCTCAGAGATTTCAGAAACCAAATAAGCAGATGCCAACTTACGCACTTCTCCAAAAAGTATGGAACAAGGTTAAACAACTGCAACGTGTCATGGGATTTACCACCTACAGCCCAATATGGGAAAATAACTCCTGTGAGGAACTGGCCAAAATTAAGCAGGGTTCTAGATGGCGCCTTCTGGCAATTACTCACCTAAAACACATATTTCAGAATGGGAAGCTGCTATCTTTTGCAGACTTGCAGTCTGAATATGCTTTACCATCTACTATGCTGTTTTGCTACCTACAACTCCGGCATGCAGTACAGGCGCAGGGCAGGGCAGGGGAGTGGGTACAGTCACCCACCCCTATTTTTCACATATTACAAGAGGCAAAAGACACAAAGGGTATAATATCTCAATGCTACCTCATGCTTCTGTCCTCCTTTCTAGAGGGGCATCCCATGAAGGCAGTGTCACAATGGGAGGAAGACTTAGGACCCATTACAGGGGAGCAATGGGAGGAGGCCCTTCAAGCTGTCAATACATGCTCATTAAACGTATCACAAAAAGTTTCCCAACTATATATTTTGCTGAGAGTGCATTATACACCGGTAAAATTGCACAAAATGGGGAGGTTACAAGATCCATTGTGTAACAGATGCAGAAATGCGCCAGGCGATTTGATTCATCTCCTCTGGCGTTGCCCTAAACTCCATAGATATTGGACAGGGGTCATGACCTTACTCAATAGGGTTTTTCAAACTAATGTTACCCTTGACCCGCTGAGATGCCTTCTGGGAGTACTGGAGGAGGCCATCCTGAAGAATATAACTAGAATGGCCTTTGCCAGAGCCCTATTTCAGGCAAGAAAAACAATACTTTTACACTGGAAATCAGCCACACCACCGGTAGTTAAAATGTGGATCCAACAGATGGGAAGTACCCTGGTTATGGAAAAGTACATATATCAGCATAGGGGGACCCCAGGGAAATTTGATAAGCTATGGGATGCATGGCTGGATACCCCAGGTATAAGTCCTGTAGAGCTGGTACAAATGAGATTGCTTAGAGGTATATAGAGATGTTTGAGAATGTGGGCAGAGGAGATACAATGTGAATCATGGAGTAATGGCATGGATGTTAATGATATGAGATGGAATAAGGGAGGGGGGAGGAGGAGAAGGACAACAACAGATATAATGGTTAAAAATAAATTTATTAAAGCTATATTCGTTGATTTTCAGTGGTACACGTAAATGTGAACTTATTAACAAGGGAAAACAGGCTTAATTGAATGTATGCATAACATATAACTGACTGTACAGAACGTGATAACCTAAATGTATTGTGATACTGTATGTTTCATGAGCAATAAAAACTTTCTTGATTTAAAAAAAAAAAGTCATAATTGGACGTCTACATTTCTAACTTTAGAAACTATAGGAACATTTTTTTTTATACTGGAGATTTTACAGTGCCTTGAAAAAGTATTCATACCCCTTGAAATTTTCCACATTTTGTCATGTTACAACCAAAAACATAAATTTATTTTATTGGGAATTTATGTGATAGACCAACACAAAGTGGCACATAATTGTGAAGTGGAAGGAAAATGATAAATGGTTTTCAACATTTTTTACAAATAAATATGTGAAAAGTTGTGTACATTTGTATTCAGCCCCCCGAGACAATAATTTGTAGAACCACCTTTTGCTGCAATTACAGCTGCAAGTCTTTTTGGGGATGTCTCTACCAGCTTTGCACATATAAAAAGTGACATTTTTGCCCATTCTTCTGTGCAAAATAGCTCTAGCTCTGTCAGATTGGATGGAGAGTGTCTGTGAAAAGTAATTTTCAAGTCTTGCCACAGATTCTCAGTTGGATTTAGGTCTGGACTTTGACTGGGCCATTCAAACACATGAATATGCTTTGATCTAAACCATTGTAGCTCTGGCTGTATGTTTAGGGTCGTTGTCCTGCTGGAAGGTGAACCTCCGCCCCAGTCTCAGGTCTTTTGCAGACTAACAGGTGTTCTTATAAGATTGGCCTGTATTTGACTCCATCCATCTTCCCATCAACTCTGACCAACTTCCTTGTCCTTGCTAAAGAAAATGGTGTGTGCAGTGTTAGTTTTTCACTACACATAGCGTTTTGCTTTTAGGCCAAAAAGTTCAATTTTGGTCTCATCTAACCAGAGCACCTTCTTCCACATGTTTGCTGTGTCCCCCTACATGGCTTCTCACAAACTGCAAGCGGGACTTCTTATGACTTTCTTTCAACAATTGCTTTCTTCTTGCCACTCTTCCATAAAGGCCAGATTTGTGGAGTGCACGACTAATAGTTGTCCTGTGGACAGATTCTCCCACCTGAGCTGTGGATCTCTGCAGCTCCTCAAGAGTTGCCATGGACCTCTTGGCTGCTTCTCTGATGAATGTTCTCCTTGCCCGGCCTGTCAGTTTAGGTGGACGGCCATGTCTTGGTAGGTTTGCAGTTGTGCCATACTCCTTCCATTTACGGATGATGGATTGAATAGTGCTCTGTGAGATGTTCAAAGCTTGGGAATTTTTTTCATAACCTAACCCTGCTTTAAACTTGTCCACAACTTTATCCCTAACCTGTCTGGTGTGTTCCTTGGCTTTCATGATGCTGCTTGTTCACTAAGGTTCTCTAACAAACCTCTGAGGGCTTCATAGAGCAGCTGTATTTATACTGAGATTAAATTACACACAGGTGGACTCTATTTACTAATTAGGTGACTTCTGAAGGCAATTGGTTCCACTACATTTTAGTTAGGGGTATCAGAGTAAAGGGGGTTGAATACAAATGCACGCTACACTTTTCAGATATTTATTTGTAAAACAAATGTGAAAACAATTTATCATTTTCCTTCCACTTCACAATTATGTACCACTTTGTGTTGGCCTATCAAATAAAATCCCAATAAAATACATTTACGTTTTTGGTTGTAACATGACAAAATGTGGAAAATTTCAAGGGGTATGAATACTTTTTCAAGGCACTGTACATTTCTTGGAAAACAGATCAAAACAAAATCCTAAGTGTGAAGCACTGTTAATTTAAACAGGAAATTATCATAAAATAACCATCTGTTATTATTGTTATTTAAAGCTCATTGATTTTACAAGCAAAATGAATATACCAGTCTCCTGGGTGCCACCTTTGCCATACCATCTGTGAATACAGTACATTACATATTTTCCTAAATCTATTTCTAGCCAAGTTTTAAATGTATATACAGCTCAATATTGCGGAGAAATCTGATGAATCAATTAATTCCTCTCCAGTCATGGGCCCATTGTTAGCTTTTGAAGGATGTCAGAGGTCAGTTGGCACATAATACAATGGATAATGGATAACCCTTTTTTAATGTTTGGGCTAGAGAAGGAAAGGATTAAAATCCAGGCAGTTAATTTTTGCTGTCCAAGTACCATTAGGGAAATTTCCTATCACTTCCTGTCCCAGAGGCACAACAGAAAATTTGAGGAAATCTTCCAAACTGAGGGGCCTTCTCATCTTAGAAAGTTGTCCATGAAACAGGTCTCCTCATTGGACGATTTCCCCTTACCTTTGTTCAGGGGACAACTATAACATTTAGAGTCTTCCCTTAGTTTCTCTAAAGATTACAATGGTCACCAGAAAAAAAAGAGTGCATCTCCTTAGCTCCTTAGTTTGTATTAGCTCCTTAGCACTGCCAAAAAAATGTGTTCGTTTTCGTTTCATTCGTTTTTTTTCGCAAATTTGTAAATTCGAAAATACATAAATTTATAAATTCGCAGATTCGAAAATTCGTAAATTCGAAAATTCAGATTTCGAAAATTCGAAATTGAAAATTCGGAAATTCAAAAATCCGAAAATTCAAAAATCTTGAAAATACGAAAGAAAACCTGAAAATTTGAAAGAACAAAAATTCCAAATAATAACTAACTAACTAGCTAACTAACTAACTAACAATAACTATGACATTATAGGTATTGGAATTTCCTTTCAAATTTGCCTGTTAGTGAACGTAACGAATATTAATTTATTTTCGAATTTCCAAACTTTCGAAATTCCGAATTTCCAATTTCAAATTTTCAGATTTTCGAATTTTGAATTTTAGAATTTTCGATTTCGGAACTTTCCAATTTAGAATTTCCGAATTTTCGAATTTCTGAATTATCAAGTTTCCGAAATTTGGAATTTTAAAATGTAAAAATGTTCAAATTTCGAATATTCAGAAAAATTCGGATATTTCAGAATTAACTAAATTGACGGAATGACGGAATTAACGGAATGAAACGAATTGCACATGTCTAATGCTAATCTGAAACCCATTGAACTCAATAAAAGCTAAATACTGTAGCTGCTGACTTTTACTATACGGACACTTACCTGTCCAGGGAGCCCACGATGTCGGCACCCCAGCCGATCTTCAGATCGCCTGTCGGGTGCAGCCACCGCCATTCCAGGTAAATGAACCCGGTAGTGAAGCCTTTCAGCTTTATGCCCGGTTCCCTGCTGCGCATGCGCGCTGCCCTTTCTGATTGGCCCGCCGGTTTCGGAAGGATGAGGGGGGCCGAACTTCTGGGAGATCGGGCTGTGACCCGGTCTCCCGGAAGTGGGGAAGGGGACCTGTCAAAAACCGGTCCCCGTTCCTCCCTGAAAGGTGCCAAAGGAGGGGGGGGGGGGGGGGGGCAATTAAGCGGAAGTTCCACTTTTGGGTGGAACTCTGATTTAGATTCAAACAAAAAAATGAAATTTACCTGGATCAACCACTAAAGATATTATTAGCTGTGAGTATTGGCATATGACAGACAATCAACCACACAGAGGGCGGGATACCATATGGGGATGCCCTAAATGCATACAGAAAAAACAAAGAGAACAAGTGTCTCTCAAGAGGGCAAAAAACCCCAAGGCACTGTCTGAAAAAAAGCAAGCCAAATTTTATTAGACACAATGATAAACACCACACAAATAAATATAAACTACAAAAAATTATATTGCAAGCGGGCCATGGTAGGTGATCAATCACAGACCCTAAAAATCAAAAATGACAACGTTGTCGTTAAAAACAGGGGAGCCACGGCTATGCATACCATAAAGATACACCATTCACCATTCAAACTCATGTGAAATTGATTCAAAGCAGCAACCAGCTGTTGATGAAGTATTGTGAATCACTTTTCAGAGGCATGGTATTTCAGGAGTTGTGGGTATATGTGGATGGAAAGAGCTCTGAGGAAACCAGCGGTCATTTGGCTGGTGAAACGTGTCAGCACGTGACGTCAGCACGCTACCCCGGAACCACGTGCAAACGATGTGGATGGAAGAACAGCTGGGACCGAACAGCTGACGACCGGCGCTTTAGCAGCCTTACTACACAGCCTAAACAGCGCAGCGCGAACACCGCTTTCCAAACAGGAATATGGCATTGTATGGACTGACACTCCTAGCCAGAATCTGGGGCTGAGCATGGCGATCCATAGATGCTGGTGACTGACCAGGTGGTGAGAGAAGTACTGTTGTTATGACTGCCTAATGCCTCTCCATTGCCGCTCATGACCCCCTTTCCTTGCTTGCTGCTGCCATTAATACCGCTGTCTTATCTGCTTAATTTACATTTGAATTATTCAATTTTGCTGGTCTCGCCTTGCTGTGTCCCCCTGGGTTACCTTTCTATTGCCCTGAACAGTTGCTGTTCTTTACTGGGCTCAACTAGCCCGTTACACGGACTTCCAATACCCTTTCCATCCACATATACCCACAACTCCTGAAATACCATGCCTCTGAAAAGTGATTCACAATACTTCATTAACAGCTGGTTGCTGCTTTGAATCAATTTCACATGAGTTTGAATGGTGAATGGTGTATGTATGTGGTATGCATAGCCGTGGCTCCCCTGTTTTTAACAACAACGTTGTCATTTTTAATTTTTAGGGTCTGTGATTGATTACCTACCATGGCCCGCTTGCAATATAATTTTTTGTAGTTTATATTTTTTTGTGTGGTGTTTATCTATCATTGTGTCTAATAAAATTTGGCTTGCTTTTTTCAGACAGTGTCTTGGGGTTTTTTGCCCTCTTGAGAGACACATGTTCTCTTTGTTTTTTCTGATTTAGATTCAAATTCCAGATCTTGCTTGTAACTTCTCTAAAAAAAAAAAAAAAGTGACTTACATTGGGTATTTAATTAAGTTGCATTCTGTTTATTATTTCAGGTTTTCAAGAATTGTAACAGCTCAACTCTAATCAGAAAACTTTTTTAGTCGGCAGCACTGATGTGAAACCTGACAGGCTGGTTGTACATAACTCAATCGATAGATCAACTTGTGTACAACCCGCCTGCCCGTACATACATTGATATTGTAAAACTGAACTTCAATCCATGTATTGGCGGCTCTAGAGATCCACTTCAACCATGTGCTGACCGCCGTACGTATACATATACAACCTGTCAACAAATGGTTACATCAAAATCACGGCAGCTGCAGCCATGATCTTGATGTCAATTTTTACTGCCGACAAGCTTTTACAGTTCTGAGAAGGGACGAGCACCACCCAGAGCTGTCATTCTCTGGCTGTTATACGCAGCTAATCAAGCATGATCTGTGCTGGATTAGGTGCTTTGGAGAGCAGGGGAGACATTGTGGGTTTAATAGACCCCTGATGTCTCCATAAAGAGGACCTGTCACCTACCAAAAGCTTGTTAGCCCCCTTGTGATAGCAATAACGTAAAATGAATGAGAAAAAATTAAAAAGTGTAAAAAAAATAAAAAAAATAATTAAAATAAATAAATACAATATAAAAAGTTAATGAACCCCCCATCCCCCTATGCATACACAGGAATTCAAACAAACACAATGATCTGGAACGCAAAATGATTGCTCCACACATGTGAGGTATCACCGTGAACATTAAAGTGAGAGCATTCATTTAAAGGCCATCATTCACAATAAACGTCACCCTTATGACCTGTAAAAGGCTTTAAAAAAAAAATGAGGTACCATTTCTGAGGTGCACACAATTTTTAACCACTTAAGCCCTGGACCATTTCGCTGGCCAAAGACCAGAACACTTTCTGCGATTCGGAACTGTGTCGCTTTAACTGACAATTGCGCGGTCGTGCAACGTGGCTCCGAAACAAAATTGACATCCTTTTTTCCCCACAAATAGAGCTTCGTTTTGGTGGTATTTGATCACCTCTGCGCTTTTTATTTTTTGAGCTATAAACAAAAATAGAGCGACAATTTTGAAAAAAAAAAAAACATTTTTTACTTTTTGCTATAATAAATATCCCCCAAAAATATATAAAAAAACATTTTTTTTTTCCTCAGTTTAGGCCGATACGTACTCTTCTACATATTTTTGGTAAAAAAAAAATTGCAATAAGCATTTATTGATTGGTTTGCACAAAAGTTATAGCGTCTACAAAATAGGGGTTAGTTTTATGGAATTTTTTTATAAATATATATTAATATAATTAAATTAATATATTTTTTTTATTAGTAATGGCGGCGATCTGCGATTTTTATCGGGACTGCGACATTATGGCGGACACATCGGACAATTTTGACACATTTTTGGGACCATTGTCATTTTTACAGCGATCAGTGTGATTAAATTGCACTGATTACTGTAAAAATGACACTGGCTGTGAAGGGGTTAACCACTAGGGGGCTAGGGAGGGGTTAAGTGTGTCCCAGGGAGTGTTTCTAACTGTGGTGGGGAGGAGCTGTGTGTGAAACATCACTGATCATATAGTACCTGCCGCCGATATTTTGTTTCCAGCGCGATGGGATCGTGCTGGAAATCACCGCTGCGAGGCTGTGCTTCTCGTGCTCGCCGCCCACACGAGATGCCGCGCATCCATAGGAATCCATTGGGGGTGGCGAGCGGGAGGAGCGACAGAGCTCGGTGCTGGCTTCCACGACGGCGCTCGCAGGCATCAATCTTACAGTGGGGAGATTGACAGAATATCAGCGGCACCTACTGTAGCTCCCGATCACAGGGAGCTATGATCAGTGACAGTGTCATTAGGCAGAACAGGGAGATGCTTGTTTACATCAGCATCTCCCCGTTCTTCCTCTCCGTGAGATGGTCACGGGTATCCCTGCGGACATCGAGTCTGCGGGACCCGCGGTCGGACTCACGGAGCTCGCGACGGGCGAGTGCCAGGGGCGGCGCCCACGCGATGACACGGCGGCAAATTCAACGGGACGTACAGGTACGCCCATTTGCCTGTCTGTGCCATTCTGCCGAAGTACATCGGTGTGCGCCAGTCGCTATGTGGTTAAAGAGGAACTGCAGTCTGCTCACATAATTTGTAATAAAAACATCTTTGCCATTCTGAAGCTTCCCTCCAACCACTTTGCATATTATTTTATATATATACGGTGATTCTGTACTTGCCAAATATGCTGCAGAAATCTCCCTCCACTGAGTCTGGCTACAGCCATTTTAACTGTGGGCAGCTGAAGCTGCTGCCTGTTCACTTCCTGGATTTACACAGACACACAAAGGCACACCTCCAGCTCTGCGGCTTTCATTGGCCCTCTTATAACTCACCCCCCCTCCCTTCCTATCAAACTCTCACAAGAATGAGAGAGAGAGCTGTGCATGATGTCATAAGCCTAGGCTTTTTACCAGACAAGAAACAGGGAGTGGGCTGTATAAGGTATTTTAGTGGCAGAAAAAAAATGTTTTACTATCCAAAGTTAAAACAACAACAAGGGCAGAAGATTTAATAGATGGAAAGATGAAAAAATGACTGAAGTTCTGCTTTAATTCTTGATATGTTTGGCATCTATTTACTTGATACAACAACATATTTTATATTTTATCAAAAATGAGTATAATATTGTGTTTGTATGCATTAATATTGTATATAGATATGCAGTGCTAGAAATACAAACAATAACTATATAAATAAAAATTCACTGTCAGTGAGCGTAGAGTCCATGTTCCAAGAAATGGCACCACCCAAAGTGTAAATATGATAAACTGAGGTGAACTATGAAATCCTCCACCGCACACCAACACACCGGGCCTCTTACCGCAGAAAATGGACCACTAGGTTATAGTGGTCAGATAAGTATGATATATCAACTATAGCAGAGCTCCACTCTGGTACCTGACAGCTAAATCTCATAGGGTCACATACCTCCCAACATTTTGAGATGGGAATGAGGGACACCTACTAACAAATGTATGTAGGCATAGGACACGCCCCCTGCCACACCCCCTTCAAGGAGAATGATCCAACAAAAAAAAAAAGGTTAATTAAATCCACAAGGACTTTTTTTTTACCACTACTATTCCTTTATATTGGCTTTTAAAATGTACAAATGCAGCAATTTAGAAATTGGATGAAAGGTTTAGCACTGGAAAACACATTTTGAAAGATAAAAAGTGCATTTTATATACAACTTCATAGATCAGACCAAAATGAGGGACAAATGAGGAGGAATGAGGGACAGAGGGACATTGCTCCAAATCAGGGACAGTCCCTCAAAATCAGGGACAGTTGGGAGCTATGGGGGTCATAACATGGAGTGAATCCACAGGTTTGTATGTAGGATAAAAGAGAAGCAGCTCCTCATAGTGTAGTATGTTAATTCAAGATGATTTTATTATGTAAAAAAGCGTACAGGGTACTTACATTTGGAGAATTAAAACAAGCATTTCAGGAACACAAAAAGTCCTTGGTAAACATTTGTTTCCAACCAACAAAATGGCCACGGTCAGCACATGTAGTGTTGTGACGTCAGATCTCCAGGCTCCACCCCTGCACCCATTAATATTAATTGTAGTGTATTTTTTTCTGAAAAATTGTGTCTGATAAATGACTGTGGCGAATATCGTGGGACATAAAAAATTGCAACTGCCACCATTTTTTTCCAGGGCCTCTGCCTTTAACCCCTTCCCAACTGCCGCACGCCGATATACGTCTGCAGAATGGCACGGGTGCGCAAAGGGGCGTACTGGTACGTCCCCCTTAAGATGCGGCATTGTGAGCGCGCGCGTGCCTAGTGCTCCGTGACCGCGGGTCCCGTGGACTCGATGTCTGCCGGGTGCCCACGATCGTGTCACAGAGCGGAAAAACAAGAAGATGCCTTTGTAAACAAGGTATTTTCCCGTTCTGCCTAGTGACATGACAGAGATCACTGCTCCCTGTCATCGGGAGCAGTGATCGCTGTCATGTGAGTAGTGACCCATCCCCCCCACAGTTAGAATCACTCCCTAGGACACACTTAACCTCTTCATCGCCCCCCCCCCCCCAGTGTTTAACCCCTTCCCCGCCAGTGTCATTTACACAGTAATCAGTGCATTTTTATAGCACTGATCGCTGTATAAATGACAATGGTCCCAAAATAGTGTCAAAAGTGTCCGATGTGTCCGCCATAATGTCGCAGTCACGATAAAAATCGCAGATCACCGCCATTACTAATAAAAAAAAATTATAATAAAAATTATATAAAACTATCCCCTATTTTGTAGACGCTATAACTTTTGCGCAAACCAATCAATATACACTTATTGCAATTTTTTTTTACCAAAAATATGTAGAAGAATACATATCAGCCTAAACTGAGAAAAAAAAATATATATATTTTTTATATATTTTTAAGGGATATTTATTATAGCAAAAAGTAAAAAATATTGTTTTTTTCTTTCAAAATTGTCGCTCTTTTTTTGTTTATAGCGCAAAAAATAAAAACCGCAGAGGTGATCAAATACCACCAAAAGAAAGCTCTATTTGTGGGAAAAAAAGGACGTCAATTTTGTTTGGGTGCAACGTCGGCCGAACGCGCAATTGTCAGTTAAAGTGACGCAGTGCCGCATCACAAAAAGTGCTCTGGTCAGGAACGGGGTATAATCTTCGGGGGCTGAAGTGGTTAATAATAATGTACTGTCACCTGTTGGGTGAAATGACTTATTCCTGTCTAATGAGTACAGCTTTATACATGTAACCTGAATATTTTATCCAATAAAGATTTCTTCTGTTAAAAAATAAAAAAATAAAATAATGTACTGTCTGACAGTTCTAATGCTGCGTACACACGGTCGTACTTTTCGTCTACAAAAGTCCAACGGACGCTGACGGACTAAAGCTGGCTGGTAATCCGATCGTGTGTGGGCTTCTCCGGACTTTCAACTGACTTTTTTAGCCTCAAATCCGACGTACTTTAGATTTGAAACATGCTTCAAAACTTTACTTCGTAACTACGACGGACCCCGAAATCCGCTCGTCTGTGTGCTAGTCCGACGGACAAAAAGCCACGCTAGGGCACCTATTGGCTACTGGCTATGAACTTCCTTATTTTAGTCCGGTGTACGTCATCACGTACGAATCCGACCGACTTTTGTGTGGTCGTGTGTAGGCAAGTCCGTTCGTTAGAAAGTAGGCCGCAAGTCCGCCGCAAGTCCACCGAAAGTCTGCCGGAAGTCTGTCGGACAGGCTGTCTGACTTTTGTAGACGAAAAGTACGACCGTGTGTACGCGGCATAAGTCAACTTACAGCAAACAATGCTGATTTTAACATGTGTGTGAAAAAATTAAAAAATCGCCCCAGGCAACAAGCGGTTAAACTGAGTTTTCAAGAGCGTCTGGCAAACGTTAGAATTGCCAGGTTGCCTCTGCGCACCTAATCTTGCTGATTTAGGCAGAATTGGGCAACTCCTATCAACCGGCCAGAGGTGCCTTATCATGCGCAGTTCAGCCAACCGCGTGAAGTCATTTTCCGAGCGCTTCTCTCCAAGGCGCAGATTATAAATTCAAGAGGGAACGGTTATAACTTCTGACAGGCCTCCTCACAAACTGTATGATTAAACTCTCTCCCGCAGTCGCCTTTACATGCTAATTAGGTCATTAACAACACGCCAGGAGAAAACGTTAAGATAAGTTGCAATGAAACATATTCATCCTGAAAGGGCAGCGCCGAATGTCGAAAATCCGCGAGTAAAAAAAAAAAAAACGAAATTGCATAAATTATGAGGAATCGGCTCGGCATGAAAAATGCAGCAGGATTAGGGACGGTGCTTCTATGTGGGAGTTTAAACTGCCGTGAGCTCCGGGGCTTGTTTCATTACGGTGATGCACAACATGTCCCCGAGCCCTTACGCAACCCCCTTGTGAATTGGCTACATTTGATTTAGTGCCACATGAGCGGCTAATGAGTCTTGTGCTGGGAAAATAACTCTTTATATGCGTTGGTAGTACATTCTTTACGTGTTTATCTACCAAATCATTTTTGCCATCTACCTGGTGAATCCCTGCACAATTACTGGGTGATTTTTTTTTTTTTTTCATTGCAAAGAGAACCAATCAGGATGGAGATTTTTTTATTTATTATAGATATTTATATAGTACAACAAATTTACCATATATACTCGAGTGTAAGCCCACCCGAATATAAGCCAAGGCACCTAATTTTACCACAAAAAACTGGGAAAACTAATTGACTCGAGTATAAGCCTAGGGTGAGAAATGCGCTGCTACTGTAACTGGAAAAGAGGGTCAACAATGCCCATTTGCATGCCTCACTGTGCCCATTTGCAGCCATAGGTCCCCTGAACTTCAAACTCGGTAGTTAAGGGTTCTTAGATGCCCCCTAGCTGCAGCCAAAATTTGGGGTCTCAGGACCCAAAGGGTCCCGAAATGAGATTGCTGCAGATGGACACAGTTGACCGACTTTGGGGCCCCGTGTCTCGGGGCCACTTAGTGCTAGGAATTAGGTGTGCAAACCCAGTGGAACTAGCACTACAACATATCCAGAGTGGTGGTTTCTAGCACCAAGTGGCCCCGAGATACGGGGCCCCAAAGTCAGTTCAAGAAAATGTCAAGCACTTTTCTGCAGCAGAGAATGGCATTTTCCAAACCGACTTTGGGGCCCCGTATCTCGGGGCCACTTGGTGCTAGGAACCCCAGCTTTGGATATGTTGTAGTGCTAGTTGCACTGGGTTTGCGCACCAAATTGGGGTTCCTAGTGGCCCCCGTGATACGAGGCCCCAAACTCGGTTTGGAAAATGTCATTCGCTGCTGCAGAAAAGTGCTTGACTCGAGTATAAGCCGAGGGGGGCACTTTCAGCACAAAAAAAATGCTGAAAAACTAGGCTTATACTCGAGTATATACGGTACCTATATATTGTGCATTGCAGTCCCTGCCTTCAGTGAGCTTTCAATCTAAGGTCTCACATTCATACACATACTTGAGCCAATTAACTTACTAGAATGTGTTTGGCGCAAGTTATTGTCGACCCTTCCCCCATCCTGACAACCCAGCATTCCAGCAGTTCATAGTGGCTAAGCTCAATTAGAGGGGGGTCCTCTGTCTACCTCTTTAAGGCACTGCTTACAACCCCTCCAAAGAAACCAGAGCAAACCCACACACACACACACACAGGGAGAACATGCAAACTCCATGCAGGTAGTGTCAAATCTGACATTTGAACTGACCCTAGTGCTGCACGGCAGAAATGCTAACCACTAAGCCACTCTGTGCTTTGCAAAATTTCGAATATTCTGAGATACAGTGCCTTGAAAAAGCATTCACACCCCTTGAATTTTCCACATTTTACAACCAAAAACGTAAATGTATTTTATTGGAATTTTATGTGATAGACCAGTGATGGAGAACCTTGGCACTCCAGATGTTTTGGAACTACATTTCCCATGATGCTCATGCACTCTGCAGTGTAGTAGAGCATCGTGGGAAATGTAGTTCCAAAACATTTGGAGTGCCAAGGTTTGACATCACTGTGATAGACCAACACAGAGGAAGGAAAATAAAAATTAATTTCAACATTTTTACAAATATATATGTGAAGTGTGGCGTGAATTTGTATTCAGCCCCCTTTACTCTGATACCCCTAACTAAAATCTAGTGGAACCAATTGCCTTCAGAAGTCACCTACTTAGTAAAAAGAGTCCACCTGAGTGTAATTTAATCTCAGTATAAATACAGCTGTTCTGTGAAGCCCTCAGAGGTCTGTTAGAGAGCTTTAGTGAACAGAATAAACAGCATCGCAAAGGCCAAGGAACACACCAGACAGGTCAGGGATAAAGTTGTGGAGAAGTTTAAAGCAGGGTTAGGATATACAAAAATATCCCAAGCTTTGAACATCTCACAGAGCACTGTTCAATCCATCATCTGAAAATGGAAAGAGTATGGCACAACTGCAAACCTACCAAGACATGGCCGTCCACCTAAACTGACAGGCCGGGCAAGGAGAGCATTCATCAGAGAAGCAGCCAAGAGGCCCATGGTAACTCTGGAGGAGCTGCAGAGATCCACAGCTCTGGTGGGAGAATCTGTCCACAGGACAACTATTAGTCGTGTTCTCCACAAATCTGACCTTTATGGAAGAGTGGTAAGAAGAAAGACATTGGTGAAAGAAAGCCATAAGAAGTCCTGTTTGCAGTTTGCGAGAAGCCATGTGGGGGACACAGCAAACATGTGGAAGAAGGTGCTCTGGTCAGATGAGACCAAAATTGAACTTTTTGGACTAAAAGCAAAACGCTGTGTGTGGCGGAAAACTAAAACTACACATCACCCTGAACACACATGTTGTGGAGATGCTTTTCTTCAGCAGGGACAGGGAAGCTCAGAGTTTATGTAAAGATGGATGGAGCCAAATACAGGGCAATCTGAAAAAAACAAAACTGTTGTCAGTCTGCAAAAGCCTTGAGACTGGGGCGGAGGTTCACCTTCCAGCAGCGCAACAACCTTAAACATACAGCCAGAGCTACAATGGAATGGTTTAGATCAAAGCATATTCGTCATGTGTTAGAATGGCCCAGTCAAAGTCCAGACCTAAATCCAATTGAGAATCTGTGGCAAGACTTGAAAATTGCTGTTCACAGATGCTCTCCATCCAATCTGACAGAGCTTGAGATATTTTGCAAAGAAGAATGGGCAAAAATGTCCCTCTCTAGATGTGCAAAGCTGGTAGAGACATCCCCAAAAAGACTTGCAGCTGTAATTGCAGTGAAAGGAGGTTCTACAAAGTATTGACTTGGGGGGGGGGGGGGGGGGGGGGGGCTTGTGAAGCCGCAAGCTGTAAAATTAAAAAAAATATATATTCCTTAGACTTCTAGTAGTTAAATAGTTTGGTTTATTTATTTCTCACTATCTCACTTTTTGTGTGCTGCCCATCCATTTCCTCTTTTTATGTTTTTTCCTTCTGATCTTTTATAATATATCTCGCTGTGAAAAATATTAAATGTGCCACAAGACACATTTTAAGAGGGCTGTTGGGAGCACGAATGTGGAAGTATTGATTTTTAAAGGGGCTGTAATAGTAGTTATCTCTGACACTCAGTATCATATGTTGTGTCTTTAGTTTGACTTCCTCATCTCCAACAGTTCCTTTGGCATGTTTGTAGTTCTAGCCATCTCCTAAAGCATGCCTGCAGTCTTTGTCCATCTCCTGTTGCATGTCTGCAATATCTGGCAGCCTTTTGTAGAATTATGTTCATTGCATGTTATGTGTGGCTGCCTTTTGGTGTTAGTGGCCACACTTGAGGGCCTCCTATATATACGAAGTTGACCACTTTAAGGGGGCAGCAACTGAATGGCCGAGATTGAATGATTTTTATAGTTCAGACTTTAAAATAAATGGGATGTGTTAATGCAATGGGCATGACCACAATGCACACATGAAAGAGTAGACTCTAAAGTGTGTGCTCAATGGACATTTGTGAAAGTGGCCTTAATGAGATGATGATCCTTGCATTAATATGCAAGGTCTGCTTATTTTGTACAGCCCCCTCCCCTCATCGAAAATTTATAAATTGTTGTATTAAAGTGATTCTAAAGATAAAAATAGTTATTTTAAAAAAATAAAATAAAAACATGTCATATTAATTTGCTCTGTGTACTGGTATTGCACTAAGTAGCTCTGATCCTCCTCTACTTAGATCCCCCTGCGGCGCTCCTGGCTCCTCCCCCTGCCGAGTGCCCCCACAGCGAGCTTCTTGCTATGGGGGCATCATGCCTGCTTGCTCCTGAGCTGGCTCTGTGTGTTATACAGAGCATAGCTCTCACCGCCCCCCACTCCCTCCTCACTGGCTGTGATTGACAACAGCAAGAGCCAATAGCTCCCGCTGCTGCCTCTCTGTCCAATGAGGAAAGAACAAGCAGGGAGAGCCACCTGTAAGCAGGTTGAGATGCTGGTTAGTGAGATAGCTGCTGCCCCAGGCAAGAGGGAAACAGTTAACCTGTTTCACGCACTTTGCTGTGTTCTGCCTCTCTACATGTGCTGATAATAAAAGGGAGGAGGGCTCTACCCAGATAAAGAGTCTGCTGTATGGAAAAGAAAATACAGACAAGCCATAACATGTAATCTCCAGCTGTTTACAGAGAAGAGAGAAGGGGGGCAGTTCCAATTCAGAGAGCAAGCCTGCCTGCTGTCACATCCACTATGTAGGGGGATTGCTAGGATCTTCAGTCCATCCTGAAAATACCAGCTCTGGATACCACCTCCATGGACTCTGCTATAGATGGACTGTATAGATGGACTATAGATGGCCTGTGCTTGTATGCTGGAGCCTGGGCAGCCACAAGCCTGTGTTAGGAAAATACTGTGCACTTTGTTCTGTTATGCTAAGAGTTTTCAGTAAAGCTTTTAAAACTTTGTCCTTGCCTGGTCTGAATTTACAAAAGGAGTGTATGTAAGTAACTGGTACACATAGTCTACAGCGTGGGTTAGTAAAGCACATTGGGGTATGTAGACAGAACTGCAGGAGTAATGTGGTGAGGAGTAAAACAAGTGGTTACCCACTTGGTTTACCAAGGTTTACCAAGCAGACTGTCATGAAGAGTGTGCCTGTGGCAGGGTGACAGCCTCTTGCAGCGAGGGAGTTGTTGCCACTCTCTCTGGGAGAGCAATAGGAGCAGATCAGTGCCACAGAGGTTCTCGGCCTGTGCAAAGGTACAGAAGAGAAATAATTAATGCAGAGCACATATGGAGTCCACGCTAGGTGCTTGGAGGGACCCCATACCGTTACTGGGAATGAGGTAGCGGAGACCTGGACAGGTGGAGAGCGCACAGGCTCAGTGTGTCCCTCTGAAAAAAAAAGTGACAGTAACGGTGTACATCAACATGAAGAGAGTTCGGTCATCTGTTCCAGTTGGTGAGCACAGCTCAAGTAAAGGTACCTCATGTGTAAGGCAGAAACCAGATATACCTGTGCTAAAATCCCATGTGTAAGGCAGTGACCCCATCCAAGGTGCCTAGTGTAGCCCAAAAGAACCCACCCCACGGTGGACTGCCTATGTGACCCACATTTGGTGTACAATGGGGGGGGGGACATGGAGGACGTGCCACCCACTTACAGTGCCTTGCAAAAGTATTCGGCCCCCTTGAACTTTTCAACCTTTTGCCACATTTCAGGCTTCAAACATAAAGATATAACATTTTAATTTTTTGTGAAGAATCACCAACAAGTGGGACACAATTGTGAAGTGGAACGAAATCTATTGGATATTTTAAACTTTTTTAGCAAATAAAAAACTGAAAAGTGGTGCGTGCAAAATTATTCGGCCCCTTTACTTTCAGTGCAGAAAACTCACTCCAGAAGTTCAGCGAGGATCTCTGAATGATCCAATGTTGTCCTAAATGACTGATGGTGATAAATAGAATCCACCTGTGTGTAATCAAGTCTCTGTATAAATGCACCTGCTCTGTGATAGTCTCAGGGTTCTGTTGAAAGCGCAGAGAGCATCATGAAGACCAAGGAACACACCAGGCAGGTCCGTAATACTGTTGTGGAGAAGTTTAAAGCCGGATTTGGATACAAAAAGATTTCCCAAGCTTTAAACATCCCAAGGAGCACTGTGCAAGCGATCATTTTGAAATGGAAGGAGTATCAGACCACTGCAAATCTACCAAGACCTGGCTGTCCCTCTAAACTTTCAGCTCAGACAAGGAGAAGACTGATCAGAGATGCAGCCAAGAGGCCCATGATCACTCTGGATGAACTGCAGAGAACTACAGCTGAGAGAGTCTGTCCATAGGACAACAATCAGTGGTACACTGCACAAATCTGGCCTTTATGGAAGAGTGGCAAGAAGAAAGCCATTTCTCAAAGATATCCATAAAAAGTCTTGTCTAAAGTTTGCCACAAGCCACCTGGGAGACACACCAAACATGTGGAAGAAGGTGCTCTGGTCCGATGAAACCAAAATCGAACTTTTTGGCCACAATGCAAAACGATATGTTTGGCGTAAAAGCAACACAGCTCATCACACTCAACACACCATCCCCACTGTCAAACATGGTGGTGGCAGCATCATGGTTTGGGCCTGCTTTTCTTCAGCAGGGACAGGGAAGATGGTTAAAATTGAGGGGAAGATGGATGCAGCCAAATACAGGACCATTCTGGATGAAAACCTG
The DNA here is from genome assembly GCA_037952835.1 of Lithobates septentrionalis. NCBI lineage: Eukaryota > Metazoa > Chordata > Amphibia > Anura > Ranidae > Lithobates > Lithobates septentrionalis. The sequence continues at coordinate 68,007 of JBBDGP010003459.1, read as the reverse complement.
TTGGAGTCTGCAAAAGACCTGAAACTGGGACGGAGATTTATCTTCCAACAAGACAATGATCCCAAACATACCGCAAAATCTACAAAGGAATGGTTCACAAATAAACGTATCCAGGTGTTAGAATGGCCAAGTCAAAGTCCAGACCTGAATCCAATCGAGAATCTGTGGAAAGAGCTGAAAACTGCTGTTCACAAACGCTCTCCATCCAACCTCACTGAGCTCAAGCTGTTTTGCAAGGAAGAATGGGCAAGAATTTCAGTCTCTCGATGTGCAAAACTGATAGAGACATACCCCAAGCGACTTGCAGCTGTAATCGCAGCAAAAGGTGGCTCTACAAAGTATTAACGCAAGGGGGCCGAATAATTTTGCACGCCCCACTTTTCATTTTTTTATTAGTTAAAAAAGTTTCAACAATCCAATAGATTTCGTTCCACTTCACAATTGTGTCCCACTTGTTGGTGATTCTTCACAAAAAATAAAAATTTTATATCTTTATGTTTGAAGCCTGAAATGTGGCAAAAGGTTGAAAAGTTCAAGGGGGCCGAATACTTTCGCAAGACACTGTAGCCTTACAAGCTGCTCCCCGATACCCCTGGTCGCACTTGCGACTGTGGCGGGACCCCAAGATGACAGGAAGGTGGCCCACTGCGGGACCTTAATAAAGGGTCCCACAATGGGTGTAAAGGGCCCCAGGACCAGTGGGAATGGCCCCGGTTGGGGACCAGGGGGGCCCTTTATGGTTTCTTGCACAAGGGCCCTGAAGATCCTAGTTACACCTGGAGACGTGTAATATCATCACCATTCTTCTGGTGAGATCCTGAGAATTCTGAGCATCCCAAATGTTGCACTTTGCTGGAGCATGTTCTTGTGACATTTGGGATCCTTAACGTTACCAGGATCTTGCCAAAAGGATGTTCACATTACATGTCTCCAGTACAAAAGTCAGGGATAAGGTAAGAATATTTTCTTCCTTTTTAAAAAAGTTTTTTTCCTTACAGATGAGGAGAGGGGACAGCATGTAATAAAAGAACTTCACATTTTAGTGAAAGGTGCACTTTAACCACTTGCCTACTGGGCACTTTTACCCCCTTCCTGCCCAGGCCAATTTTCAGCTTTCAGTGATGTCACATTTGGAATGACAATTGCACGATCATGCAACACTGTACACAAACAAAATTTTTATAATTTTTTTTCACATAAATAGAGCTTTCTTTTGGCGGTAGTTAATCACCACTGGGTTTTTTTATTTTTTGCTAAATAAATGAATAAAGACCAACATTTATAAAAAAAACAAAACTTTTTCATAGTTTGTTTTAAAATTTTGCAAACAGGTAATTTTTCTCCTTCATTGATGTAGGCTGATGAGGCTGTACTGATGGGCACTGATAGACTGCACTGATGGGCACTAATGAGGCGGCACTGGTGGGCACTGATGAGGAAGTACTGATGAGACAGCACTGATAGGTGGCACTGATGGGCAGCACTGATGGGCACTGATAGGTGATACTGATGGGCACTGGTGGGCAGCACTGATGGGCACTGGTATGCGGCACTGATAGGTGACCCTGATGAGGAGGCACTGGTGGGCACTGACTGGCAGCACTGGTGGGCACTGATTGGCAGCACTGGTGGTCAATGATTGGAAGCACTGGTGGGCACATATTGGCAGGACTGGTGGTCACTGTTGGGACTGCACTGAGAATCAGAGCCTTGATTATCGGTGTAGATGTCCCTTTTAGAGAAGCCGGTTATCGGCTCTCTTCTCCTCAACTCATGATCCTGATCAGCGTCATATGACGGTGTCCCAGAACTAGACGACCGCGCTGTAGCTGTCAATCAGCTATAGCGCGGTCAGCAAGTGGTTAAAGAACTAATAATAATAAAAAAAAGCGATCTATTCTTTAATTATTATTATTTAATTATGTAAATACAATGGCATTTTAAATTGAATTCTTTAATTCTTCATTTTTGATTACTTTATTTAATTACTATTACTTTTTTATTCTATTACTGTTACTTTTATTAATTTGTAATTTTGTATTATTATTATTTTCAAGCAGGCACTGATTTTGTGTATGACTTTCATCAATCAATATCATTGCAGAAGCACATTTCAGAGATATAAGGGACTATACATTTTAAACTCATTAGTCGCTTTCTGAAACCTTGCTTTGATAATTCCTTTAAGCCGAAAGGATCATTGCCATAATTATTATTGTCTCAAGAGAGAGATCAAAAGTTTCACTCCAGGCGAGATAGCTTTAACACAAAGGACTACATATAGATTTTCTGTCACTCCACAATGCACTGGAGAATAATTTGACTTTCTAAGAAGACCCAAAACTCCCTGTCACAGGGCTAGTATTTCATTCACAGCAAACTTTTTGTGTTACCATCCAGAAGACATTTTTAAGGAGTCCATGTGCTCAACATGTAAATTCTGGTTCTGGGCCAATGTTGGCAGAGAATTGGTGCTCCATCTACCAAGTCTCATTGTGTTATCATTTTGCAAAGAATTATATATTGGAGCCGATTTACCTGCTAACAAATCTGTATTTTTGCCATTCCATTGCTGAGATTTTGGCCTATTCTGGTGACCTGCCCTTTTCCCTACTGCAGTTATAGCAGACTCCAGCCAAAACAAATGAGATAAAAACGAATAGCCGAATAATTTATAAAACAACAAGCCAATGTTTGCTGCAATATTCAACTTAAATCCTGACATTTCCCATGTAGTACTTTTTTCTTCCTCTAAATGTCCTCAGTCTAACTGCTAGCTTCACTTAACAGCTGTTCCTCTGAGTCCAGGTCACCATGAATTCACTCCAGTCTGTGAATGCACAGTGAAAGGAGAAGTAGCACAGTGATGTGCTCATCTCACTGTCACCCTGCTTTCTCCTCTTATCAGCATGCTTCTAGTCAACACATGAACCGCTTCTTCCTCTTACACTCCAGCAGTGGCATTGCTAGGGGGTGGCTTCTGGGGCTATAGCCCTGAATCTGGGGCCCATAGCCCCGAGTCTCTTACTGGATGACCACGTGTCCCGGATAACTTCATTCTGGGACAATACCGTGTCCCGGAATGAAATTGACAGAGTGAGCAAGCCCCACCATAGCGCTGGTGCTCACTATGCCTCCACCTGATACTCTATCTACTGGCCACTGGTTGCTAGAGCCACCTGGCGTCTAGTAACCAGTGACATGGCTGCGACTCTCTGCTCAACTCCCTGCTCAGCATTCAAAGTCCGCGCCTAGTCCTCTCCACTACAGACATCCACCCACCTCTATCTTCTGGCAAATGACACTGCATCTGGGCCAGGTGAGTAGGGTGCCCTACTCCCGGCATCCCAAAGAACCAGGCTGGAGTCTGCTACTTCACCTCCTCGGGTATCTCTAATGGGCGCCTGACCCTTCACAGCACGGAGCAGCTGGCACTAGCGATATCCTGATCACACAGAAAGGCTCTGTTCACACCTAGGCATTTTTGGGTGTTTTTCTGCTGTAAGCCTCAGCTCTAAAAACACCCAACAAGACAAATCCCATTCATTTCAAGAGCCCCTGTTCACATCTGAGCATTTTGTCATCTGAAGCAAAACACCTGAAGCTCAAAAAAGTACAGGAACTTCTTTATTTGGCAGATTACAGGTGTTTTCTGCTTTTAACATTGGTGACCTTTTGACCTGTACAAAATTGCTGAAAAAAATCGGCAGAATTTCTGCCTGAAAACAAAATGCCTAGGTGTGAACAGAGCCTAAGTAAGGCCCCTTTCACACTTGTGCGACTTGTCCTGCGACTTGGGACTGCAAAGTCGCATGACAAGTTGTACCCCCATGATTTCCAATGAGTACCGTTCATATCTGTGTGACTTCAAGTTGCACCAACTTCAAAGTAGTCCCTGTACTACTTTTGTCCAACTTTGATGTGAGTTGAGGTGCATAGACCTCAAGTTTACCCAGGCATTCCCTGAAATCGCGGAAAAATTCAAGTTGTGCCAGTATGAAAGGGGCCTAAGTATTATTCTAGTAGGGTGGGGGAGCCCCCAGCCTCTGCCCTCTCCATAACCAGAACTGCTGGGAAAACATTGGATTGTCAGAGACTCAGAGGGAGTTCTATAGAGCTGTCTGATGGATGGATGAGCCTGCGCCTCCTTGTCGGTCACTTTCTTCACCTCCCCCCTCCCTAACCTGCTCGCTTAGAAAGCTCTGTGGCCGCTGGAAGAGTCATAAATCACAGTGAGGGGAAGAAACCATGAACGAGTGCTCGGGAGGGAGGGGGGGGGGGGAATGTACAACTGTCACTGCGTGTGTGTACATGTCTGCTGCCTGTGTGTGTGCTACTGAGACATGGGACAATACTGGCTGCATGCAGAAGGACTGCTCACCCACTGTATACACAGCATGTCACTGTACACAGGGTCCCTGGTAGAGAGACAGTCTCTAACCTGGAGACCAGGCCATTTTTTAAAATAAGGCACTGCGTTACTTTAACTGACAATTGCGCGGTTGTGCGACACTGGACACTGTAGCCAAACAAAATTGATGTCCTTTTTTTCCCCACAAATAGAGATTTCTGTTGGTGCTACTCGATCTCCTCTACGGCTTTTCTTTTTTTGCGCTATAAACAAAAAAAGACCGTCAATTTTGAAAAAAAAAAAACAATATTTTTTTCTTTTTTGCTATAAATCATACCCAATAAAAAAATATAAAAAAATCGAATTTCTTCATCAATGTGGGCCAATATAAATCATACCCAATAAAAAAATATAAAAAAATCTAATTTCTTTAATATGGGCCAATATGTATTCTGCAACATTTTTTTGGTAAAAAAAATCCCAACTAGCGTATATTGATTGGTTTGCGCAAAAAGTTATAGCGTATACAAACTATGGGATAGATTTATGGAAAATTTATTTTATTTTTTCTGCTAGTAATGGCGGCGATCAGCGACTTATAGCGGGGACTGCAGTGCAGAAATTGGACACGCTGCATTTCGTGGCAGGTGACGGCTGTCCTGTACCATGTCCATTAGTAGAAATTTAAACATTTTAAGTGAGATATATTGTGTAAATATTGTTTAATTTTTATATATATATATATATATATATATATATATATATATATATATATAAAACAAACCATGGGATCCGCACTCAGATATGTAACAATATTTTATATTTTTATATATATATACACACACGTATATTATATACATGTGTATGCCCGCTCAAACGTATGACTTTTTTACATCGCTGCTATGGACTTTTGCCCCAAATATTTTGTAGACCTATCAACGCACTTGCACTCCAGCCTTGCTGAACAAGGACCACAAGAGTCGGATAGCAGGCCAAATTCAAGTACTTACATTGCTTGTATTTACAAAATACACAATGTTATATGATTGCAGAGCATTCATTTATGCCTTTCTATATCTAGTTTGAGTTCAGCTTCATAAAATACAACTTTTCCATCTCTCAACCACGGCCTGTGATTGGACAATGAAGGAGCAGCTGCAGACTAATGAGCTCATCCCTTTGCTGACTCCTCCTACCAGCATGATCCTTACTAGCAACTGGGCACTACAACATACCAGCGGGAGGAGGAGCAGTGATATTTAGCCTTGGTCTGCTCATGGTTTAACAGGCTGGGAGTTAGGGTGGGAAATTCAGATGACTGTCCTGAATATTTACTATGCCCTGGCCAATCCCTGGGCAGATGTGATCATAAGGTGGTCTGGAAAGTGGTAAATAGCCTGAAGCCTTAAGGAGAGGATCTTTTCCTCAACAGGGATGGATCTGTGAGCTTCAGATTGTTGCTTGCCCCTGAAGCACCTCTGGACTGGATGTTGGACTTCTTTATCAAGGGATTGAGTCTGAGGATGAACCTGCTCTAGAACTCATGAATAAAGACCCTGACTGACTCAATATAAGATCGCAATCTGAGAGGCCTGCCTCATGGTCCCCAGCTATGAGACTTTAATTATTGTGGAGCTATCTCATGGTCCCCAGCTATGAGAAAATAGACTGTTCTGTAAACTACCTCATGGTTCCCAGCTGGGAAAGCTAGACTGTGCTAGAGAATAATAGTGTAGCTGTTGGCGGAAAATCTGACAGTTTGTAGGCTCCATCGGACAATTGTTGTTGGATTTTCTGCGGACAAATGTTGGATCGCAGGTTTTAAAATTTTCTGCGGACAAATGTCTGTTGTCAGATTTTCCAAGCGTGTGTACACAAGTCTGTTGGACAAAAGTACAAACATGCATGCTCGGAAGCAAGGACAACCAGGAAGAGGTCGGTCTTGCTGCTTTGCTGGTGATACTGATGGAGTTATTGCAAACAAATTTTCAAAGGTTTTTTTTTACTAGTGATATCAAGAATAATATTATTATATTACGAACGACCGTTCACAAATGAACTGAAAAGCGCAAAATGAAAAGTTCGAAATGAAAAGTGCGAAATGAAAAGTGTGAAATGAAAAGCTCGAATCAACACTCACCAAACTTCTACTAACACGAAATTAGCAGAAGGAGCCCAAAGAGTGGCGATAAAGAGCTGAAAAACAACGTAGTATGTCACTACATTCGTATTTGTTGGCCGACAATTCCTTGCAGTTTGTATGCAAGACAAGTTTTGGGCCAAAAGTCCACGGTTTTGTTGGCCAACAATCCGATCGTGTGTACAAGGCTTAAGTGTTCTGGAGTATATCCCGCCCCTTGTTCCTCTCCTGTTAAAGTTCTGTATGCAATAAATCTTAAGAGGGCAACCCCTAGACTGTTTAATAAAGCCGGAGTGGATGGACTGTTTTTTGTGTGACTAACAGCCAGTGTACTACAGAGGCTCCTTTCAGGATAGCGGTACATAGCGGACCTCACAGAGCCAGTCTAGGCTCTGACAAGGATCCTGACTTTAAGGTTGGCATCCACTGAGATGCATGAGTGGCAGCTGACTCAGTCTCTCAGCGCACAGCTGAAAGTCTAAACCAGCTGCTCCCGGCCCCTCCCCAGTGTGATGCTCTAGTGAGCACTGGAGGGGCAGAGAAGAGAATGGTGATTGACAATCTCCATTCTTTGCTCAGTGAGAACCAAGAACTGAGTGATCAGCGGTCATGTGATCACTCAGTTCTCACTCTAATGCCCCGTACACACGGTCGGATTTTCCGACGGAAAATGTGTGATAGGACCTTGTTGTAGGAAATTCCGATCGTGTGTGGGCTCCATCACACATTTTCCATGGGATTTTCCGACACACAAAGTTTGAAATCGCGATCGCCGCTATTACTAGTAAAAAAAATAAATAAATATTTTTTTTTTAAAAATGCCATAAATCTATCCCGTATTTTGTAGACGCTATAACTTTTGCGCAAACCAATCAATCAATGAAACTGAGGAAAACATTTGTTTTTTTAAAAAAAAAACGGGATATTTATTATAGCAAAAAGTAAAAAATATTGTGTTTTTTTCAAAATTGTCGCTCTTCTTTTGTTTATAGCGCAAAAAATAAAAACCGCAGAGGTGATCAAATACCACCAAAAGAAAGCTCTATTTATGGGGAAAAAAGGACGTCAATTTTGTTTGGGTACAACGTCGCACGACCACGCAATTGTTGTTTAAATTGCGACAGCGCTGAAAACTAAAAATTGGTCTGGGAAGGAAGGGGGTGAAAATGCCCTGTATTGAACCGGTTAAAGGTCTCAGAAAAAAAAATGCTTGGTCCAGAAGAATCCTAGAAGACGGCAGAGGTGGTGATATCAAGATGGCAATACAGGTGGTGTAGAACACGCTGATTGAGCAGTACAAAAAACAACTAGACTAGTGCACATATTAAGCTGTATTTTTCCAAGTAATTAACATGTTATCAGCCTGTTACACATTACCCTCCCTGACTCTGATGACACTCAGTTCGCTACATACTTTACTGAATTCCGCCCTGGGCTCACTGGGAAGTTCACACCTTGCTTCTTCTTCTTGAGGCTTCACACTCGTGATTCCCAGGCCAGGTCTTTAGGAAGCCACATACTGCAGCTAGACCCAGAATGAGGTCTGCACCGCTAGGGAAGGGATCCAAGCACACTGATCCTTTCACTATCGGGGACCTCCGTCACCCCAACCAAGTCACCCACTTCCCGGGTGGCTGGATGCTATCTTTTTAAATCATGGAACACCCCGAAAGGGCTAACTTAGCTTCCATTCGTGTAGGGCTCACACACTTTGTTTTATACCCACAGTATTGCTGCAATGCTTCCCTCACTATTTGGTTTGTAACACACCATGCATACAATACTATGTGACTTGAAAGAAAGTACAGACCAGGTAGATTCTTCATCAACTGAATCAACTGAATTCTATACTGAAGAACAAGATAAACATATCTTTACAGTAATATAAGATGGAGGTGCTGCCCCGATGCCCTGCCCCATGGTCTGGTCTTCACCTGTTCAGTAACAGTCCAATAAAGAGCAATTGTTCATCTCCTGGAACCCAGATTGGGTTCTCGCCAAGGGACTGCTGGCACAAGTCAATGACGTCACAAATATCTGCAACTTTATTCCCTAAAGCCAAAAATGACAGCCTCCACCTATGGAATTCTCACACTGACGCGTTTCACCCACTTGGGCTTACTCATAGAGGAAGCAGAAGATGGTTCACACCTGAGATCAAAGCCTGTGAAATTTAAGGTGAGGTGGCAGGATTTCAGTAAGAAGCAACAAGAGCTAAACTTCAAAGGCTTTCTGTTGTGCTTATTGCAAATTTCAAACTAGCAAGGACATTTCTTTGACCTGTAACTAGCTGGTGCATCTTAACTTAAGTGTTCTATAACCTCAAATCAAGGTTTTCATTTTAAATTTGTTGTGCAAGTGGAGGTTCTTCTATTTGCATCTCTGATCCATGGACCCCAGTGCAGTGTCTCTTAGGCAGTACTGCAATGACATACTTCAAATCTTTAAAGGAAATCTGTACTGAAAGAATATGTAGGCTAGGCATGTGCAATTCGTTTTGTTTTTTAACGAATTTCGACAAATTCGTTAATTCGGGAATATCCGAATTAACGAAAACCCGTTTAACGAATTTTTTCCGAATATTCGTAAATTCGATAAAATTGGACATTCGTAAATTCGGGCATTCGTACATTCGCAATTTACCAATGTACATTCGTTCATTCGTACATTCGTACATTAGTAAATTAGTGAATTCGTAAATTTGTGAATTCAAAAATTCGGAAATCTGAAATAATAGTTAACTAATAATAACTTAACTATTAGTAATTACTAGTAACTTTTAAATTATAGGTATTGTAATTTCCTTTCAAATTTGGCTGTTAGTGAACGTAACACATACAAATTTATCCGAAGTTATGAATGATCCGAAAAAAACGGAATGGAAAGTAATGAATTGATGATAATAAATAACAATAATAATAATAACAACGTTTTATTATTATTATTATTTATTATTCATTTGTTCCGTTCCATTTGTTTAGATGCAGCATTCGTTTTTAATAATTCGTAACTTCGGATAAATTCGTATTTATTACGTTCACTGACAGTCAAATTTGAAAGGAAATTACAATACCTATAATTTAATAGTTACTATTTCAGATTTGAGAATTTTCGGGTTTTTGGATTTTCAAACTTCGAATTTACAAATTTCCGATTTTACGAATTTACGAATGTACGATTTTACGAATTTACGAATGTACGAATTTACAAATGTAAAAATGTACGAATGTAAGAATGAACGAATGTACGAATGTACGAATGAGCGAATGTTCGAATTTACGAATGTACGAATGAATGCATTTACGAATTTATGAATGAACGCATTTACGAATCGCGATCATAACGAATGACCCGAAAAACGAAAAAAATATTAAACTAATGAAACGAAAACGAAAATGAACACATTTTTTGGCTGTGCACATGTCTAATGTAGGCTACCTTTGCTGATCTCTAGTCTTAAAAAATATGGTCTAGATCACACAACCTGAATGAATGAATGAATGAATGAATAATTGATTTGTAAAGCGCTGCAAATGCGAACTGAATCGCCTCAAGGCGCTGGGCCTGCTCATCACTACGTAGACTACCACAGTGAACAATAAATAGTGATATTTAAATCTGGGGCTCAGTCCAATGCAAGCTGATTTCCCAGACTTTGTGGATTGACGGCAGTGGACCGGTCAGTTATTTGAATAGAAATTACAGGCCTTCAGCTGCTTTACATGTTCATTAAATGTATTTTTTACATACAACCAGTACAAATAAGTGAATTTGACCTGCTATTAGACTTTTGTAATCTCCTGTACTGAAGAGCTCAGACTGGGAAAGAGAGAAGCAGCACAAACAGCCAGTCACTTGTGATGCTGTCATATGCTAATAAGGAGCATGCCGACAGGAGGAGAGAGCAGAGTGACAGAGGGATCAGTCAGCTTCTTCTCCTTTCAGGCTGGGGGGGTAGGTAGGTAGACTACCTGTAAGTGTTACTTAGCTGAACGTCAAAATCATTAGGCCTTTTTCCCTACTGTCAAGAGCTTGTTGCTTACCTGCTCCATTATAGCTGCTGGTCCCATTATCCTCGTTTTGGCTATGATGCATTTTCCCTGTCTCTCTGTCCACCTGCAAGGTCATTAATGTAGCAAGTCTCTGGGTGGAGAGCAAACCTGTTTTAAGCCAGCCAAGCCTGCAGTCTCATGCTTGTGAAATTGCATTTATACATGTGCTCCAAGCTCCCTGTTTGTCTGCTCTGCTGTTTGGATTTCCCTGTTTATGATCTTGGATCGGGTATCGGCTATTCTCTGAACTCTGCCTGCCTTTTAACTATGGATAAGACCCTGACTACTCTGAACCTTGCCTGTCTTGTACCTGGACTGTCATTTAACCAATATGCCTGTCTGCCAAACACAAGTACCTGTTTGCTTTGCTCAGTTCATGCCTTGCTGTGGTAGCCAGGCACTATAGCATTGTGCATAAGACCTGGGGGCAACAGAGTACCGGTAGGTCAACTTGCCTTATGTGAAAAGGGGCTACTACAGGGGAAGAACACAGAAGCTATAGTGTCTGACCAAATGTGTTAAGGGTAAGCATGACACCTACCAAATGGGCTGTGCTGTGTGGTAGAGCTGCAGAAATCTTAGCACTGGGTAGGAAGAAATACAAATCCTTTAGCAGGGAAAAACAACACCTATATGTGTGATACATCAGTTTATTTAAAGTGCAGAATAGTAATTGTATGTTAAAGAGAGAGAGAGCCCAAATACCTTTATTGAAATTCCTGCTTTAAGAAGAATATGTCTAACATAGCGCATTTGTATTATTTTGGGTCAAAAACAGGTAGCCCGACCATCGCGACAAATAAATGGCAATTTAGTCTGGCCGCGGCGGTATTACAAGGAATTGGCAGCCATAAAATAACTTTCAGCTTCACAGTCCACCGCTTTAAAGATTCATTCCTAATTAAATGCGTACATTGAAATCGTAAGAAACCGAAGCGACGCAGTCACTAATAATTTTAATATCTCCATTAGTATTCGGGAGACGACAGCGGCAGACACTACTGAGAAAGATAATTAGGTGAAAATCATTCCTTTAACACTGATTGTAAAATGACTTCAGTAATATATAGCTGAAATTTAAACAAGCTGTTCCTCGTATGTTTGTATAATGGAGCCACAAATGAATGTGTTAGGAGTTTGTATCCCTTGGCTGGCAGATGTTGCTGTGAGCCATAATAATAAAAACTCAAATAAAAATAAAGGAAGCCTTTAATGCACCGTACATGATAAAACACAAGTTATACTTTATATATAACCAAACTTTTTATTCCGTTTAGGGTTTTTCCAGTTTCAGTTAGGGCTGGACTTAGCCTATCTGATCTGGGGTGCGGTAAAAAAGTCAGGGGTCATAATGTCCACTGTGTGTGTGAGTCATTGCAGTCTATCACACAGTGCCACGACCTATGAAACACTATTTAACAGAATCTGCACCCCCCTTACATCAGGTGTCCCCATCAAGACTGCCCCCTTACATCAGGTGTCCCCATCAAAAGTTCCCCCTTACATCAGGTGTTCCCATCAATAGTTTCCCCTTACATCAGGTGTCCCCATCAAAAGTTCCCCCTTACATCAGGTGTTCCCATCAAGAGTTTCCCCTTACATCAGGTGTCCCCATCAAGAGTGCCCCCTTATATCAGGTGTCCCCATCAAAAGCTCCCCCTTACATCAGGTGTTCCCATCAAGAGTTTCCCCTTACATCAAGTGCCCCCATCAAGAGTCCCCCCTTACATCAGGTGTTCCCATCAAGAGTGCCCCCTTACATCAAGTGCCCCCATCAAAAGTTCCCCCTTACATCAGGTGTTCCCATCAAGAGTTTCCCCTTATATCAGGTGTCCCCATCAAAAGTTCCCCCTTACATCAGATGTCCCCATCAAGAGTGCCCCCTTACATCAAGTGCCCCCATCAAGAGTGCCCCCTTACATCTTGTGCCCCCTTATAAGTGTCCCCTTACATCTGGTATCCCCATCAAGAGTGCCCCCTTACATCTGGTGTCCCCATCAAGAGTGCCCCTGTACATCAGATGTCCCCACTCCCCAATAGAGTCCCCCTTACATTAATTTTCCCCATCAGAGTATCCTCTACATGGATTGTCCTCAGAGTGTCTCCTTACATCAACTGTATGCAGCTGACTGGCTCATGGATCAATGGATGCACCCTCAGACACCGGGGGGTACAACTAAAATCTGGGGAGGCACAGCCCACCCTAGCACCCCCCTAGATCTGGGCCCTGGTTGCAGTCCTGATGGGAAGATTTCCCTTCAAACCTAGTCTCGAAGACGCAACTGAAAATTTCTACAAAATGAGAAGAATTCTCTTCTTAGGCAGGTGTCCATGGAACTGGTTCCCCAATTAGAAGATTAACCCTCACCACTTGTTCTGCTGACAACACCAAAATTTGACTTTACTTTCTATCTCAATAGACACTATGAATAAGCTTGGGTTTGGCCCAAACCCAAAAGTTAGCTGTGGGCAGGAGATTCCCTGCCCTGCAGGTGACATACACCAAGGGGTGGAGATGCTAATGATGTCATTGACCTAATATGGCCATATGCGCATATTATGATGTCCCAAGCATCCCTGCCCCTTTGGGCCCTGCATACAGATTGCCCAAGGTAATGTCCACATGTGATGCTGACTCTCCGTGTTTAAAAGAACTGAAATTCAAAGACGGGGCAGTTAGGCTGGGGAGGAAAAGGCTCCTCCAGGTAGGAAATGAGGCGGGTTCTATTTGAGCAAAGCTCACAGTGCGCAGTGAAATCAGAGTAAGCTATTTCAATACAGGAAGCAGAAAATATAGGGACACAGTCTGCGAATTTTGGCACCACATCCTAATTCAAAAAGTGAAACCAACGTTGGGGAAAAATGTGGACTTTACGGTGCCAATCATAACACCAGGAAAAAAACGTATTAAAAGCACAAAATTTTATTATACATCATCATGCTAAAAGGTTATATATATATATATATATATATATATATATATATATATATATATATATATAAAAAACAAGCAAGACACTGTACAGTTCCGAGTGCAAGTCGCTCTTCGTCAGGCTGAAAAGCCTGACGAAGAGCGACTTGCGCTCGGAACTGTACAGTGGCTTGCTTGTATTTTGAATCATGTAATGGAAAATTTTCAGTAAAAGGACACTTTTTTGCATCAAAGCATCGTTCCACGTGTTTTTTCCTATCCTTTATGGTGGAAGTTTGGGAGTCCACCCTGACGGTGCCTTGATTGAACAAGGATATCAAGAGAAGAGGGTAACCCACCTGATGTTTATATATATATATATATATGGCTAACTGCGAGGTATCCGATGACAATACAGTTTGGCTTTTGGATCAGCATTTTCTTACTTTTTGGCCACATTTTCAGTGTGGGTATTCCCCTGGTGAGATTACTCAGGAAGGGGTCTTGTCTTTGGTTTATAATTTCCATTCCGATACTGTGGATTTAGTGCATGGCCAAGGCAGTTTAACAAGAAGCCTCCATTGTGCCACCACAACCTCTGTACCCCTTCTTCTTTTCCCTTTATCCCCCATTTCCCTGGGCTGCTCTGGGTGCTTTTCTATTGGAAGCAGCACTTTTTATATACATGGTTCATACGTGTTTTCATATGGACTCCCGAGAAAGCAATCAAGCTGTAAAACGAATCGAGAACATTGAAACTCCACTTCCATTTCTGGCACTGTATCATTATATCACCATGTGTCTTCTAATTTTTTGTAGAATATTTGGGCCAGCCATGACTAGAGGGAAACACTCGTTTTATCGATTGTATATCTAGTTTTTTTTTTTTATATATAAACTTTTAGCATGACGATGTGTAATAAAATGTTGTGCTTTTTATACTTGTTTGTTTATCTTTTTTTCCTGGTGTTATGATTGGCACCGTAAAGTCCACATTTTTTCTCCAACTTTCAGTACAGGAGAGGACCCTTTTCAAGACTGAAGGAAAGGCTAGAGGTAAGATTTAAGAGCTATTCAATGGTATAAATGTAAACTAAAAACTCTTTCTTAGACTTCTGCTACTCAATAGAATTGATTTGGTAAGATGTACAGGCTTTTCATCTAGCAAAGCGAATGATAGTTCACTTTGAATACTCAATCATCTGCTATCAAAATAGGTTTTTTTTATATCGTTCCCATTAAATTCAGTAATCAAAGTCAGTTTCACCTTATTTACTAACTTAGTAAATCAACCCTAATGTCTAACCTGACCAACAGCAAAACCCACCATGAAAATTTCATGTAGTAAAGATAAAAAGGTTGCCAGATATAGATATATATATATATAGATATATCATTATATATCTATGTAGATATATCTATCCATCTATCTATCTATCTATCTATCTATCTATCTATCTATATATATATATATATATATATATATATATATATATATATATATATATACATATATCAAACTAGCAAGAAAAATATGACTCAGCAACTGCCAAATAAAAAAATAAAAGAAGAACAACAAAAAGTAACTCCAAGAACAGAAAATGAATTACAGTCAGTAAAAAAATAAACATAGACATATGTATATATATATTTTAATTATTGTACTTAGAAGAAAATGTACTAATGTAATTAGACCTACCCGCTCCAATGTAATTTCTTCAAATTCATATTCAATTTCTGACCCGTTGATCTAGAAAAAAGAAGAGCAATAAATTGTTTGCACATATTATAATCAAACAATTTACATAACCAATCAAAATATGTTGTCATACAAGCCATTCCTAGTATATTATATTTGAAAACTCTATTTCAGTCTGTTTAGTAATCATTAAGCAAATTTCAGGTTGTAATTGGCTGGGTATCTGGATTAGTAACCAGCCATATCGAAGGTGGAATATCATTTACTGTGATGCTGAAAGGGGTCGTTCCTGATTAGGGGGATTATTGAGTGGTTTTGGTGCTTTCCGCCTTTTAGCAAAGTCTTGGCTCTACAGCTATTAGTAAACAGAAACCTTTAATGATCCCATTTAAATCAATAAAATGCCTGCTTCCAGCACAAGTATGAATGCTCTTTTTTGATATCTACATGTATTTGACTTGGCCTACCTTGCCTGATGGGCAATGTGTCCCCCTTCAAAGACATTAAGGGCATTATCATTTGTATGGGAGCTTTACATTTATTTTTTTTACATGTGTATAGCACATAGATCCCTAATGGGTTCGGCTATTTTGTCCCAAGTTCTATTCCCTAGTGGGTGCAAACAGCCAGGCACACTGTAGGCCCCCAGTCTTCACTACCAAGAACCAGGCAGAAAGTGTCTTTTTTAGATTTATTGCTTGATAAATTTGGGTAGGGTGTAGGGTGAGCCTTGGAATACCCCAGAATTAGTGCAATAGGTAATGGAGGATGCTCTCTAACTGTACTGTCTCTTCAGGGTGCAGCCACTCTCTTGAAGCTGGTGATTAATGAACTACAACTCAGGGGACTCCATTGTGAAAGTAAAACCTGAGCCAGCAAACTTGAAGCAGCTTTCCCAAAAGTTGGCAACAACAGTCTCTTGGATCTTTTCAGGCTTGCACTCACTGTGTCCTGGGTACTTGCATGCTTTCCTTCAGTACCAGACAGCTTCTGATTGTGTGCCTCCAGGTAAGATACTCTGTGGACCTTCTGCAAGTGCGCTCAGAAATTTTGAATGTAGGCCCCTACCTCCAACTAGGGCTGAGACTCAGATGGCCTCTTCTAAACTTCAATTATGTGCCCCAGAGGGTCACAGCCCTCAGGCTGGGTCTTCTCCCACAGGACAAGGACCCTGCTGTTCCAGACCCTAGCCTATTTATACCCACCTCATCCTCCTCCTGGCCATTCTTCCTGCCAGGGACTGGTTGAAGCCACATGAATATGCAAGTAAATGTCAACCTCTAAATTCTGAAACCTACCAGAAAGCAGGGGAAAGAAGTTGAGCCTTCAACCAGCAGAACCCAGAACAGCCATAATCAATCAAACTTCACTCCACTGGCTACAGGGGAGCCAAAAACTAAATTTGCCTCAAACTGTAAGTAACCTATCTAGGGAGGTGCTTCACTAATAACAGTCATCAGTCTCAAGCCCATCTCCTGGCAAATGTTTACCAAATGAAACCTGTCCCTATTAGCAGGTTTGAATTAATGAAAAAAGCGGCTTATGTTAAAATACTTAATCAAAGTTTTTCCCTGCAGTACTTTTTTTTGTCACAACATGCCTGCAGTCTTGCAGGTTAAATGATGCCCAGAATCAGTCAACCCAGAAGACTGTGGGGATACTGTCAATGCAGGGTGTCAGGGGCCTGTATTTAAAAACTGACAGTGAGATTCTTTATCTGCTGCCAGAAATTCTGTGAGCTGATAGATTCCCACGATCACTGCTGTGCTGGAGTGATTACAGTTACCAGTTCTTAATGTGGACTTTCAAATACCCTCCTTACCTTCACTATATGACAGAATATGCATTATTGGCAGGATCACAGGTCAAAATATAAGAAAAAACACACAAAAAAAAAAACTATCGCAGCCACCTAGTCTTATGCCGTGTACACACAACCGGTTTCTCTGACGGAACTCCGACGGAATTCCATTCAAGCGGTCTTGCCTACACAAGGTCAAACCAAAATCCGACCGTCCAGAACGCGGTGACGTACAGCACGTACGACGGGACTAGAAAAAGGAAGTTCAATAGCCAGTAGCTAACAGCTTCCGTCTCGTACTTGCTTCAGAGCATGCGTCGTTTTTGGTACGTCGGAACAGCATACAGACGAGCGGTTTTCCCGATAGGAATTGGTTCCGTCAGAAATATTTAGAACATGTTCCATTTCTAGGTCCGTCAGAATTTTTGTAAAAAAAAGTCTGATGAGGCCTACACACGATTGGAATAGACAATGAAAAGCTTCCGTCAAACTTTTTCTGTCGGACATTCCGCTCGTGTGTACGCGGCTTTAGGACTTGTATTATTTGACATTTGTTTTCCAGGGTTTAGAGACACTTTAATATTTTTGAGTAGCTAAACTTTTAAATATTTTAAACTTTTAAATCTTGTCTTTGATAGGGATTAGCTTTAGGTTGGATTCAGACACAAATTTTTAATTTTCATCCTTCCTCCCATGTTTTATTCTTTCATGTAGGTTTTTTTTTTTTTTTTTACCATTGCTTACCAGATTGCACTCTCTGCACAGTTCAGATACTCACCCACCCATAGGATCCTGTGTTGTCCTGCTGAGATCTTCTTCTTTTCTTCCATTGATCAGGTCCCACGCGAACATCTTCTTCGTGACGTCATCAAGAGGCTGCCGACTCTTCCAGGTTCAGCAAACGAGCCTCCCGATGATGCGCCGCTAGCCCCCTCCCCCCTTTGTGAATGGAAGACAATACTCCCTAGGATATGTGATGTGCACATCCCAGGAGGCACAGGGAGCACAGTGCAAGTCATTCGCCTAGACCAATGGTCTCCAAACTGTGGCCCTGCTTGCTGTGATGCGGCCCTTGGGGCACTATTTTATCCACTGTTACCAACAATGGGGCACAGTTCCCTTCACTGACAACAATAATGGGGCACAGTTCCTGTCAATGGAACCAACAATAGAGCACAGTTCCTCCCAATGACGCCAACAATGGGGCACAATTCCCCTCACTGACACCAAAGACAGGGCATTTTTTTTTCCCCCTGAGATCGGGACCTTTTCTACTCCCAGTGGCCACTGAAGGACAGTGAACTGGCCCTTTATTTAAAAATTTTGGAGACCCCTGACCTAGACGAATTACATGCTTGGGGGGGGGGGGGGGGACGAGAACATTGAACATTTTAATTGAAAAAAAGATAAATAAACAAAAGGAGAGAGAGAACTTTGTGTGGCAGAGGTGGAGTAGAGAAGAGGGACTTTTCTTTTGAGGGTGAAGATCTGCTGTAACCGGTTCCCAACAGGCTCACGCAGATATACTGCAGCAAAATGGCTTTTGGGCGAAATCCCGTATATATACGGCTTTGCCCAGGAGAGCCACCAGAGGGCGCGCGAGTGCCGCTGGAGAAACGCGCGTGCGCCTGCTGCACAGCGGGAGACCCGATGCGAGTGGCCGGTGGGCGCGATCTCCGCCGGCCACGCGCGATCGCGTGCACGAGAGCCAACACGGGGATTAGTGTGTGTAAAAACACAAATCGCTGTGCTGTCAGAGGAGACAGATCTGTCAGTAGGAACAGCGATCTGTCATCTCTCCTAGTTAGTCCCATCCCCACACAGTTAGAACACAGTGAGGGAGCACACAGTTAACCCCTTGATCACCCCCCCCAGTGTTAACCCCTTCCCTGACAGTGACATTTATACAGTAATCAGTGCATATTTATAGCACTGATCGCTCTATAAATGTCAATGGTCCCAAAAAAGTGTCCGATCTGTTTGCTGCAATGTCGCAATACTGCTAAAAATTGCAGATTACTGCCATTACTAGTAAAAAAAAAAAATTTGGATAAAAACGCCATAAAAATTCCATGAATCTTTCCCATAGTTTGTAGATGCAATAACTTTTGCGCAAACCAATCAATATACGCTTATTGTGATTTTTTTACCAAAAATATGTAGAAGAATACATATTGGCCTAAACTGATAAAGAAATTAGTTTTTTGTTTTTTTTAAATTGGGGGATATTGATTATAGCAAAAAGTAAAAAATATTGTTTTTTTTTCAAAACTGTCACTCTTTTTTTGTTTATAGTGCAAAAAATAAAAACCGCAGAGGTGATCAAATACCACCAAAAGAAAGCTCTATTTGTGGGAAAAAAAGGACGCAAATTTTGTTTGGGTACAACATTGCATGACTGCGCAATTGTCAGTTAAAGCGACGCAGTGCCAAATTCTAAAAAGTGCTCTGGTCAGGAAGGGGGTAAAATCTTCTGGGGCTGAAGTGGTTAAATAGACAATGTAAACCACTTTCTTTATAATTTAATTTTAAACATTCTAGTTACTAATCCTACTAATACTGTGAGCTGTGGAAATATACATTTTTAGCAAGGGTTTCCTGAGACCTGAAACCTATTTCAAAGGTCTCTCCAAGGTGAGAAAAGCTGGTCTAAATTATAATTTAAAATTTGTACCACAACACTAGGAACATCATGCATCAAGCATTTAAAAGTAAAAAATAATTTAAAGCAAATATCAAAATCAATGTAATTCAATTAAGCTTCAAATATGCCTTTAATGAAGGTACTCTAAAGTTCCAATTTAAAAGTACTCCACTTAATTTTATTTTACTGATCCAGCAAGTCAACAGGCAGAGCTCTGTAGCCTTTTTTGGGGGGGAAATACTGTATATTGTAGGTGGCTTATTCTATTATATTGTGGCAGTTGCTCAGACAGAATTAGGGAAGACCGATTTTGTTTTTCATTTTTGTGTCTGCAAAAGTCAGGCAATTTTGGTTAAATTTGACCTTTTTGCCAAAGCACAGACAAAATGAAGGTGTGTTTTTGGTTGCTTTTAAGGGTGCGGCGAAGTTTAAATGGCTCCTGAGAGTTAGAGAAGCTCCTTTTAAAATATATCTAAAGAAAAAAAAACGTTTTTTTCTGGTTTTTGGTTTGTTTTAGATTGAGTAAGAAATGGTTAGACTCTCTGTCAGAATTTAAAATGTCTGCCTGTGTCCCTACTGGGGAAATCCAACCTCTTTATTTGTTCAAGTGACCAATGTCACCAAGACTGAAAGTGAGTGATGGGGAAATGGCATATTTCGTATTTCCTTATTAATATTGTGACTCGCTAATGAATTCTAAGCCTTGATTATGGGACCATATAAGGAGATAAGGAAGGTCACTTTAGTTGACTCATATTAAAGGAACGGCAGGAATTTTCCTTAAAAGGTCCAAGGGGAGTTGGCTGGGGGTTGGCCATTCCTTATGCACAATTCCTATATACTACAGTTACGAGTTGGAGACACTCAGGCTTGTCTTCAGAGCTTGCAATTATGCATGCATCTGTGATCACCTGTGTACCACGCTTTGTAAGCAGATGGGACTCCATGGTGGAAGCAGTGAAGCATGTTATATTTTCTAATACTATCTGTATCTGTCATTACTTTTAATAAATGTTATACTTAGAAGTGTTTGTGTGATCTCTCTTTGCACATATTGAATACAACCCCAAAATGGGAGAAATCCAAAATTTTGAGCTGTCAAAAGTAGTAGAATGCTGTACAGTGTTATGCCCTGTACACACGGTCGGACATTGATCGGACATTCCGACAACAAAATCCTAGGATTTTTTCCAACGGATGTTGGCTCAAACTTGTCTTGCATATACACGGTCACACAAAGTTGTCGGAAAATCCGATCGTTCTGAACGCGGTGACGTAAAACACGTACATCGGGACTATAAACCGGGCAGTGGCCAATAGCTTTCATCTTTTTATTTATTCTGCGCATGCGTGGCACTTTGTCAGTCGGATTTGTGTACACACGATCGGAATTTCCGACAACGGATTTTGTTGTCGGAAAATTTTATATCCTGCTCTCAAACTTTGTGTGTCGGAAAATCCGATGGAAAATGTCCGATGGAGCCCACACATGGTCGGAATTTCCGACAACACGCTCCGATCGGACATTTTCCATCGGAAAATCCGACCGTGTGTACGGGGCATTAGTCATCGATTAATGTTAGTGTTAAATACCCTTTATTGACTAATTTAAGTTATTAATGATGCAAGCTTTTTGTATCAATCCTGACAAAGGGATCAAAATTATCCCGAAAGTCTGCAACTATAATAAGCTAAGTTAGCTGATAAAGGGTATCACTTAAAACTCCAAACTCTGAGTGGTTTTCAGAAAAGAGTGAGGAAACCTATTCTGGTGACAACTATCCAAACAAGGATTTCCCTCACTTTAACACAATTCCCCTTATTTTCTTGTTGTGTCTACAGGGTGAGAAATTAAGAAAAATCTCCCCAATGGGACACAGATAAGGAAAAAAAAGCTAGTAGGGTTTTTTTTTTCCCCAAAAAATTGTATTAAATGTTTTCACATTAACAGAAGTAAGATGAAAGGGTTACTGATAACATATAACATACAACATAGTATTGCATAAAAGATATAATACACAATACAATCAAAGGATAGGCATTAAACATCAGTGCTGCTTAATCAAATGATTTAGATAGTTACAATTTTGTTTTGGGTATAAACGTCATCTAAATTGGGGTGATATTGTTAATGGGAGGGTTTCCAATGCGTACTAAGTTTCTAATGTCTTAGGTACGGTAGGTGTTGTGTGAACCAATGAGGCAGTGAGGGAGATGTAAGGGTAAACCAGAACAGGTCATCCCAATACCCGTTCACCCCAAAAGAGATCTAACTGTGAGTGGGAGGGGTCCAATAGTAATCCAATAGTATTTTAGTCAGATGTGGTTCACCATAAGTTATTTAGTAGCCTCTACATATTTGGGCTTCTCCCCAGTGTGGGTAATGGTTTCTAAACCTCTGCTGGTCACACCAGTGTGTTTCACCTTATAGGTTTGGTGGTAGGGTACGTTATGTGAAGTTTTGTATAGATGTATTGCAAAACCTAGTAGTAATAGAATGGTCGGGTAGAAGGGGCGATGGTAAGGGAGACAGAAGTGACGGAGTTCTTATGCGTCTTGGTGGGCTTCTACTTGGTTTTCCTCAGCTCGGGGTGGAGGTGTTGTTTGGGAGTTGTTAGCCATCGTGGAGACTCTATAATGAAATCAGCAAGCCAAGGTGTTTCTGAATTTAGTGGGATTGTCTTTAGCTTGGTGAATGAGCCTTTCCATTTCTGCAGTTTTTTCTACTCGACCAAGCCATTCAGCAATTGTGGATGGGGGGGGGGTTAACACTTCTCCTGTGAACAGGTACACATTGGGTGGCCGCATTAATGAGGTGTAAGGTGAGGGATTTTTGGTATGTTGACATGGGTAAGGACGTATGGTGGAGTAGGTATTATGCTGGGGTGAAATTCGGGGTGTATGAAGTGATTTGAACGATTAAGTCATGAACTTCTTTCCAGAATGATTGTATTAGTGGGCACTCCCACCATATATGGCGTAGTGAGCCTAAAGCGGAGTTGCATCTCCAGCACAGTGGGGAGATGCTCGGGAATAATTTATGAATTTTGTCAGGCGTTTTTTTACCATCTAGAGTAAAGTTTGTATCTATTCTCTTGCGCAGAGATGTTGATGGATCCCTTATGAGTGTGCTCGTACATGCGTACATGCGTTCCCAGTCTTCCTTGAACAGGTCTGCTGATAGTTTAGTTTCCCAAAGTCGGTTCGTCTTATTGTTGGGGGTGTTTTCTGAGAGTAAAAGAGCGTAGATCGCTGAGATTAGATGACTTTGGGGTTCTGAGCTGTTACAAATGTATTCGAAGGGGGAGAAGTCCCTGTACCAGTGGGAAAATGGTTGGGTACTTTGAAAAATGTCTGATTTGAAGAAATTTAAAAAAAGGGTATGTTGAGTTCTGGAAATTTGGAAGACATGGCCGAGTGTGAGAGGAGTGCCTCACCATTGAAGAATTGTTGTACTCTGATCGGAGGGTCAGTGGGATATTTAGTTAGGTTGCGTGCAGGGAGGCCTGGCGGAAAGTCAGGATTTTGGGTTAGTGGAGTCATGGGCCCGGGAAAAGGGGTCAGGTTGAGAGTTTTACATGATAATCTAAAGTTCAGGAGTGTGGGGCCTATTAGTGGGTAGGTGGAATATTCTTTGGGGACCGATAGTTGGTTGATCCAGGGAAGATGAGAGATTGGTACCTGTGCAAAGGCGTTTTTCACCTGGATCCAATCTTTGTTATTTTTATGGACGTGCCAATCCACAATTCTCGTGAGTTGGCAAGCCCTATAATATGTACGAAGATCCAGTAGCCCTATTCCCCCTTTCCACTTAGGAAGTGTTAACTTGTCCCAGCTCAATCTGGGGGAGTGGGAGGACCATATGAGGTTTCTGCACATTCTTTTATATGAAGCAAAGAAAGAGGGGGGAAGTCTGATTGGGATTGCTTGCAGCAGATATAACAGTCTGGGGAGAACATTCATCTTTAAGATTGCCGCTCTTCTGAACCATGAAAAGGGGCCTTTATGCCAATTGTTTAAGTCTCCCTGTATTTTCTGAAGCGTGGGCATAGTAGGGATTTCAACTTATCTCTACTGTCTACAAAACTAAAATGTTTTGACATTAGATACACTTTTTCTATCCTTGACATGCTGTGCCAAAATAAAATTACACAAGAACACCAATTATCATAACCCCCCCCCCCCTAAAAAAAAACACCCTCTAATAAATAAAGGTAATAAATAGAGATGATCTATTTTTTTTTCAAGCAGAAATTGCCTGGGTGGGTCATTGAGCTAAATTGAATGTTTCTGTTTCTGTTTTTGCCAACAAGGAAATAGGTAATTTTGCTGCAAAATCAATGTTGCCAAATCTTTCTTCTCATTCCTAGCCAGGATGCTGTAATCACTGTCTACCCCACAGGAACCCACTTGAGGGCACACCTACAAGTTGTCCTCAATGTCTGCCGTTGTAAGCTAGTAGAAAAAAAAAGTGAAACACCAAAACTGACTTTCGATGTCACAAAAATAACTCATAACAAATCTTTATTATACGATAACTGCTACCTAATAGAGTCTCAAACCACCATCAAATTTTACATAAAATGTTTGGCATTAGAAATGATGGATAAAGAATTTAGCAGCAACAACAAAAGAGCTCTAATTCTTAAAGCGTTACTGTTCCTCAGAGTGATATAATTGTAAATGTTATTTGCATCTCTTCAGACAATTACTGCAGATTAATCAAATTTTTAATCTAATCTGCAAACCCGCAACTCTGTGACAATGATGCCATGTCGTTATTAAATAACTGATAGCGCTGCAAGATTCTTGGCAGAAGTTTTCCCAAACAGTAAAGTTAGAGCATTATTTATTATCCATCAGCATTGAAAGTGTGGCTTCACACAAGTGCCTTCGGTGTAAGCTATACTGATTAATATATTATTATGTGTCAATGCAGATCCTTTGTCTTGTGGGAAACTATGACCTTGGAGGCCTTGGAGGAAACTCAATCAATTAGCCATTTCCTGGTAGAGACAGCTTTCTGTGAGCCAGAGAATGTGTACTGTGAATCTAATACACCAGAATTAGGATCTTACATTTTTGTAAAGGTGAATTATTGAGTCCAATGAGGGTTAAAATCTAAGATGCACCTGGCTGAAAATAACGATCCTCATCCTTGTGCAAAGCTTCATGAGTTGAGCCTAAAGTCTGCCATGGTGCCTCACTGATTGCTAGGTATGGTGAAAGGCGGGTGTTCCCATGGTTTATCGATCCTCATCTTCGGGATCAGCTTTCTTTATGGCTCTTGGCATTTGGTCACATGACATCTCTAAACTAAAAGGAAAGCTGCAAGATTTCTCACTGCCCACAACTGCAATTGCAATTCTGAACAGGGAACACATAGATAAACAATGGCCAGTACGTGTTACTCCAAAAAAACACTCTACGGGATGTTTGAATGGTGATGTATCTCTACTTATGGCCAGCAGTCCAACATATCTTCCTAATATTAGCCCTGGTGGCAAATAACCTCCTGACCCCCAGTCCTCCACTGGAGGCCTATATGAAAGGGTAGACTAGATGTAGCACCTGTCTTAGGTTTACCCGATTTTGAGACTCACTTGTAACTATTAGGACATTTTTGAACTTCTAATTTAACACTTAAGATAGCCTGTGTTACTATGGCTATTTTAATGATTTTTTTGTTGATAGCATAAATATATATATGGAATGATGCATTTTGTTTACCATGTATTGTTTTTAGAAGCTAGGCATCCACTATTCATATGCTAATGAACTTGTTTGAATGGTTCATGGAGCTCAAGCAACAGGAAGTGATGTTGGCAAGAAGTAGGGGGAGGTAACAAAGGACTTGAACTCAGCTATGTGCTGAAGACAAAGATAAGTCGTTTTGGAGGACTCAGAGAAGTAAGGAGCTGTTTGGAAGAGATCTTGGATAGAAGGAATACGACTCCATATCACCAGGAAAAAGTCACTGTTTAGTGTATCCCTATTCCTATTGCATACATTGTTCATGCTCATTTGATAGGAAAGATAGATCGCTTGTGCATGGGTATAGTGTATGCATATTGTTTGATACTCTGTATGTCGAGTATTCCTTTCCTAAAATTGTAAGGAGTTTGTATGTACAGCATTTTTGTTTAATAAAGCACATTAATACACTAGAGAGGCTTTTTTCATGCTTCCTTGCTTTACAGACAAAGACAAAGAAAAACATAATCAGGTGGGCTCATAGGCGTGTGCACAGGGTGTGCCGGGTGTGCCCAGGCACACCCTAATCACCCCGTGCACATTAGTGTTATCGCTCTGTGTAGCAGCAATAACAGGGGAAAGATCTCCCTCTTACCAGCTCTGCCATAAGAGAAGTGTTTATGCTCTTCTCTTTTACTGTGCCAGTAGGCAGATCAATGTGCCAGGGTCATATATATGTAGACAACCGCACACACATGTGTGTTTGAGCTTAAGGGTGCAAACCCTAATGCAATAGGCTGCGCACACCTATGGGTGGGCTTTTTATCGAACAGAGAGGTTTGCAGTTTGTTGGGAGAGCTTTATAGTAGGCAGGTGGGTTGCCAGTTCTATGGAGCAATAGAAAGGCCAGAATCATGAACCTGTTGTTGTTACCACTCGGAGATGATTATATTGGGTTTATGATACTCATGTAAGTTAGAGGAGACAAAAGGAGACAAGAGTGGGACTTTAAATGAAAAATGCACTCCGGGAGACAACACCACAAACATGAACATGGCAGGTACCAGAAAAAATATATAGAGCAGAACCAAAAACGTTGAATAAAGGCATCACATGACATAAATTGGCATTAAATGGTTTAATGATATACGATTATTACAAAAGTAGAAATTGTAATAAGATCCATATTGGTACTATAGAAGCCCAGATCTATGAAAACCAAATCTTGCATTATACATAAAATGTAACAAGAATACAGTGTAAAAGCGAAATTGGTTTATATTATAAACATCGTAAAAAACAGTTTCATAGACAGCGGGTCACCATAACAATCCATTGTAATCTTAGTTAATAAGTAAAATCCAATTAGATGAAAAATAGGAATAAAAATGAAATCTGATGCAATTATAGACAAAGGGGGGGGGGGGGGCAAATGTTGGCTCATATTCCCATAGTAAAATAACCTAGTTGGTTCATGCCATACATAATGTAGATAGCCAAATTCACTGTAGTGTGTCTCCATGGTAAATGATTATAGTTGTAGTTGATTGGTATAGTCCAATTAGTATATGTAGTAGCAAAATGATAATAGTATGGTATAAGCGTGGGGGCATATATTGGCTCGACGCGTTTCGTGGCGAACGCCACTCTTCAGGAGCAAGTATGAGGTAGGTGTCTATAAATATTAAAAAACATCTATATTAGAAAACATCTATATTAGGGAAATTGTATATTCAGTCTGTGTGTATGTGTTCAGTTTTTTAAGTATATTGCATTATACAAGGGATGGAAACATGCACCCTTTATCCTCTCTATATTATTTGTCCATTATCATTATTTATTTAGGTGCCTCTTCTATATTCCAGCATCAATTACATTTTACATGTCGAATTTCGCTTTCTTTTCTGGGTGCAAATCTGGAGGAGTTTATTGCACCACGCTACTGCTCCACACTATTATCTATAATGCGTGTGTTTAGCCACGCTGTCTTTATGTATTGTGCTGGGCTGGGAGGCGGGCTGGTTTGGCCCTGCCGACAGCTTAGCCTATGTTTGGGAGCTGCGATGCGCTCCTGGGGTCCTCCCCTTCTTCCCCCTCTCCTCCCTTTGAGTGACGTGGAGGATCGGGTGTACGTCCAATTGCGCATCGACGTCACGCATCCGGCGATGGCGCGCACTGCGTCACTTCGGTGACGTCGGCGCGCCGCTGCTGTTGATTCCATCTAGCATCCTACACGAGATGATGACCGTCGGACAGCGGGCAGCTGACGCTGCTCAGCTGTTTGGCGTCATCGTCTCCTACTGGCTGCCAGCGTGCCGTTGGTGGACGCCCATGATCACATTGGAGTACATATACTCCTTCCGATTCATTCCCAGCCCCCACACGCTGGTCATCCCCATGGCCGTTATGCACTCCCGAATAACATGACTCACACTTCTTTTTCTAGGTAATCCTTTCGGCCTCTTCCCCTATTTTTTGTCCTTCTCTCTTTCTTTTCTTCCTCCTTGGTATCCAATCTTCCCTTGACCTTACACTGTTCACACTTTTAGCCATTTTTTCTTGTTTCTTGACTGACACCTACATCCACAAACCTTGCTCACTACTCACAATAGTCACTTTCCCATATATATACACACATATATTTACTCACTATACATTCCCCCTTCCCCCCCCCCTTTTTTTCAGATGGCCATCACGTGTATCACACCCAATCCCATATTCATGGGGATGTCTCTTCGGGGACTGTTGCCTGATATCGGACTTCCACCTGTGTACTCTGGGCCAGTCCACCTCAGCTCCCAACAGGCTGATGTTTTGCCGGTTGGCCCCCAGCCCTCCATGCCTATGTCCAACCTCATAGGAGCATCTGTAAGTAGCTTTTAGAATTGGGCTCTACCCCCCCTTTTCTCCTTTTCTCCCCTCCTCCACATCCACACAGACTAAATATACAATTTCCCTAATATAGATGTTTTCTAATATAGATGTTTTTTAATATTTATAGACACCTACCTCATACTTGCTCCTGAAGAGTGGCGTTCGCCACGAAACGCGTCGAGCCAATAGATGCCCCCACGCTTATACCATACTATTATCATTTTGCTACTACATATACTAATTGGACTATACCAATCAACTACGACTATAATCATTTACCATGGAGACACACTACAGTGATTTTGGCTATCTACATTATGTATGGCATGAACCAACTAGGTTATTTTACTATGGGAATATGAGCCAACATTTGCCCCCCCCCCCCCCCTTGTCTATAATTGCATCAGATTTCATTTTTATTCCTATTTTTCATCTAATTGGATTTTACTTATTAACTAAGATTACAATGGATTGTTATGGTGACCCGCTGTCTATGAAACTGTTTTTTACGATGTTTATAATATAAACCAATTTCGCTTTTACACTGTATTCTTGTTACATTTTATGTATAATGCAAGATTTGGTTTTCATAGATCTGGGCTTCTATAGTACCAATATACCAATATGGATCTTATTACAATTTCTACTTTTGTAATAATCGTATATCATTAAACCATTTAATGCCAATTTATGTCATGTGATGCCTTTATTCAACGTTTTTGGTTCTGCTCTATATATTTTTTCTGGTACCTGCCATGTTCATGTTTGTGGTGTTGTCTCCCGGAGTGCATTTTTCATTTAAAGTCCCACTCTTGTCTCCTTTTGTCCAAACTATTGGGGATGGAGGCGCTTGGCTCTACACACCTCGCGCCTCATTTAAAGTCCCACCTTCCTGTTCAGTTTTTTAAGTATATTGCATTATACAAGGGATGGAAACATGCACCCTTTATCCTCTCTATATTATTTGAACACTGGTATAGTCCATTATCATTATTTATTTACAGTGGCTTGCGAAAGTATTCGGCCCCCTTGAACTTTTCAACCTTTTGCCACATTTCAGGCTTCAAACATAAAGATATAAAATTTAAATTTTTTGTGAAGAATCACCAACAAGTGGGACACAATTGTGAAGTGGAACGAAATCTATTGGATATTTTAAACTTTTTTAGCAATTAAAAAACTGAAAAGTGGTGCGTGCAAAATTATTCGGCCCCTTTACTTTCAGTGCAGAAAACTCACTCCAGAAGTTCAGGGAGGATCTCTGAATGATCCAATGTTGTCCTAAATGACTGATGGTGATAAATAGAATCCACCTGTGTGTAATCAAGTCTCTGTATAAATGCACCTGCTCTGTGATAGTCTCAGGGTTCTGTTGAAAGCGCAGAGAGCATCATGAAGACCAAGGAACACACCAGGCAGGTCCGTAATACTGTTGTGGAGAAGTTTAAAGCCGGATTTGGATACAAAAAGATTTCCCAAGCTTTAAACATCCCAAGGAGCACTGTGCAAGCGATCATTTTGAAATGGAAGGAGTATCAGACCACTGCAAATCTACCAAGACCTGGCTGTCCCTCTAAACTTTCAGCTCAGACAAGGAGAAGACTGATCAGAGATGCAGCCAAGAGGCCCATGATCACTCTGGATGAACTGCAGAGAACTACAGCTGAGGTGGGAGAGTCTGTCCATAGGACAACAATCAGTCGTACACTGCACAAATCTGGCCTTTATGGAAGAATGGCAAGAAGAAAGCCATTTCTCAAAGATATCCATAAAAAGTCTCGTCTAAAGTTTTCCACAAGCCACCTGGGAGACACACCAAACATGTGGAAGAAGGTGCTCTGGTCTGATGAAACCAAAATCGAACTTTTTGGCCACAATGCAAAACGATATGTTTGGCGTAAAAGCAACACAGCTCATCACACTCAACACACCATCCCCACCGTGAAACATGGTGGTGGCAGCATCATGGTTTGGGCCTGCTTTTCTTCAGCAGGGACAGGGAAGATGGTTAAATTGAGGGAAAGATGGATGCAGCCAAATACAGGACCATTCTGGATGAAAACCTGTTGGAGTCTGCAAAAGACCTGAAACTGGGACGGAGATTTATCTTCCAACAAGACAATGATCCCAAACATACAGCAAAATCTACAAAGGAATGGTTCACAAATAAACGTATCCAGGTGTTAGAATGGCCAAGTCAAAGTCCAGACCTGAATCCAATCCAGAATCTGTGGAAAGAGCTGAAAACTGCTGTTCACAAACGCTCTCCATCCAACCTCACTGAGCTCGAGCTGTTTTGCAAGGAAGAATGGGCAAGAATTTCAGTCTCTCAATGTGCAAAACTGATAGAGACATACCCCAAGCGACTTGCAGCTGTAATCGCAGCAAAAGGTGGCTCTACAAAGTATTAACGCAAGGGGGCCGAATAATTTTGCACGCCCCACTTTTCATTTTTTTATTAGTTAAAAAAGTTTCAAAATTCCAAAAGATTTCGTTACACTTCACAATTGTGTCCCACTTGTTGGTGATTCTTCACAAAAAATAAAAAATTTATATCTTTATGTTTGATGCCTGAAATGTGGCAAAAGGTTGAAAAGTTCAAGGGGGCCGAATACTTTCGCAAGCCACTGTAGGTGCCTCTTCTATATTCCAGCATCAATTACATTTTACATGTCGAATTTCGCTTTCTTTTCTGGGTGCAAATCTGGAGGAGTTTATTGCACCACGCTACTGCTCCACACTATTATCTATAATGCGTGTGTTTAGCCACGCTGTCTTTATGTATTGTGCTGGGCTGGGAGGCGGGCTGGTTTGGCCCTGCCGACAGCTTAGCCTATGTTTGGGAGCTGCGATGTGCTCCTGGGGTCCTCCCCTTCTTCCCCCTCTCCTCCCTTTGAGTGACGTGGAGGATCGGGTGTACGTCCAATTGCGCATCGACGTCACGCATCCGGCGATGGCGCGCACTGCGTCACTTCGGTGACGTCGGCGCGCCGCCGCTGTTGATTCCATCTAGCATCCTACATGAGATGATGACCGTCGGACAGCGCAACTGTCCTGTGCTGTGCTCAACTGTTTGGCGTCATCGTCTCCTACTGGCTGCCAGCGTGCCGTTGGTGGACGCCCATGATCACATTGGAGTACATATACTCCTTCCGATTCATTCCCAGCCCCCACACGCTGGTCATCCCCATGGCCGTTATGCACTCCCGAATAACATGACTCACACTTCTTTTTCTAGGTAATCCTTTCGGCCTCTTCCCCTATTTTTTGTCCTTCTCTCTTTCTTTTCTTCCTCCTTGGTATCCAATCTTCCCTTGACCTTACACTGTTCACACTTTTTGCCATTTTTTCTTGTTTCTTAACTGACACCTGCATCCACAAACCTTGCTCACTACTCACACTAGTCACTTTCCCATATATATACACACATATATTTACTCACTATACATTCCCCCTTCCCCCCCCCTTTTTTTCAGATGGCCATCACGTGTATCACACCCAATCCCATATTCATGGGGATGTCTCTTCGGGGACTGTTGCCTGATATCGGACTTCCACCTGTGTACTCTGGGCCAGTCCACCTCAGCTCCCAACAGGCTGATGTTTTGCCGGTTGGCCCCCAGCCCTCCATGCCTATGTCCAACCTCATAGGAGCATCTGTAAGTAGCTTTTAGAATTAGGCTCTACCCCCCCCTTTTCTCCTTTTCTCCCCTCCTCCACATCCACACAGACTGAATATACAATTTCCCTAATATAGATGTTTTCTAATATAGATGTTTTTTAATATTTATAGACACCTACCCCATACTTGCTCCTGAAGAGTGGCGTTCGCCACGAAACGCGTCAAGCCAATAGATGCCCCCACGCTTATACCATACTATTATCATTTTGCTACTACATATACTAATTGGACTATACCAATCAACTACGACTATAATCATTTACCATGGAGACACACTACAGTGAATTTGGCTATCTACATTATGTATGGCATGAACCAACTAGGTTATTTTACTATGGGAATATGAGCCAACATTTGCCCCCCCCCCCCTTTGTCTATAATTGCATCAGATTTCATTTTTATTCCTATTTTTCATCTAATTGGATTTTACTTATTAACTAAGATTACAATGGATTGTTATGGTGACCCGCTGTCTATGAAACTGTTTTTTACGATGTTTATAATATAAACCAATTTCGCTTTTACACTGTATTCTTGTTACATTTTATGTATAATGCAAGATTTGGTTTTCATAGATCTGGGCTTCTATAGTACCAATATGGATCTTATTACAATTTCTACTTTTGTAATAATCGTATATCATTAAACCATTTAATGCCAATTTATGTCATGTGATGCCTTTATTCAACGTTTTTGGTTCTGCTCTATATATTTTTTCTGGTACCTGCCATGTTCATGTTTGTGGTGTTGTCTCCCAGAGTGCATTTTTCATTTAAAGTCCCACTCTTGTCTCCTTTTGTCCAAACTATTGGGGATGGAGGCGCTTGGCTCTACACACCTCGCGCCTCATTTAAAGTCCCACCTTCCTGTTCAGTTTTTTAAGATAGAGGAGAGGCAGAGTTCTTTGGAGACATCTACTTATGTGGCCATCCCTGCAGATGATAAGGTGTTTGAAATGCCATGGCCTGCATCCCCCAACCACGTGAGTGCAGCCTGCTGCAGGGAAAACCACTGTATTAGGGGAGTCCAAATAGGCTGTACAATATGTTAGGTAGCCTTGGTAAAAAATATATATATATTTAAATTTGGTAGGGGACTATTTACAATAACATTTCTAGGATTTTAAACAATGGAGAGTTGACAATTTAGGTTCCAGAAAACAAAATACCCTCTCGAAAATTAAAATCGAATTTTGGTTAAAGGCACAATTTTTGAGCAGGAAGTTCAGTCCTGTCTCCTGATAGCGAAAGTCAATAACATACATTATGTCCCAGGGAACATTGCCCAAAGTCTGCCTGTGATGTGAAACCTTCCTGAAACACCAAACCTGTAGACTGATTGTGTACTTTCCATTATTATTATTATTATACAAGATTTTTATACTGCAATAGCTGCTGACTTTTAATATCTTTTAATATAAGGACACTTACCTGTCCAGGGATCCAGCGATGTCATCACGCAAACTGATTCTTCAATCTTCTTCAGGTGTAAATGGGTACCTTTCAACCCCCCCCCCCCCCGAAAAGTGCCAGTAGTGGTAGTGGGGGGGGGGGGGGGTGCAAACAAGAGGAACTGTCCCTTTTGGGTGGAGCTTTGCTTTAACGGCAGCAGAGAAAAATTAGGTCTCTTGCCCTCCCAGATAGGACTGTGCTGTGTGTCAGGGATGTGTAAATCACAGACAAAAACACAAATCCTTAGTAATTTATTTGTGTATTAACTAGTTTGCCCGCAGTTCAGCTTTATCCACTACAGAAAGATGGATCAATGTCTATTATACATTATATTTGGCCTTACCGTGTTTTCATGGAATGGAGTATAGCTAACATAGGGGATGGTGTCCAAGGTGTCTGTGTTCACAATTATCGGAGCGGGGCTGGCCTAAAAGTAAAGACAAAATACAGTATTAATTTAATAATCCAAAACAATGCCTTTGAATAATTATTAACACTTTTACAGTACTCAAAGCCAATAAAATATAATATTTATTTGTAAGATAGGAAAAAAGAAGAAAATGATAATACCAAGTGTATTTAAACTTTTGATAGGCAGAATAATTCAGCTCAGTGATAAAGGGAAATATATAATTATATTTTGATTAAGTTAAACATTTTGGGGGCTCATAAGCTAATGCTAGGTTCTATATAATGATTTGCTTGTTAGAAAGACTTTACAGAAATATGTTGTTCGAACATACTGTTATCTCCTTAGAATGTCTTGTTGTGCAATTTGCAGAGATAGTTAGTCTCCGCATTAAGCAGCAAGAGCCTGGGTCATAGTTAGACCCCTTTCACACTGGGGCGGTTTGCAGGCGTTATTGCGCTAAAAATACCGCCTGCAAACCGACCCGAAACAGCTTCCGCTGTTTGTTCAGTGTGAAAGCCAGAAGGCTTTCACACTGAAGCGGTGCGCTGGCAGGAGAAGAAAAAATCTCCTGTGAGCCGCATCTTTGGAGCGGTGAAGGAGCGGTGTATTCACCGCTCCTAAACCGCTCCTGCCCATTGAAATCAATGGGACAGCGCGGCTATACCGCGGCAATACCGCGGCTATACCGCGGCAATACCGCGGCTATAGCGGCGCTATACGAGTGGTTTTAACCCTTTTTCGGCCGCCAGCGGGGGGTTAAAACCGCACCGCTAGCGGCCGAATACTGCGGTGAAACAGCGCTAAAAATATCGCTGTTTTACCGCCGACGCCCCCTACCGCCCCAGTGTGAATGCATTCTATGCAATAAGATAGACAATCTTCTGTGTGCAGCAGCCCCCCCTAATACTTACCTGAGCCCCATCTCCATCCAGCGATGTTGCACGAGAGCCTCGGCTGTCCAGGACTCTCCCTCCTCATTGGCTGAGACAGCAGCGGGCGCCATTGGCTCCAGCTGGTGTCAATCAAAGTCATTGAGCCAATGAGGAGAGAGAGGGGGTGGGGCCGAGCCGCGGCTCCATGTCTGAATGGCGGCGAGGGACCAGAGAAGAGGAGGATCTTGTCTGCTCTGTGCAAAACCACTGCACAGAGCAGGTAAGTATAACATGTTTGTTATTTTTTTTTTTAAAAAACAAGACTTTAATATCACTTTAAGCAGATAACGTGTTCCAAAGCAACAGAAATGAATGCCTCTTGTAGTTGAGTTATGTGTTGTTGGTGCAAACTCTTAAGTAAATGAGTTCATATGGAGTTTTTTATATTTGGTCTAATCTGGCAACTGTCCAGGGACTCCCGTTTTGACAAAGTCAGGTGCATAGTAATGTCTGAGGACCTTCACGTATGTGTTAGTCTCTCTACTTTAGTTTTACTTTGTAACTCTTCTCTTTTAAACTTTCAAAATCATTCATTGTGAGCAGAGGTTGTTGTTTTCCTTAATGCCAGACAGCTTCATACCATTGTGTTTAACTGTGCACATTGATGTGTGTGCCCCAATGCATCTTCTATATTACACAACACATTAGAGAGATCAATGATCTATACACAGCAGTCCTTAATCTCGAAGGAACTTACAATCTAATTTCCCTACCACACATACCATCATGCATATGCACACTCGAGGACTACTTTAGACACGCACCAAATAAAGTAGATGTAAACCCTAACTGTTTGGCACTTTGCTTGCTAAAGCGCTGCATATCATAACCAAATGCCTTTTTTAATCTAATACTTATTTTCGCCATTTTTTTTATTAGTTGTTGTATCTCAGGATTACCGATCGCTTTGCAGCCACTTCCTGTCTACATTTACTTAAAGCAAGACTAAACTCCCTTAATCAACAGTAACTATGCTTTATCTGGATGCTTCTAGCCTTAGTGAATAGATAGGAAGGTATATTATACAGTGCCTTGAAAAAGTATTCATACCCTTTCAATATTTTCCAAATTTTGTCATGTTACAAACTAACATGAAAACTAACACTGCACATCACCCTGAACACACTATCCCCACTGTGAAACATGGTGGTGGCAGTATTAATGTTATGGGGATGCTTTTCTTCAGCAGGGACAGGGAGCTGCAGGAGCGGCTTGTCCATATGGACCCTAATCCTTGCGTCCGGCCCCGTAAATCCAAATGCGAGAGGCCGGACGCATGGATTCCAATGGGGCTTTTTTTTAGAAGCATGTGATTGGAGCCAGAGGCTCTAATAAGCTTCAAAAAGTTGTGACAATAGCGAATTAATATTCGCTATTGTCTTCCTGATTCTCCTCCTGGCCAACCAGGAAGTGGGTCCTGAGACCCGTCCCCCGATTGGCCGAGAGGAGAAGTGATCCTGTTGGTTACCGAGGAGGAGGGAGGAGACGCAGGGAAAGCCACTGTGAAGCACCAGGAGGAGGAGATGCAGGGTGAAGCCACCACCCACCGCCCAGAAGAAGGACTGACTGTGACCTAGATGGGGTGAGTGCAGGGCTGGTGACCAACCGACCGGGAGGGGGTGCCGGGTGGATTTTTTGCCACCCCCCAAAAAATATACCACCAGCCACCACTGGACAGAGGCGGA
Source organism: Lithobates septentrionalis (assembly GCA_037952835.1). Lineage (NCBI taxonomy): Eukaryota > Metazoa > Chordata > Amphibia > Anura > Ranidae > Lithobates > Lithobates septentrionalis. The sequence goes on along the minus strand of JBBDGP010003459.1, from coordinate 31,679 downwards.
GGTTCACCTTCCAGCTTGACAATGACCCTAAACATACAGAGCTACAATGGAATGGTTTAGATCAAAGCATATTCATGTGTTAGAATGGTCCAGGCCTAAATGGTGTTTTTCAAAGGGTTTTTTCTCAACAAAATAAAGCATGAAGACATGGATGAATAGGCGAGTTTGCTTTGAGTAATACAAATGAATTAAATAGCATTTTAAGTTTGGGGTGCTCAAATACAGTTTAGTTCTGCTTTAAATAATGGCTGCATGGCATTTCTCAGGCCGGGTCTCCTGGTGGTGACAACAATGGACCATGCCGATGCAATGTGTATTGAAATACCCATTTGTAGACCCCATCTGAAGCACTATGACAGGGTAGCAATATGGAAAAGCATTTGGGAGACAGGGACAGAGTGTTGTCATTCTATACCAGGAAGAGCCTAAGCAAGGATCTTCATAGCAGGATCACCAGGGATTATTATTATTAAAGCTGCAGATTTAAAAATATTGATAAGGAAGGCTTTTTTCTCATGGAATATGTGCAGGAACTCCCCCTTTCTGGGTCAATTCTGATCTCCGCCCTCTACCCACCTCAGAGTACCGTTTCTTGATTCCACCCCCCCACCCACCTCTCACCCGCCCCTTTTAGAGAATACAGATTCCAAGTCCTACACAGGTTGGACTTGATGGACTTTTGACTTTTTTCAACCTCACCTACTATGTAACTACCCTGTTTCCCTGAAAATAAGACCTAGCGTGATTGTCGGTGATGGCTGCAATATAAGCCCTACCCCCCAAATAAGCCCAACCCTGTTTCCCCGCAATTAAGCCCTACCCTGAAAATAAGGACTTTAACTAGGGCTTATTTGGGGGTAGGGCTTATATTGCAGCCCTCACCGACAATCACGCTAGGTCTTATTTTCGGGGAAACAGAGTAGGGCTTATTTGGGGGGTAGGGCTTATATTGCAGCCATCACCGACAATCGCGCTAGGTCTTATTTTCGGGGAAACAGGGTATGTATCATTTTGTTGTGTTAAGTAATTTGTATGGAATTTGGTAATGATAAAAAAAGAAAAGCAGTAAAATAGATCCCCTGCAGCCAACAGCAATAGACTCTCCCCAGCAACAATAGATTTCCCCCAGCAAAAATTGACAACAGGAAAAAAAAAATACCACCCCAGCAACAATAGACCTTGAACAGCAACAGCAAATCTCCCAGCAGCCAGCATCCAACAGCAGATCCTTTCCAGCAACATAAGCCCCCCCCCCCAACAATAGACCTCCCCAGGAACAATAGACCACCATGCAAAAATACATCCCCTCCAGCAACAATAGATCCCCCCAGCAGCCAGCATCAATAGACCTTCCAGCACACCCCAGCGCCCCTTTCCATTACATAGAGAAGATTCAGTACTGGAGGTGCCGGGACTGCGTCCCCCCCCCCCCCCCCCCCCCGCTGAAAAAAAAAGCCCTGTTGATAAGAGACTATTGAAATGACATGTTAACCTCTTAGTGATTGGGAGTACATATACCTAATAAAAGTGCTTTTGGGTTGTGGAAGTAAAGCACAGTTGAGAGCAAATCTACACAAACCTCGGGAGAATCTACAAACTCCATGAAAGCAGTTTCCTTGCAGTGTTTTAAACTCAGCACCTGACTTTGCATTGCAAGAGCGCTCGGAAATGTTCATGATTTGGTGCAATTAATAATTTGCTGATTGAAGATGGCATAGGAATTGACAGATACTGTCTGATCCCAGAGAAAGTCATTTTTCACCTTTCCATCTATTAAATCTTCTGCCCTTGTTGTTGTTTTAACTTTGGATAGTAAAACTTTTTTTTCTGCCAGCAAATACCTTATACAGCCCACTTCCTGTTTCTTGTCTGGTCATTAGCCTAGGCTTATGACATCGTGTACAGCTCTCTCTCTCACTCAGGTGAGAGTTTGCCAGGAGGGGAGGGGGATGAGTCATAAGAGGGCCAATCAGAGCTGCAGAGCTGGAGGTGTGCCTCTGTGTGTCTGTGTAAATCCAGGAAGTGAACAGGCAGCAGCTTCAGCTGCCCACAGTTAAAATGGCTGCAGCCAGACTCAGTGGAGGGAGATTTCTGCAGCATATTTGGCAAGTACAGAATCACAGTATATGTAAAATAATATGCAAAGTGGTCGGATGGAAGCTTCAGACTGGCAAAGATGTTTTTATTACTAATTAAGTGAGCAGACTGCAGTTCTTCTTTAATGAAGTGTTAGCCTGATGAAAAAATGTGGATTTGTACGGAATAAATGAACTAGCGATAATAAATTAACTTTCCACAATGCGATAATTCAGTGCTGTCAAAACAAGTTACCTGTCCATGTCAGAATGTCATCAATAATTATCACAACACCCAGAACACGACAATGAGGCCAAGAAAAATGTTATACTTAGGAACTAGGAGAGGGAGGGGGCTTCTGCTGATATAAATTGCTTTAGATATAAATTGCTTTAGATATAAATTGCTTTAGATATAAATTTCTTTAGATATCTTTATCAAGTTTAAGTGAATGCTACTGAAAACATTTGTTCTTTTTGTATCTGTTTTTTTTGCATTTTTTTTTATAAATAACAGTCTCTATCCTTTTCATGTACTTCTTCCATCTGAAGTGACTGGTTGGTCATACCAGTCACCATTCATGCAAACCAATTAATATACACTTATTAGGATTTTTTTTACCAAAGACATATAGCAGAATACATTTTGGCCAAAACCCATGAAGAAATTTGTTTTTGTTTTTTATTGGCTATGTTTTTTAGCAGAATGTAAAAAAAAATGTTTTTTTTTTTTTCAATTTTGGGTCTTTTTTTATTTATATCACTAAAAATAAAAACCGCAGAGGTGATCAAATACCACCAAAAGAAAGCTCTATTTGTGTGAAAAAAATCATATACATTTGGTTTGGGTACAGTGTTGCATGACTGCGCAGTGCCAACAAGCATAAGCATGGCCTGGTCATGAAGAGGCAAAATCTGTTTTCTCTTAGCCATAGCTCCCAACTGTTCCTGATTTCGAGGGACTGTCCCTGATTTGGAGCAATGTCCCTCTGTCCCCCTTTCCTCCTCATTTGTCCCTCATTTTGGTCTGATCTATATAGACAAATATAAAAATGCACTTTTATCTAAAAGTGTTTTCTAGCACTAAACCTTTTATCTGATTTCTAAATTGCTGCATTTGTAAATTCCAAAAGCCAATATAAAGGAATAGTAGTGGTAAAAAAAAAGCACTTGTGGTTTTAACCAATTTAGTTTTTTTGTACAATGCTCCTTTAAGGGGGCGTGGCAAGGGGGTGTGTCCTATGCCTGCATACTTTTGCTGATAGGTGTCCCTCATTTCCATCTCAAAAAGTTGGGTGGTATGTCTTAGTCCCCTGAAAGGTCCAAAAAAATACCTGTTGGTCATGGTAATGAAGTCTAACTATTGCAGCTTCCTATGATAAGGTGGCAACAATTCTGCACTGCTCCCAAATTTAGAGCAGAGTCTTCACTCTCATGTAGGTTGTGCCTGCTTGCACTACAGTGCTAGGAAAAGATGTTGCAGGGTGTGTGGCTATCAGCATTGTCACTGCTGAGACAAAAGCCTGTAGCTCTTTGATTAGGTCACACTTAACCCCCCCCCAAATGGTTTTCTGGATTAACTGTACTGCCTCTGATATGAAATCCTCCCACTGTTGGCTGCAGTGTCTGGGAGGGGGAGCGTGTGAGACACAAATAAAGGAGGATGTGGTGCACTTAGGGGAGATGAGAGAAGCTTTCTGATTACCTAATGAAGATTGTGCATCACATAAAAACTGGATTTGGAACTCTAGACTGTCATAAAGGAATCTTTATTTTTACTTTAGTCAATTAAGGCCTAGTGCATTGCAGAATGATATGGTTCTGTCCACAGTAACCAATGAGCAGCAACCATTTTTACTACAGTGCCTTGAAGAAGTATTCATACCCTTTGAAATTTTCCACATTTTGTCATGTTATAACCAAAAACGTAAATATATTTTATTGGGATTTTATGTGATAGACCAACACAAAGTGGCACATAATTGTGAAGTGGAAGAAAAATGATAAATGGTTTTCAACATTTTTTTACAAATAAATATGTGAAAAGTGTGGTGTACATTTATATTCAGCCCCCCGGAGTCAATACTTTGTAGAACCTCCTTTCGCTGCAATTACAGCTGCAAGTCTTTGTGAAATGTTTGCTCATTCTTTCTGGCAAAATATCTCAAGCTCTGTCAGATTGGATGGAGAGCATCTGTGAACAGCAATTTTCAGGTCTTGCCACAGATTCTCAATTGGATTTAGGTCTGGACCTCGACTGGGTCATTCTAACACATGAATATGCTTTGATGTAAACCATTTCATTGTAGCTCTGGCTGTATGTTTAGGGTCGTTGTCCTGCTGGAAGGTGAACCTCCGCCCCAGTCTCAAGTCTTTAGCAGACTCTACAGATTTTCTTCTATGATTGCCCTGTATTTGGCTCCATCCATCTTCCCATCAACTCTGACCAGCTTCCCTGTCCCTGCTGAAGAAAGACATCCCCACGACATGATGCTGCCACCACCATGTTTCACAGTGGGGATGGGGTGTTCAGGGTGATGTGCAGTGTTAGTTTTCCGCCACACATAGCGTTTTGCTTTTAGGCCAAAAAGTTCAATTTTGGTCTCCTCTGACCAGAGCACCTTCTTCCACATGTTTGCTGTGTCCCCCACATGGCTTCTCACAAACTGCAGACAGGACTTCTTATGGTTTTCTTTCACCAATGTCTTTCTTCTTGCCACTTTTCCATAAAGGGCAGATTTGTGGAGAACACGACTAATAGTTGTCCTGTGGACAGATTCTCCCACCTGATCTGTGGATCTCTGCAGCTCCTCCAGAGTTACCATGGGCCTCTTGGCTGCTTCTCTGATGAATGCTCTCCTTGCCCGGCCTGTCAGTTTAGGTGGACGGTCATGTCTTGGTAGGTTTGCAGTTGTGCCATACTCTTTCCATTTTCGGATGATGGATTGAACAGTGCTCTGTGAGATGTTCAAAGCTTGGGATATTTTTTTATAACCTAACCCTGCTTTAAACTTCTCCAAAACGTTATCCCTGACCTGTCTGGTGTGTTCCCTGGCCTTCATGATGCTGTTTGTTCATTCTCTAACAAACCTTTGAGGGCTTCACAGAACTGCTTTATTTATACTGAGATTAAATTATACACAGGTGGACAGTAAATTACTATTTACTAATTAGGTGACTTCTGAAGACAATTGGTTCCACTATATTTTAGTTAGGGGTATCAGAGTAAAGGGGGCTGAATACAAATGCACGCCACAATTTTCAGATATTTATTTGTAAAAAAATGTGAAAACCATTTATTATTTTCCTTTCACTTCACAGCTATGTGCCACTTTGTGTTGGTCTATCACATAAAATCCCAATAAAATACATTTACGTTTTTGGTTGTAACATGACAAAATGTGGAAAATTTCAAGGGGTGTGAATACTTTTTCAAGGCACTGTAAATGTCTAAAGGAAAGCTCTTTTTTGGCTGCTGTGGATGTCACCACTATATTTTCTGCCCTATATTAGATATTAAGCCTTTGGTTCTTATTTGTAATAAAGACAACTATTACACAGTACTGAGGCATTCCCTGCTTTAAATATAGATCGAAAAAGACAACCAATTGAAGCTGCAGCTAGCAACAGGGCTTTTATTCAACGTACTTCTTGACATTTCACAGTTAATATTTTTGAGAATAATCTACATCTACAAAAGGTCACAATCCATCAGAAGAAGCCTAGAAGACTGGACACAAGTTCTTTTGAAATAAAAAATGAACAAGGAAAGATACATGCGATAAATAGATATATATACAGTACACATGCATATAAACAGATTGTCCCTATATACATCTCTGAAGTGGAATAGATACTAGGGGTCAGCAAAATTGGGAGTTTTCATTTTGTCGAAAAAATTGGTGGACATTTCAGCACAATTTTTCTGCAGAGTCATTAACAGGAAAATGTAAATTTACGCAGTATTAAATCCAAAAGCAAACATTTGTTATATTGTAGGGCTGCCGTTACAGATCACGGGGCCCCATACAGCCTACCTAACCATCGAAATTAAATTTTTTTAAATTTTTTTTTAAATTATTTTTTCAAACGTTTAACCACTTCAATACCCGGATATTGTAATATGACGTCCACAGATGGGATCTCCCATCCTGGGTGGATGTCATATGACGGCCTCGGGTTCCCGGCCGCCTAGGGGGCGCGTGCCCGCCGCGTTGCTCGGGACCTGGTGCGTGTGCCCGGCGGCCGCGATGTCCGCCGGGCACCCGCGATTGCCCGTTAACCGGGCCGAACCGTGGATCTGTGTGTGTAAACACACAGATCCACAGCCTGTCAGGTGAGAGGAGAGCGATCTGTGTTCCCAGAACGGAGGAACACTGATCGGTCTCCTCCCCTTGTACGTCCCTGCCCCCTACAGTTAGAATCTTTTTTTGTAAAATTGTCGCTCTTCTTTTGTTTATAGCGCAAAAAATAAAAACCGCAGAGGTGATCAAATACCACAAAAAGAAAGCTCTATTTGTGGGGAAAAAAGGACGTCAATTTTTCTGGGGTACAACGTCGCACGACCGTGCAATTGTCGTTTAAAGTGCGACAGCGCTGAAAACTAAAAATTGGCCTGGGAAGGAAGGGGGTGAAAATGCCCTGTATTGAACCGGTTAAAAATGTTTTTTTTTTTTTACAATTGAAGCCTCAGTTGCACTGAAGATGAATGAACAGGAGACAGAGGCTCCTGTTCATTTATAATCTGAAGCATACAGTTTACTATGCTCAGTTACGAATGGATACAAAAATGTACCTTCGCTCACTGTCAAATTCAGAAAAAGAAGAAATTACATATTTACTGGCCCCTTCCCCCACCCTCTATCCACCTCTGCGCCTGCACCAGGCAATGGGAGAAGGAAACCAGTGGAGCTGAGAGCGGCACACAGGGAGGGGGATCGGTGCGGTGGGATGGAGGACAATTACAGAAAAATACACAGTGTCTGTGTCTCTTCCTCCAGCAGCTAAAAGCCGGCAGGGCGGAGAGGGGGAGAAACCAGTTTTCAGCTGCTGGAGGGAGAGATACAGGCACAGTGCATTGTTCTGTAATTTTCCTCCCGCCCCGCCGCACCGATCTCCCCGCTGTCCGGGCCCCCTACAGGAGGCCCGGTGGTACCCCCCCTATCGGCGGTCCTGTAACAGATTACCAACTCCTAAATGTGATGGCTACATTAGCTTTTTTTTTTAGGCTTTTAAAGGTCAGTTTAATTCATGTAAACCCCTGCTGTCCGGCCCCCTACAAGAGACCTGGTGGTACCCCCCCCATCGGCAGCCCTGTTGCAGCTTACCAATTCTTGAATGTGATAGCTGTATTAGCTTTTTTTAGGCTTTCAAAGGTCAGTTTTATTTATTTATGTAAAGCCATTACCACTCCCCCCCTCCAGAAAAAAAAAACTGTTGCTGTAACTACCTATAAAGCGTTAGCTGGAGTTTGGCTTTCATTTGTTAGCGCAAAGCGGAACCCTGGAGAAAGGAAACTGGAGGTCAGATCACAGCAGCAAGTGTAAAGGAGTTTAAAGATTTGGAGGAGGCTTAGAGCAATAGAAGGTACATTAGTACAGGTAAGATTACACACTATACTTGAATAGAACTTTTTTTTTTTTAACCACTTAAGGACCGGAAGATTTTCCCCCTTAATGGCCAGGCCATTTTTTGGGTGTTTTGATGTCCTTTCTTTTCCCCACAAATAGAGGTTTCTTTTGGTGGTATTTGATCACCTCTGCGGTTTTTATTTTTTGTGCTATAAACTAAAAAAATTACAATTTTGAAAAAAAAAACAATATTTTTTACTTTTGCTTTAATAAATATCCAAAAAAAATTAAAAAATTTCTTCATCAGTTTAGGCCAACATGTATTCTTTTACATATTTGTAGCATGACTGCGACATTGCGGCAGACAGATCGGACATGTTTGCCACTTTTTTGGGACCAGAGACATTTATACAGTGCTACAAAAATGCACTGAGTACTGTATAAATGACACTGGCAGGGAAGGGGTTAACACCAAGGGCGATCAAAGGGTTAAAGATCTCCTAGGGAGGTGCTTTCTAACTCTGGGGGGAGGGGACTGACAGGGAGTAGAGAGATCGCTGTTCCTGATCACTAGGAACAGACAATCTCACTCTGCTCCCCTGACAGAACGAGGATCTGTTTGTGTACACTGGCAGATCCCTGTTCCGCCTCTCTGTGGAGCGACCGCTGGTGGCCTGCAGACATCGTTCGTCGGACCCGCTGATTGGCTACCCCGCTAGCGAATAGGCCTGCGCCCACAGATCGCTGTGCACGCGCCCGACGTACAATGATGGCGATTCACTGCTCCTGTAGTGCAGAGGGTTACCCATCACAACGGTAATGTTTTACCTTCCCAGGAGTTCAGCTTTAACGGTGTGATAGGATTTAAATGGCACCTTAAGGACTAGGAAAGCCCCTTTAAACTATCCTGGACCTATTTTTTTTTTTTGCGCAAACCAATTATTATACGCTTATTGGGATTTTTTGAACCAAAAACATGTAGCAGAATACATATTGCCCTAAATTGCTGAAGAAATTAGACCTTTCAAAAATGTTTATTGCATATGTTTTATAGCATAAATTAAAAAAAAATATATATTTTTTTTTCAAAACTGTCGGTCTTACTTTGTTTATAGCGCAAAAAAAACAAAACAAAAAAAAGTAGAGGTGATCAAATACCACCAAAAGAAATCTCTATTTGTGGGAAAAAAAGGACATTGATTTTAATTTGGGTACAGCGTCGCACGACCGGGCAATTGTCAGTTAAATTAACGCAGTGCCGTATCGTAAAAAAATGGCCTGGTCATGAAGGGGGGGTAAAACCTTCCGGGGCTGAAGGGGTTAAAGAATTCAAAAGTACACGTTATACTCACCTACCAAAATTGAGTCCAGGGGTCCGCTCTCCAACTGCATTGAATGGTGCGGATAATGAGAGATGACATATTTCGGGGGACTGGCCCTCTTCTTTAGAGCCCTTGCACACTGGGGTGGTTTGCAGGCGCTATTGCGCTAATAATAGCGCCTGCAAACCGACCCGAAAGTGCCGCTCCTTGCATTCCAGTGTGAAAGCCCCGAGGGCTTGCACACTGGAGCGATGCGCTGGCAGGACGGTAAAAAAAAGTCCTGCCAGCAGCATCTTCGGAGCGGTGAAGGAGCGGTGTGTATACCGCTCCTTTACCGCTCCTGTCCATTGAAATCAATGGGACGGCGCGGCTATACCGCCGGCAAAGCGCCTCTGCAGAGGCGCTTTGCGGTGGTATTTAACCCTTTCTCGGCCGCTAGCGGGGGTAAAACCGCCCCGCTAGCGGCCGCAGACCGACGGTAAAACGCCGCTAATAATAGCGGCGTTTTACCGCCGACGCCGCCCCCCGCCCCAGTGTGCAAGGGCAAGCACTACAGTCCCCCGAAACGCATCAGCTGTTGTAATCTGCACCATTCCATGCAGTTGGAGAGCGGACTTCTGTTATTTTGACATGCCACGTATCCATTTTGGTTTGTGAGTAGAACGTGTACTTTTTTTATTCTTTAATAAAGTGTTGGAGGTAAAGCCTTTTCTATTTTTGTTGCTTATTTTACAGTGGGTCATAAGGGACACGGTTTCTTCAGGAACACAAAGCAAAAATGTAATCAATTATTGCCAGTTATAAAACAGAAGCAACAATATGATAAATATATATATATATATATATATATATATATATATATATATATATATATATATATATATATCTTTTGATAAAGTGATAAAGGCATACTATATTTCAGTTGGAATATTTGCTAAGGGCTGATGGCAGAGCCATGGGCTAATCTCTAAAGAATTTAGATGTATGGACTATGCATTCCAAAGAGGGGGAAGTAAACAGCTTGGCAGCCATATCTTTATTATTTCACAGTAGACTATAATAGTTTCTGTTCTTATGGGAACAAAATTGGAAAACAAAAAAAAAAAAATGAGGCATAAGCAATTACAGCAAAACACATTAAAGTTCCCCACACACACAGCTCATGTGTAAGGTAAAGTCTACAGGCTTGGAAAAAAAACAGTTCAAAAATGGATAGAGAACTGGCTAAAAGACAGAATTCAGAGAGTAGTGGTTAATGATTCTTATTCTGAATGGTCTAAGGTTATTAGTGGTGTACCCCAAGGTTCAGTGTTGGGACCCCTGCTTTTTAATATCTTTATAAATGATATTGGGTCTGGGATTAAAAGTAACATTTCTGTCTTTGTACATGACACCAAGCTATGCAGTGGAATAACGTCCTTACAGGATGTCTCCAACTTACAAGCCGACCTCAATGCTCTGTCTAATTGGGCGACTAAGTGGCAAATGAGGTTTAATGTTGATAAATGTAAAGTTATGCACTTGGGGGCTAAGAATATGCATGCATCATACATACTACGGGGAGTACAACTGGGGCAATCCATAGTGGAGAAGGATCTGGGGGTTTTGGTAGATCATAAGCTCAATAATAGCATGCAATGCCAAGCTGCGGTTTCCAATGCGAGCAAAGTCCTTTCTTGTATTAAGAGAGGTATGGACTCCAGAGAGAGACATCATTTTGAACCTGTAAGGGCTAGTTTACACTTGCTGCTGTTTATTTAATGTTTTGATTTTGGGTTTAGATTACACTTTAAAGGAAATCTATAGTCACAGTATACTCTTTTATTTTGTAACATCAGCATTGGAATACCAATACAAACAATAGTTGTGTGCGCTCAGAGACACTTGGAGACGCTTGGAGACACTCAGGAAAGGGGTGTTTCCGAGTGTCTCCAAGCGTCACTGGTGCCCCCGCACCTCTGGACACATGCGGTACTGCACACCCCAGAGGCTTGATTCCTGCTCATCTTGCGAAACAGCGCTCGCGAATCGAGTTAGGATTTTAAAAAAAAATACAGCTCGTATTGTGCAACGCTCGTAAACTGTGTTACAATCCAAGGTTTTACTGTATAAGCTTACTTTAAAAAAAAATCTTTCATGTTGTGGGTTCCGCTTGTCTGCTGGCCATCTTTTTCCACAGCTTTCTTGATTCCCTGCATGCATTGCAGCTTCTCCTCTGCTGTTTACTTTCAACTTCTAAGGACTACATATCCCATGGTACCTTGCAGCCTGCAAGCAGTGATTCCTGTACTGACTCCTTATCCTGAAACTCCTCCTCTCAGTACCTGTGTAGTTTAGAAAGCAGGCTCTGTAAAATGTGTGACACAGCAGTACCTGCTCACAGGGCATAAGGAATGCAGTATGTGTCACAGAATTCAAGGAAGTAATTGTGTGTGGATCTTCGTGGAGTAAGTTTTCAAACTTCAGGATAATTCAATAATAGGAGTAGGTTAAGAAATAAGGCGTAGGCTAGAAATGTAAATACAATGTGGATATAATTTTACGTTTTGACCTTGGATATGCTTTAAAGTTGTGGTAAAGTCTACCTTGTTTACTTGCACCTACAGGTAAGACTAAAATAAGGCTTACCTGTAGGTATAGGAAATATCTCCCAATCGTGCGCCATTTAGGAGATATTTACTATAGTAGCAGCTGGTAACGTCACCGGCGCATGCGCTCTCAATGGATGATGTGCCACATGCACGGGAGTAACGTCATCACGGCTCGGCCAGTCAAACAGCCAAAGCCTGTGAACCCAGAAGGAAGACCAGGTGAACATGGAAGCCCTGTCAGTGGTCACAGCATGCCGCTGAAGGGCTTCGTTCTAAGGTAAGTCTTAAATAATTTGCTAGTAAGCGATGCATACTAGCATATTATGCTATTATTTTGCAAGGGCCATTTTTTTTTGTCGGTTTAATACCACTTTGAGAGTGTTTCCATAATTTCAAAAGGAATTGCGGAGAAATAGATATTAAGCTTTTGGGGACAAGATCTGGGCCTTTCCCTACTGTATACATGAAACTAAAAGGACTTTGGGTAAAGCTCCACTATAAACAGGCATAGAGATTTAGGTACTGTACTCAATAAATTAGAAAATGCAATCTAAATGTAAAACATATCTAACTACACCTACATGCAGCTGAATAAGATATGGCTTTTAGGTGGATCGAATCCTGCAGAAAGCAGGCGCTGTTTAATGACATGGCCAGAAAACATTCTCATGTGAGTCTAGGGTGGGGGGCAGACCCGTGACACAGGAAGTGGGTTGAATAACACCAAACCTCATTCAACCCAGAAGACTGGCGCTGGATGGGTAAGCAGGTGATTCTGCAGGAGGCAGTACAAGAGAAGAGATGAGTATAGCAGAAGCTGCTTTTCTATATTTATGGGCTGCTTAGGGATCCATGTTGGTATTTTTTTTTTTGGAACTAGATTTAAAATGTATGTTTTTAACCATAATTTTTTAAGTCAAAAATTGGGCAAAATTTAGTATGTTGGCAAAAACAAAATCAGTAATTTTGCAGTGAAATCAATTCTGCTGAAACCATTCTGCTCATCCCTAATGTTGATAATTTTGCGGGAGGGGATAGAGCAGCCTTCAAAATTTCCACTCGTCTGCTCGCATTAAGCGAGTGGAAATAAGCTGAGGGGGAGTGTGGAGCCTCATCGGGGAGGGAGTGCAGTGCTGGCAGGCGGGGTTGAACGGGAGCCGATTCTCCTCTCAGCCTCCGCCCCCTGTCATTCTCTTAGCAGGGCCTGGCATACAGCGAGAGACGACAAATTACTAGATGAGGTGGGGTCGGAGCGGGGAGGGGGGTTGGGTGGGAGCTACCAAAGTTTACTTTTACTAATAACAAGCTGGTGATTGGCTGCTCAGACCGCCTAACAACCAATCACCAGCTTGTTAATAGGAAAGGTTAACTTTGGCAGCTCCTACTTCCCTGTCCAGTGCTGTGCTCCGCCGTAAGTCTCTCTGCATCCTAAATCATTGAAAGTGTCATTCACTAGTTTTCATTTATTTATTTTTCTAACAGAAAGTTGGTTTTTCATATAAATAATATAGCATTTAAATATGTACTTAAAGTGGTGTTCTGGCCAAAATTATACTTTTTAAATAAAATACCCCTATAATACACAAGCTTAATGTATTCTAGTAAAGTTAGTCTGTAAACTAAGGTCTGCTTTGTTAGTTTAAAGCAGTAGTTTGTTATTTTTTAAACCTACAGCAGTGGCCATCTTAAGTGTGGGCATCTGAAGCCAGATTGTATTTCTTCCTGGATCTCATCCTTGCAGATCTCGCACATGCTCAGTGCAGCACAAGCAGTGTAATAGGTTTCAGGTCAGGTTTCCATAGCAACGGCAGTGTGAAAGGAAGTTGCCGCCCCTTCCCAGAAGGCATTGCAAACAGGAAATGATGCGATGGGCCACGGCCAGGGAAGAGGAAGTGAAAAATGAATACAGCAGATATACAGTAGGTGCTGAGAATTTTTTTTTAAAAATATCCAATTCGTTTACAGTGCACAGTTTAGTGAGGGATGCTGAAGAGTTGTAAAAGTGGTTGGAACTCCACTTTAACAAGGCAGTAATGATGTGCACAGTGCCTATAGTAGCCAATCATATTTTACCCTTATTTTATTTATCACAATCAGATCAATATAATATGCTTTATCTTAATACTGTTAAAGTTGTTGTTAATATTTATTTTTCTAACTTAATTCTGCATAAAACATTTACAGGGTCATTTCATGAGATAATTTACAAGGGCGTGTTTGGGGGTGGAATTAGGGGCGGGGCAGGGTAGGAGTTGGATGTGGCAACTGGTGACGAGTAACTTTTAGGCTGGGTTCACACTTATGCAAATTGGATGCGGGTTTCCCTGCATCCAATTTGCATGACAGGAGGCTGTGACCCAGCTCTCAATGGAGCTGGTTCACACACCTCCAGGGCGGCGGTGCAGTGCACTGCAGAAGGGTCCTGTGCGTCTTTGGCTCCCTTTCAGGTCCGAATTCATGCAAACATTCAGACAAGTTTTGCCCCTGAAACGGAGAACAGGGACGCACTGGACCCCCTGCTGCAAGCCGTTCCGCATAGTGTGAACCCAGCCTTAAGGCCTGTCTATTAGCTCAGTACAGTAGTGTATTTAGGTTTTGTGCTGCCCTAGGCCTGACTAAACTCGTGCACCCCCTAATTTAAATATGACCCACCCCTTCCTGTAAAGGCCACACCCCTTGCTGTTTAAGACCCACCCTGAAATTTTCGAGTGGGGACACTAGTTCTAAGGGCCTGGGGGGGGGATGGATTCCCTTAATTTGCATAGATTTCCTCTCACTTCCTGTTTGGCTATGGGGCAGGAAGTGAAAGGGAAATCTCTGCAATGGGACAGTGATAGTAAAAAATAAACTGACAGGGGTTATAACCCTCCCTTACTCTATCCAAGATGAAAAAAAAAAGTGTTGCCTATAGTTCTACTTTAAGCACACATTTCTGATAATTTTATGGAGAGAACTAAGAGGATATAACCATGCCAATGGTGCAGCAGAAAATATATAGCACAGTGAGGAAGGTTTGTGGTCCAGGATGATAGGACAGTCAAAATTAGAAGCGGCGCCCCCCAGCCCCCACAGTTGCGGAATACCGGCCGCCCGCATACCGCAAGCAGTGCGGCCGCTTTATGGGGACGCTAGACTAATTTGCCTCTCAGCCCAGTCCGCCCCATAAGACTGGCGCAACACTGTTAGCACCAGGATACTTAGGGCCAGGATACTTGTTGAGCCTTGTTGGCGTTGGCTCAGGACTTGAAATTTTGAGCCCTGGGATAGAGTATCTAAGCCGATGTGTAAGCTCTGATAAGATAAGAGCACTTCAAAACTTACAAAATGTTTCGTTTCTTTGCTCCTGGCTGCTGAAGAGAGTGTCAGGGGAAGAAAGGAAAGGCAAGACAGTGAAATCATTTTTCTGTACCATGTATCAGTCACGCTACCTAAATAATGACTTCATCCTGGCACAAAATTCTGAACATTTAAATTATAGCCGGTGAAAACCAAATGAAAGTCACTGAAAAAGAACCAAGAAATAAAACAAATCTCTATTTTATGTTTTGTGAAGAATCCAGTTTGCTAATGTTTTACAATCACAAAGGTTTCCAAAATCTTAGTAAGGTGTAATAAAAGTTTAATAGAACCGGAATACAGTTAGGCAGTTAATTTTACACTTTAATTAAAGGATGCATTAAACCTTTTCTTCCTTGAGCAGACTAAGCTGTGCACGTTTACATTTTTCAGTTGCTTTATTAAGAATCTGAAGACCATTAAACTGTTTGAATTTTTTAAGAGCACTTGGAACTTGGACTTTTTTTTTTTTTTAAGTTTTAGAATTTGTTGTTTTTTTTTTATTGCTGCCTGCGTCCCAATTTCCCCTTCCTGTTTTGGGGAACAGGAAAAAGAGAGAGAACATTTTCCCAGAGTAAGAGACGATACACCTTGGACTCCAGAACAGCTGTCATCATTGTCATATTTCCCCTCTTCTCCTGTTTCAAAAGTGTGCCAATGCACAGATCACAGCTCATGTCTAACTGGAATCTCCCAGAGATGCACATAGTGATTAAAGCCTTCTCCGGTCTAAAAAAAACTAAAAGTTTCAAACTAATGCAGCGTACACACGGGCGGACCTTTCGACTGGACTGGTCCGACGGTCTATACGACGGACTTCCGACGGACTTCCGACTGACTTTCCCAACGAACGGACTTGCATACACATGATCACACCAAAGTCTGACGGATTCGTACGTGATGATGTACGACCGGACTAAAATAAGGAAGTTCATAGCTAGTAGCCAATAGCTGCCCTAGCTTCGGTTTTTATCCGTCGGACTAGCATACAGACGAGCGGACTTTGCGACCGGACTCGAGTCCGTCGGAAAGATTTGAAACATGTTCCAAATCTAAAGTCCGTCAGATTTTCGGCTGAAAAAGTCCGCTGCAGGTCCGATGGAGCCCACACACGGTCGAATTGTCCGTCGGACCAGTCCGGTCAAAAAGTCCGGCCGTGTGTACGCGGCATAAGAGTTCCACTTGAAAGAAAACTTGTCATGGGAGAAATATGGAGGCTGCTTTTACTGAAGTATCTTTATAAAAATGCTAGCTAGTTGTCATTTGACCTGACTACAATGTTTTCTTAACCAGTCTCTGGCCCGGAAACATTTTGACAATCAAGAGTACTGGCTACAGCTGCTACAAGGTTGTTCCAGGTCAAGGGCATAGGCGGTGCTACAGGCAAATTGCAGAAGACAGAGGCTTGTGAATCCGCTAAGAGGAGGACATTCCAGGTGACTGGAGGAGCATGCATGAGGGTAGAGAGGCAGCTAAGGGTACTGACAGAGAAACTTAGCAGGTCAGACAGCTACTGAGTGTGCAGAGGACTGCAAGGGGGCACAGTTGTTAGGGAGATGCACAAGAAGTCACTAGATGACACAGGATGCTCTGGTGCCACTGGGCCTAAAGGAGCGCCCTGGGGTCAATAGATGACAATACTGTGACAGACTCACCCGGGACAGAGGCTTTTGGAGGGGACTGAATGCCAGCCTCTTGCCTGCTGATTTTGAGCCCTGGCATTTGGGGAAACTGTGCGCTTTGTGAGCTGTATGCCTGGGGACCCTTCAGGTGGTGTTACTTTGGATTCGGGTCCTTGTTCCCCAGGACACACAGACTCTGGGAACCCTGTGTATGACATATTGGAAATGGTGACTGGGAGGGTATGTCTTGGATTGCCTAAAATGGGACAGTAATATTTATCCACAATATCTCCCAGGATATATGTAAAGACTATTCTTGGTTTGTTTGATCGTGAACTTAACATGTTAGTTGAGAGAGCTGATCACATTGGCCTGTAGAACTGGGTAGAAGCTGGACAGTTTACTCCTACTATAGTTTGTTGCCTACTAGGCTGAGGAGGGGGGGAGATCACTGTTTGTATTGTTAATTGTAATTAGCGCCTGCTATTGTGAGAAGGTGTCCTGTGTTTATACTACTGTGTGACGCTCGGTGACCACAAGTCTGTCCTAAAGGTCATGTCTCTGAGTCACCTAGTCTGGGTAAATGATTTAGTAAACTAGCTCATGTTTTTTTTTTTTTTTTTTTTAAATCATAAAAGGTTTTATTGCTCATATGAAAAAACATATATTACATTACATTGATATTTGCACTGTAATCAGCATTTCTTTTTCCCACTTAGTAACATATCCATCAATAAGGTGTCATAGTTTGCATTTTGGAACTTTCAGCATTCGGACTCTATGTCCCATCTAATCAAATCGATAACATATTCTTCATTGTCCCCATACCCTCCTCCTCCATTCTCCAATACTCACTCTCGGCGTCTACCTGTCATATCTTTAAACACCTCTTAGCAACCTCATCTGTACCAATTCCATGGGGCTTATACCAGGCACATCCAACCATGGGTCCCACAATCTGTCAAACTTTCCAGGACTGCCCCTGTGCTGGTAAATATATTTTTCCATTATAAGCGTTTTTCCCATATTTAGTATCCATGTTTTGCTATTAGGTGGCGTAGCAGACTTCCATCCCATCAGTATTACCTTTCTAGCCTGGAACAGCGCCCGTGCAAAAGCGACTCTCGTCACCTCCTCCGTAATCACCCCCTCCAGAACTCCCAGTAAGCAACATAATGGATCTAATGGGACATTGACCTGGAACACCTGATTTAGCGTAGCCAGGACCTCTGTCCAATACCTATGGAGTTTGGGGCAACGCCAGAGGAGGTGAATCAAGTCCCCAGACGCCGCCCTGCATCTGCCACACAATGAGTCAGGCGCCTTGCCCATTCTATACAACTTTACAGGGGTATAATGTACTCTCAACAAGATGTAAAGTTGGGATACCTTCTGTGCCACGTTAAGTGAGCAGGAGTTAACTGCTTGCAGAGCTTCTTCCCATACCTCCCCCGATAGGGGGCCTAAGTCCGCCTCCCACTGAGCAGCCGCCTTTGTGGGATACCCCTCTAACATTGACGCTAATAACATGTTATAGCATTGTGAAATCATGCCCTTAGTCTCCAATGCCTCCTGCATTATATGAAAAACCGGTGTGGGGGATTGGGACCAATCAGTTGCATCCCCTTGTGCTTTAATTGCATGCTTCAGTTGTAGATAGTAAAACAGCATACTGGCAGGCAATGAATATTTATCTTGTAAATCCTTAAACGATAATAATGTTCCGTTACTGAAAATCTGGTGCAAATGTGTGATACCCCTGCAGCGCCATCTGTGCCCCTGTTGGATCTTAGCCAGCTCAACATATGTTGTATTTTCCCATATCGGGCTATACTTAGTAAAGCCCAAAACGTTTTGTAGTTGTTTAGCTTTGTTCCATACTTTCTGCAACAGTGTATATGTGGGCATTTGTTTATTGGGTTTTTGGAAAAGATGGGCCTCCAATCCCTCAGGTATTGACTCCGCCCCTGTGCCCACCAGCATAAGCTTAGCCGACGAGCCCAGTGGCAGAGGAGCCATGGCACCTATCAGATGCTGCAGCTGCGCCGCTAGATAGTATATCCATGGGTTGGGTAGGGCTAGGCCTCCCCCCTCCTTTGAGCGCTGCAGCTGTTCCAACTTGATTCTGGGGGGTTTGGTATGCCACAGCAACAGCCGGAATAAGGAGTTAACCACTCTGAATATCTTCAGTGTGATAACTACAGGCGTGTTATGTAGCATGTATAGAAATTGTGGCATCAGAATCATTTTTATGAGATTCACTTTTCCTGCCAGGGACATCCTAAGTTTATTCCAAACATTTATCTTATCTCTAAACCGTGACAGCAGGGGGTAGACATTTAGGCTACAAAAGTCTGTAAGTGTAGGTGAGATGTGTATACCCAAATATTTAAAGGTAGAAACCACCGGTATCTGGGTCGGGGGTCTCATATTGGTCATCGGGGAACCGTCTATAAACATTAAGGCAGATTTAGTCCAGTTGATAGTGAGGCCTGAAAAACGGCCGAATTCAGTTATAAGTGACATTGCCTGTTCCAGGGATCCCTCTGCATCTTCTAAAAACAAAAGCATGTCATTGGCGTAGAGCATGATTTTTTCATGCAATTCACCATATCAGAAACCTCTAATCTGTGGGCAATCTCTCACCTGCGCCGCCAGGGGCTCTATAGCCAGTGCGAAGAGCAGGGGGGACAGAGGGCACCCCTGTCTGGTCCCCCTGCCCAGCCCAAAGGCATGAGACATTCGATCCGCCACACGTATAGCCGCCCGGGGTGTATCATACAGCAGCCTAACCCACCTGATGAACCTGGGCCCAAACCCAAACTTGGCCAGAACCGCCCACAGATATCTCCAGCACACGCTGTCAAATGCCTTATTGGCATCAAGAGACAGCAAGGCTCTACGGCCCACAGACTCCGAGGGGGTCTGCATGTTTAGGTATAGGCGTCTAAGGTTGGTCGCCGTAGATGTTCGAGGCATAAATCCTGCTTGATCTAAGTGAACTATTGTTCTAACAATCTTATTAACCCGCATGGCCAGTACTTTTGCTAGTAATTTAATGTCGCTCTGAAGGAGCGATATAGGCCTATAGGAGCCCGGATCTAAGGGGTCCTTAACCATTTTCAACAATAATATAATGTTAGCTCTAGTCATAGTGGTTGGTAGCCTTCCCAATTTAAAGGATGCATTTAACACTTCGAGCAGTTTAGGTAGGATTGTTTCGCCATATTGGGTGTATACCTCCATGGGGAGCCCGTCGTCCCCGGGGGCCTTGCATGTAGGAAAAGAGGCAGCCGCCTCCCTCAGTTCGTCTAGCGAAATTGGTGCCTCCAGCTCCCCCCTTGCCTGGTGGGTCAGAGCTGGAAGCGTTATAGTGCCCATGTATGTCTGCAGTTCTTCGTCTGTATAGCTGTCACACGGCTTATATAACTCTGCGTAAAAAGATGCTAGCTCCTCTATAATTTTCTCCGGATCATTCACCAGGCGTCCCGAGGAGCTACGTATCGCTCCTATAGCAGGGGACGACTGTTGAGATCTGGCTATCCTAGCCAACAGTCTACCAGTTTTTTCACCCTCTTCGTAAAAAGCTTGTTTAGTAAAGAACCGTTTACGTTCCGCGGCGGAGGACCTCAACCGATCCAGGGACTCCTGAGCCGATATCCATGCCTCCCTCGCGGACTCTGATGAGTCTAAAATGAAAGCGAGCTCCAATTGCTTTACCCGGTCTTCCACCTGTATCAGTACGGCTGCGGAATTGTGTTTTACGTCAGCAATTTCAGCTATAAATGTGCCTCTCAGGCATGCTTTAAAGGCATCCCATCTTACTAATAAATCAGTTTGTCTCCGGTTGTCTAGAAAGTATTGTACTATCTGTTTCGCTACTCTGTCGTGAGAGGTGAAAAGCTTTAGCCAAAAAGCGTTCAGCTTCCACGGTGCTCTAGGCAGTGTGGTCGCCGGTCTAGTAACAAGATAAGCGACTAGAGGAG
This sequence comes from Lithobates septentrionalis, assembly GCA_037952835.1. Taxonomy (NCBI): domain Eukaryota; kingdom Metazoa; phylum Chordata; class Amphibia; order Anura; family Ranidae; genus Lithobates; species Lithobates septentrionalis. The sequence goes on along the minus strand of JBBDGP010003459.1, from coordinate 11,177 downwards.
AGTGGTCAGAGACCCCTCGGGGTAAATATTCTACCTTGTGTATAACACTTAAGAGTTGGGGGGATCCCACACACAGGTCAATACGGGAAAGTGACCCATGGGTTTTGGAGAAGCAGGAAAATTGTTTTGTATTAGGGTATTTAGCTCTCCATAAGTCTATCCAACCCACCTCTATCAGTAGTCTACTCAGAATAGTGCCCCTGTTTCCCGAGGGTGGCTGTGCCGGGGGGTGCCTGTCTTGTCTGGGGTCCAAGTAACCATTAAAGTCACCCATGATCATTATTGGGACATCAGGTTTGTCAACCAGGTAAGTCAAGAGGAGCTGTAGGATTTCCCTGGAGAACGGAGGAGGTATGTACACAAACACCAATATCAATGTCAAGGTATACAACCTGCAATGTAAAAACACAAATCTACCCGTGGAATCAATAACAGCGTCTAATTCCTGGTAGGCCAAGGATTTATGTACCAAAACACTCACCCCGCGAGAGAATGCAGTGTGAGTGGAATGGTAGGCCTTGCCCACCCAGGAATACTGCAGAAAACTGACTGTTTCCTTCGTTAGGTGAGTCTCCTGGAGGCCCACTATTGCTGGGTGAAATTTTCTCAGACATGTGCTTATCATGGTACGTTTCAAGGGATCAAGGACACCTCGGACGTTCCATGTCACAACTGGGGTGTTTGCCATGATTGGTATTGTAGAGTGACAAGTCCTGGGTGAGCCTGTTTCTTCGCCTCATCTTCTGGCCTTAAAGTATCAATGCATGTCTCGATGACCCAAACTGTCCCGGTACAGCATTCAGCGTTGTTTTGCAATGACGATCCGAGGCATCTGTGGAAGAAAGTGCGTGATGTCTTCATATGCAAAAGTGTCCTTCCCATCTGTAGCAGTGTGCTCCATGGTTTAGATCTTGTTCTGTGGATGTGAGCAATTTCCCCACAGTGGTCAGGGGGAGGTTCCCCTGTTCCGACTGTGCACCTTGAGTTGTGCTTCAAACTAGTGCCAACCGGGCACATTTTAACTAGCCCCTGCAACTGGGCCAAAACTTGAGTGTTCAAAAAGAAAGGGTTTCCTGTGGGTACAACTGTCCCACCTTGGCTTTTGACTTTTCTTGGTATATTTCTTGTAAACAAAGCTCTTGTCTCGCGTTAACTTTGTAGATTAATGATATTGTCCCGCAAAATATGTTGTAGACTATAAAACGTCTAATAATGACTGACCAATTTCCCAGCTTCGCATAGTGTCATTCACTCTCCCATATCAGCCTCTCTCCTCCTCCTTAGATCCTGCTCGTTGCGGTCCAACCAGGCGGATGCTTCGGCTGCAGATTCAAAGAATGTGGACTGGCCTCTTGCCGTAATGCGTAACTTAGCCGGGTATAACATGGCGTATGCGACTTGGATCTTCTGCAATCTTTTCTTTACTTCTGCAAACTTGGCCCTTTTGCGCTGTACCTCTGCCGAGAAGTCAGGGTAAAAGGAAATTTTGGTTCCATTATAGTGTACTGCTCCTTTCTCCCTGGCCAATCAAAGTATTATTTCTCTGTCCTTATAGTTCAGGAGTCTGGCCAGCATTGATCTAGGTGGGTTGCCTGGGGGGAGGGGTCTCAATGGTGTACGGTGAGCTCGCTCCACCGCAAAAAGCGCGGTAAAAGCATCTTTGCCGAATATGTCTTGTAGCCACATTTCTGTAAATGCTGTGGGGTCCCTCCCCTCCACCTTCTCTGGGAGCCCCACTATGCGTACATTATTCCTCCTGAGACGGTTCTCGATGTCGTCATTTTTGGCATTGGCCTGAGCCACTTGCTGTAATGCACTTCTAGTATCTCTAGTGAGGGGGGGTAATATATCCTCCACCTCGCTGATCCTTCCCTCCACCGCTGTGGTTCTCTCCCTGATCTTTTGAATGTCATGGCGCAATAGTGAAACAGTCTCAGTGAGGCTCCCAAATTGTACTTTCAGTCCGTTTACAGACGCTGTGCAGCTCTGTACCGCCCGCAGAATATCACTTAACGTGGGCTGCTGTCCCTCATCTTGCATGGGGTCAGAGCCGTCTGTATTAAGGATCAGGGAGCCCTCTAATGGCAGAGTATCATCCAGCGCCATGGCGCCTTCATGTCCCTCAGTGTCCATTGCTAATGACTGCTGATTCAGGGGGGAGGCACCGCTCTGTCCCTGCATCTTTTGGGCATAGTATACCATGTCCCTGGGCTGCTCTTTCCCCCACTGTTTGCCAGACTTTGCTGTCTTACCGCTCGGTTCCTGTGTCCTGTCTGTGCTGCGAGCCGCACGCTGTGGTAAAGGAGAGCCGGCGCCATCTTGGCCTTCCATGGCCGCCGCTGCTGCTGCTTCTTTCTCCCCTTTTCTGGTCATTCTGGACCTCCGGCACCTTTCGGGAATGTCGTGATGTGTCCTGCAGGGTCGCGGCGTACTGATGGGTCAGTTCTGAGTTCGGATCGGTGGCAGGTTCAGGATATTAAAAGGATCAGTGGCGGGAGCTCCGTGCAGTGCGTCCGCTCACATGCCCGTCCAGGCCACGCCCCCAAACTAGCTCATGTTAATTAGGTTTCTGGTTACAGTTGTATTGTTAGAGTAATATGAGCAGGAGGTGGGACCTCCTCTTTAACTGTATATAAAGACTTGTAATTTTGGTTCTAATAAGAGAGTCCATGTTTAGCAACTAAACAAGTGTCATCTTGTTTGGTGCACGTGTGCAGTTGGAATATCTGATATCTAGATTCAGACTGGGAGGAAGCGGTATATGACGAAAGCACTCAAGCGAGTGTGCGACGTTCCGTTACATACCTACTGTGAATGTTCACATATGTCCAGTAACAGGTGTCCCCAAAATACCAGACAACAAGACACTTGTAGTGTTGCTGCTCCTGTCAGGTAGTATGTGAAAGTGGCAAGCTGGCACTGGAAAGAAGGAAAGAGCCGGGAGGAGCTCCTCTATGTGGTCATATGCATCCTGTTAGTAGCATGCTGCACTACAGCATCTTCTTGAAATAAGGACTGCCCTGCAATAAGGTAAAGGAGGGCTCACAATGTTATTGTCACCATTATCACCACTCTTGTATTTTTTTTGTCACTGCTATCATATTGTCATGATGCCTATTTGTTGGCTACATATTGTCAAGATTTCCCATTCATTGCCAAAATATTCTCTTGGTTTCCCATGTGCTGCCTGGGTATTGCCACAGTTGCCCATGTGCTGCCTGCATATTGTCATAATTACCCATTTGTTGCGCTCATATTTTCATAGCTGCCCATTTGTTTCCCACAACAATTGCAGGTTTGTTATCCAGCTATTGTCAACAATGCCCCTTTTTACCACCTTGTTGTCAAGTCATTGCTGTTTGTTTAGAGGACGTAATAAGGTAATCATTTTCAGACCTGTCACTATCAAACCACAGTACTGTTAGTCCCATATCTGGTTTTGGTGCAATGTGTGCTACTATTAAATTACTGCCGTAAAATAGAGGTCCACCCAAAAGGGGAAGATCCACTTGTCTGTCTCCTACCCCCCCCCACTGCCACATATGGCACCTTTTGGACGGGGGGGGGGAGCGGGTACCGTTTTTGACAGGTACTTGCTCCCACTTCTGGCTCAGTTTTCCGATCCCCTTTTTCCACAGCTGACCCATTCACAAAGCACAGCGTGCTTCCTGCATGCACAGTAGGAAACCAGCTCTGAAGCCACAAGGCTTCACTGCCAGTTTCCCTTAGTGAAGTGGGAGGTGTCAGCACCCAATAGCCAATTGAAAAATTGGCTCAGGTGAGGATACCTCTGGATTCCTAGACAGGTAAGTGCCCTAATATTAAAAGTCAGCAGCTACGGTATTTGTAGCTGCTGACTTTAAATTTTTTTGGGGGGGAGCCTGGAGCTTCTCTTTAAGTTCAGTATGTCACAGGCTCACCAACTTTGGATAGTTCAACACAACTGTCTCTAGTCAGACTTTTGCTACCTGCTCTGGTCTCCTTTTTGCGTACTACAAACTTTTACAGTAAGTGCTTCTGTCACGCTTTACAAATAAAATAAAAAAAGTAGATATAAACATAAGAAAAGTATATATAAAAAAAAACAATATTACAAAGCAGTATTAGCTGAATGCAAATACACTGCAATATCTACCTAAGCACCCCGAAATGCCCCCAAACCCAAGGTGCGCTCTAATTTGCAAACTTTTGTTTAGAATCTGTGGATAAGCCAAATGCGTTCCAGCTACATAGAAGTAGATGTTGTAAGTTCACAGAATACACACACCCCTAAAATACGCATACTACTATTCTTTAGCAGAAAGATTTTTTTATATAGGTATAACCCTGTTGGTTCATGTGACACTCTATATTATAAGCACACTGGTAAGTGACCTGCAACTTATCTTTTAACTCATTGCAACAAGCTGGGTGCACTTTTAGCAGCACAATTTAAGAACGAGTATAACTAGGAATCTCTAAAATTAGAGATGTCTAGTTAGAGCTACCCTTAAGGTCAATGCAGACATAAAGGAAGTCATTATACCATTATTAGAGAAGTGTATTGTCGTAGCACATTATTAAACACAAAAATGTAAAAACAAAATAAAAACACTTAACAGTAATTATTGGTAATATCATTCCCAATTAGCACTGTCACAGTAATAGTGTATTCTGCTAAAATAAGGATTTAGCATTTAGCAAAATTTGCCAAGTTAATAACATGTCAAAATTTTAAAATTTTGAATTTCCAGGAACACATATTTGTTCTAGTGTATCCAAGCCTTTCACAAGCAACACTGTCTTGAAAGACTATAGAAAAATACTAATTACACAATATTAGCACATCTATCATTGACTACTCATGTGTATTTTAGCTTTTAATTTTTAATAACATTTAAAAACTCAACGTACAATACTAGATAGGAGCACATTCATTTACCATGCACAATATATCTATCTATCTATCTATCTATCTATCTATCTATCTATCTATCTATCTATCTATCTATCTATCTATCTATCTATCTATCTATATATATATATATATAGATATATATGTATATATATATCTATATATATATATATATATATATATATATATATCTATATATATATATATATATATATATATATATATCTATATATATATATATATATATATATATATAGATATCTATATAGATAGATAGATAGATAGATAGATAGATAGATAGATAGATAGATAGATAGATAGATAGATAGATAGATAGATAGATAGATAGATAGATAGATAGATAGATAGATAGATAGATATTTATTTACATAAAAAAACTGTATTTTGAGAAATACTAGGCCTGTATTGAAAATCCAGCAAACATTTCACTAGCTAAGAAAAAAAATAAACTGAACCAAACTTCAAATCCCAAAAAATAAGGGATGTTAACTGACATCTGTGTAGCTATTAATCCAAAAACAATTATTTTTTAATGCCTGTATCGGAGCATCTAGTGATTTTTGAGATAGCAGTCATTGAAAATGTTCTTATATAAAATTAATGTATAAATTGTGCAGGCTGATTAAGTGATATGTAAGTACATAAAGAATCATTCCATCAGGCATTAACAAATAGGAAAATAAGATTAGCAATGAGAAATAACAAGGTGGGATAACCCATAGCCACCAGATTTCAATCTACTGGAGTCAAATAAGATAAGAGATGGATTCTGATTGGTTGAAATATAGTAGGTCCATGTTCTAAATTTTTAGGTACCTCCTAGGTATACAGATTTGCACTGCATCGCTCTGATGAAGTAATCAAAAACCGATTGAACCCCAAAAGGCTTAATTTTATGTAACGGCTAGCAACCCCAAAAACGGAAAAGAAATAGGTACCTGGAAAGGGGTGAGCCATTCTTGGGAGCAGGTACACTCTGCACAACATTCCCTGGCCGACCCCGCAAACTGCTCCATCGTCCTGCTAGGGCTTTTCTGTTTAGTGCCCCAATGACCCGCAAACTTCATTCTACTGTAGGGCGATCCCACGGCCAATGGGATGGCAACATTCTGAGTATTATAATTAAATCCAAGGGCTGCTTTTTGCCAAGCGCAAGCGCAGTGAGGATCGCACATAATTGCAGAGAGAGTTAGACCAGGATCGATGTGTCTTCTGAGCTCCAGAGCTAATGGGGTCCCTTAAGAAAGTGAGACTTTGAGCATGACAAGCTTTTAGTTCCTCCTGCTAGCAATTACTCCCTAAATGGAGAGATTCGCTTAGTAGCCGGTCCTCGTACAGCTGCTCTCCATTGGGAAAGCATCGTGGAACGAGCAGAGTTGAGGCATGCACAGCAGTGTGTGTTGGCTTGCAGCCCTTTGTCAATACATGAGTCAACCTACGGACGAAGATGACAGCATCCCTGCTTTAGGCAAAAGCAATCAATGCTCGGCACAGCTGGGATACCAGACTCTGTTGTCTGTACTCTTGCCAAGCTGCTCGAATGCTGCAGCGAGGGGGAATTTCTCTCTTTAACCTTTCACAGTGAGACCCCAGACAACAGCCCCAGCCCAGATCAACAAATATCCCCGATGAGCTTTTGCTAAAAAAAAAAAAAAAAAAAAAAAAAAATTTATTTCTGAAGGCTACTGGAAACATTTCTTAGCAGCGAGGACGTAAAGATCATGGCGCCACGTGCCTGTCCTGGCAGAATGACTGCGATTCGGATGTCAGAACGGATTTATCACCAAAAATCACTGGACTTTAATTTAATTTGTGTAATAAGAGGAGTACAGTGCAGGCTGCGAGGAGCTGTAATACAGACTCAGTGCTGAGTAGATATCTAGGGCAGTGGAATGCATAGAGAAAAGTGTCAGCTCAATGTTTCCAGGCTTATTCCATAACGTGAAGAGCAACGCGTGACGTGCAGTAACCAAACCGGCTTTTATCAGTTAAAGGGTACCTGCCACAACCAACTAAAGTTGCATAATAAAGCACTTGCAGTCACTTTGTACATGTTGCCGGCCCTTAACTAGGGATTTGGAAGAGATGCCCCAGGGATTATGCGGGCAGAAGTAAAAAGTATAGGGATAGTTTTTACCCCTGCCCGCATAATCCCTGGAGCATCTCTTCCAAATTTCTGTATTTTGGGATGTGGGAAGGGTTTTTGGGATTAACTCTCAGGTGATTTCTCTTTTATCATATCTAATGCCCTATCTAATGCCCTTAGGATGAGCAAAATTGTGAGCTTTAATTTCTCTAATATTTCTATGAAAATAGAGAGATCTCTGAAACATTTTTTCCATTTTGACAAAATGCACTGTAGTCATTGAGGGTCTAAATTGACGTGTTTTCAGCATTTTTTTTTTTGCTGTAAAATGCTTCTGATGGTTTTCGAAAGCCGGTTTCAACTATACTGGACCTGTTCTTACACGAGAAAATGAAGACAGTAAAAAGATAGGATTACAAATATCTAAAACCACAGTACACAAAAATAAAAGAAAAACAAAAAACACACACAAACACAAAGAACACAATATAAATAATCTTCATTACCCAAAATACAATGGCATATGATGCTGAATGCAAATGATCGAATATATTTTAACAAGGGCACACTATGACATCACCCTCTAATGGTTATTGGGGAAGCCCGAGAGTCTGGACCTGTCAACATCTGGTCCAGTGTCAGTAAAGGGGATTGTCCCTCTTTTTGGGATGAACTTTGAAAAGCACATTCAACCAATAATTAAATAGTATAATTTTTGTGGCTTTTAGGTATACTTTAGGCAGGATGTCACATGATCATTTTCCCCTTGACATTGGATACTAGCACAACAGACTTAAATTTATATACAGTGGAGCAAAAAAGTATTTAGTCAGCCACCAATTGTTAAAGTTCTCCCACTTAAAAAGATGAGAGAGGCCTGTAATTGTCATCATAGGTATACCTCAACTATTATAGACAAAATGTGGAAACAAATCAAGATAATCAAATTGTCCGATTTTTGAAAGAATTTATTTGCAAATTATGGTGGAAAATAAGTATTTGGTCACCTACAAACAAGCAAGATTTGTGGCTCTCACAGACCTGTATCTTCTTTTTTTAGAGGCTCCTCTGTCCTCCACTCATTACCTGCATTAATGGCACCTGTTTGAACTTGTTATCAGTATAAAAGACACCTGTCCACCACCTCAAACAGTCACACTCCAAACTCCACTATGGTGAAGACCAAAGAGCTGTCGAAGGACACCAGAAACAAAATTGTAGACCTGCACCAGGCTAGGAAGACTGAATCTGCAATAGGCAAGCAGCTTGGTGTGAAGAAATCAACTGTGGGAGCAATAATTAGAAAATGGAAGACATACAAGACCACTGATAGTCTTCCTCGATCTGGGGCTCCACGCAAGATCTCACCCGTGGGGTCAAAATGATCACAAGAACGGTGAGCAAAAATCCCAGGACCACACGGGGGGGACCTAGTGAATGACCTGCAGAGATCTGGGACCAACGTAACAAAGGCTACCATCAGTAACACACTACGCCGCCAGGGACTCAGATCCTGCAGTGCCAGACGTGTCCCCCTGCTTAAGCCAGTACATGTCCGGGCCCGTCTGAGGTTTGCTAGAGAGCATTTGGATGATCCAGAAGAGAATTGGGAGAAAGTCATATGGTCAGATAAAACCAAAGTAGAACTGTTTGGTAGAAACACAACTCGTCGTGTTTGGAGGAGAGAGAATGCTGAGTTGCAACCAAAGAACACCATACCTACTGTGAAGCATGGGGGTGGCAACATCATGCGTTGGGACTGTTTCTCTGCAAAGGGAACAGGATGACTGATCCGTGTACATAAAAGAATGAATGGGGCCATGTATCGTGAGATTTTGAGTGCAAACCTCCTCCCATCAGCAAGGGCATTGAAGATGAAATGTGGCTGGGTCTTTCAGCATGACATTGATCCCAAACACACCGCCCGGGCAATGAAGGAGTGGCTTCGTAAGAAGCATTTCAAGGTCCTGGAGTGGCCTAGCCAGTCTCCAGATCTCAACCCCATAGAAAACCTTTGGAGGGAGTTGAAAGTCTGTGTTGTCCAGCAACAGCCTCAAAACATCACTGTTCTAGAGGAGATCTGCATGGAGGAATGGGCCAACATACCAGCAACAGTGTGTGACAACCTTGTGAAGACTTACAGAAAACGTTTGACCTCTGTCATTGCCAACAAAGGATATATAACAAAGTATTGAGATGAACTTTTTATATTGACCAAATACTTATTTTCCACCATAATTTAAATTATATTTAATTTAACATAAATAAATTATTTCCAAATCAGACAATGTGATTGTCTGGATTTGTTTCCACATTTTGTCTCTCATAGTTGAGGTATACCTATGATGACAATTACAGGCCTCTCTCATCTTTTTAAGTGGGAGAACTTGCACAATTGGTGGCTGACTAAATACTTTTTTGCCCCACTGTATATATATATATATATATATATATATATATATATATATATATATATATACATACATACAGTATATACTGTATGAAAGTTAGATAAATCTCTTCTTAGACAGTTATCACCAGGACAAGTGGAAGATTTTCCCACTATACTTTAAAGAGCTACAACTCATATTTTTTTTTAAATTTTTGATTGTCCCTTACTTTCAGTCCTTCTACCAATGGTTCCAAGGACAAAATTAGAAGGTAAATGTCTGCAGTGGGACATACAGAAATAAATATTGGATACAGGTACAAGCCCTTCCACCACTCTGACCTCTTGGAATCCCTTAACCCCAACATCAGTACCTGACCTCACAAATGTTTTGGCCAAATGAGCACTAATTCCCACACACACCTCCAAAATATTGTGGAAAGCTATCTCAAAAGGGTGAAGGCTGTTACAGCCACAAAGGGAGGCAGGGGCTTCATATTAAAGGTCACAGTTTTGGAACGGGATGTCCAATAAGCTCACATCAGTTTAATAGTCAGGTTTCCACATTACATTACAAAACCCTTGTAAAGCACTTACACACTGTATGGATTTTTTTTTTAAATCTTTCTGTTTATTGAAATTTGTTTTCCAAAGCTATACATGTGCATTTGCATTGTGTTACAGTGGATGTGGGTGTATATTCAGATACTTATCCAACTATAAAGAAGCTACATCGCATTTACTTCAAGGACATCTTTCATATTTAAATAATTCAATTATACATATTGTCACCTCTAAAATAATCTTTAAGGATAATGAGAGATTTAGCGATATGAGTTTTTCAATATCTGCCAATGACATATACAGTATCCAAATAGTCTTATGAATTGTGTGTTATAACATGTTATCACAAAAACATTTTGTAATAAACTTATCACAAAAACATTTTGTAATAAACTAACACACACCATTGTATCCTAAATCATTTAGCTGTGACTGGAAGAAAAAGGAAAGATGGAAAAGAAAGAATGTAAGAGAAATATAAGAAGATGAAGCAAGGTAAAGCAGTGGGTATATTTAGGAAGCTGACGATGGTATTTATTCCCCTGCCACCAGCAGACCCTCATCTCCATGATTAAGCCCCAAGGGCGGGGGGCGAAACATGTTGGAGTTGTGGTCTGGATGAATCGAGCTGAGGCTGCTTTTACCTGCTTTCATCTGCTAACCACTCGGGTCGGGTGAGGTGTGTTGCATCATGCTTTGGGTCTGGATGGACCTTTCCCCTGCCTGCACCCTCACTAGCTAGTGGCATTCGACTTATCGGACCTTGACAGTCTGAATGGGGTCCCTTACACATGTATCATGAGTCACAGTGGGTGTTGCGAACCATGGGAGAAGAGAGGGGGAGAAGAGAGGGAATAACAGACTCCTCCCTGCTGGACAAATCCAATTGCGACGCAGATTCTCCGTAAATATTCAGAGAAAAAGTTGTAGATCTACAGATGAGGTTAATTTATGTGACAAGGACGTCAGACTTTATTCAATTTACCAATATAATTAGTTAGTCTAATAGTTAGGAATTCCAAGGTATAGACTTTATGAATGTGTTTATAGAGGTCGTCTTTTGATGGTGGCGATATCTTTCTCCATTTTAAGGATATTAAACACCTAGCTTTAGTTAAAATGTGGTTAATTAAAGTTGTAGCTAATTTGGTCGAGTTTGGTATAGGTAAGCCCAAAAGATAACGAGTTTGGTCTAGAGCAGTGATGGTGAACCTTGGAACCCC